>CM058043.1:3494706-4094706 GCA_030169165.1 Centaurea solstitialis | reverse complement strand
ACTAGAATGTAATACATTAAAATTTATTAACTAATTTAACAAAGTAAAAGAAATTGGTTTTTAATTTTTTTTATTTAACAAATAACTTTCTATATTTATGTATTTAAGAATTTTAGAATAGTTCTTAATATTTCGCAATAACTTAATTTTTTTAAAAGAAAATTGGAGGGAGTATTGAGAGCAAGCATCGTGGTAGGATATCATAAATCATCTCGGCATAATTTTTATTAAACAAATCTTACTTATTGACTGAAAATTTGTATAAACATTACGGCAGTGAATAATCTAAGAATGATATTTTTAATATAAAAGTATTCGACAATCGACATCAACAATTTTATCCCAGAACACATTGGGTCCAGATTAATCTCGGCAATTTTGGGCCGAAGCCCGACTACTAAAGCATGCAGCCCGGGGTCGAAGCCCCCGTACCTCCAGAATGCGTCCCCCAGGGCTCAAACTCAGGTTCACCACTATGTAGTGTCCAAGCCTTACCACTAGGCTAACACTCCTTTAGTGTTTTTTATAATTTTTAAAAATATAAAAATGACAACTAAGTATTGAAGTTTTTAAAAAATATTACGTTCACGAAGTTCTCAACCTATTTATCCAAACAACTTGGGTTGGGTTGGGTTGAAAATTTCAACCCATTTAAATAATAGGTTGAACCCGAATTCAACTCAACCCGACCCATTGCCACTCCTACAAACAAACAGGTACGATTGGAAAAACACTTTTTAAAAGTACCTTCTAGCCGGGAGAATACCGCCGGTCGGAGGAAACCCGTTGAACTTTACTGAACGGACCGAATCGGCAATGGCATCCGCAGCGATCTCGGTAGTATTGAAGCAGGGAAAAGCAGAGGGTTCGGTATGAGACATCGGGATGACGGTTCTTTTATCGGATGGATCGAGATTCGAATGGAGAAAAGTTAAAGCACCTCTAATGGTGGTCACCGGCTCCGGCTTAAATTCCGACTTCCCTCCGAATCCCCATTTTTTTGGCAAAGTTGAGTTTTTCTCCATTTCTTTCTTCTGGTCAAAAGTTGGGAGTTAAGACTTAAGGTGGCGATTAATGTGATTTATAGATGGTTATTAAATATAAAAAACAAAGAAGCACAACTATTATTATAATATAGAAAAGAAGAAGAAGAAGAAGATGCACAATATTATTATAATATAGAAAAGAGCACAATTATCAAGTTGCCTATTTTGACTCCATTTGAACTTTCTAAGTCTTCGATGACTTAAAGAAATAAGTTTTTACTTTTCTACTTTCATCTACTTTTAGGGGTGTAAAACTCAAGGTAACGTGAGGCGTGGCGTGGCGGCAAGATCAAGCCTCAAGCCTTGGAAGCCACGACGAGGATATGGCGTTTTCCAAGACGTGACTTATGGCGGCAAATCTCTATATTCTATATAATATTATACATATAAACATATGTTTTACTACTATTACTCCATGAATCAAAGATAATAAACCATTTAAATTAAGTTATATAATAAAAACTATCAAATAAAACATTAAAAAAAGCAAGTTAAATAAGATATTAGGTTTCAAAAACCCGCACATTACTCTATGGCGTGCCTCAGGCATAACGTGGCGTAAGACACAAGCCTTGAGCCACGGCGCGCCATAGCGGCTGTTGCGGCGAGCTTTTTCGAACATTGGTAAAACTTGAGCTCATAAGAAAGTAACAAGTTCGGGTTCGACTCGACCTCAACTAGTGGTGAATCTAGAATCGAAAACCACGTAGTTTCTTAATTAATCTTAGCCGAAAAAAAAGTGTCAATTACTTTTTTCGGATCAGGTCATTTAAATTAAAAATCAAACATATACATCGAATTGTGACAAGCCTCTTTGTTAAATTGATTTAGTTTCATATTTATTGAAAATAAATCATTAAACATTAATGTTAATTGCATTATCATTAACGTTAAAAATGTAGGTTAGTTCATGCATTAGAATATAAATCAGTATTTTATAGTAATGTTTGTGAAGAGAAAAAACTTAATTAATAGATGGTGGATTTAGTATAATAAATGAGCTAATATTAAAAAGTCAATGTTTGTTAATGCAAATTTATGATTTCAGTGACTTCTTATCTGTAATTTTGTATGATAATATTTATTTATGAAATAATCAACTCTAGATCTAAGTAATTTCGATCACAGTAAAAGAAATATTGGTTTGACTGACTAACAGCAGTACAATTTTGATTTTTCTTGGATTGAATATTCATTTGATTTGTTGCTAATAATTTTTTATCTTAGAATTAATTCGTTCATTATAAATTTATACATCTAATGCTTCTTTAATTTTTATGTGATGCAACATACCCGGGAAATTTCAGCCTATGTCCAAACCCCTACCCCAACATTAACCTCCTACCCAAACCTTCTCCCACTTTACGCCCTATGCCCAAAAATGGTCGTTATAGTGGCCATTTTAACGGACCCTTGCAAGAAAGTCAAAGAAAAGTTAAAAGGTTGACCAAATAAGGCCGTTAATAGACGTTAAGGGGTCGTTAACAGGCGTTAAGGCCCGTTAAGGGGCGTTAGGGAAACTTTGACCTGACCAAACTTTAGGCCGTTTAGGGTCGTTAATGGCCGTTACGGGTCCTCAAGGTTAGTTTAACGACCTTAGGGTTGTTAAAGGTCGTTAATGGAAGTTAGGGGGCGTTAACATTCTCAAGGCCATTAAGTGTTTTAGCTTAACGACCTTAGGGTTGTTATAGGGAGTTAAGGGGAGTTAGAGGGAGTTAATGCCCTTTAACTCCCTTTAACTCCCCTTAGCTTCCTAACTCCCTCTAACTCGCTTTAACTCCCTATAACAACCCTAAGGTCGTTAAACTAAAACACTTAATGGCCTTGAGAACAGAGGCGGATCCAGAAATTTTGATGATGGGGGTCGAAGTTTAAGTAACATAATACATATTGAAGAATATTATGAGAATTATAATTACCACTACCTATTCCGAATGTTAGCATTTTTCTTTTTGGAAATCGTTCTAATTTTTAGTTAAATAATAAATAAAATAAATTAATAATTAGCCGCAACATAAGTCATGATTAGGCATATTGAGCAATTGATATCTGAACATACGTAACTCACGTAGCATAAAATAATTAACTATTGTGTATCAATTTCTAACGATTAATAATTAGGCATCAAGCAACTAAAAAAGTTTTGCGGATTATCGTACCCTAACAAATACATTTAGGCATCAAACCTTAGAGCATCTCTACAACTTCTCTATATTTTCTTTAAAATAGGGATTCAAATATCAGAATCTCTAAAAGTATTTATATTTAGCTCCAACAGATTCTCTATTTTTGAGATCTTCACATCTATTATATTATTAAAATATTCTATAAATTTATCATTCTAATACACTTTTTACAAATAATTTATAAAATAATAATTATGCAATCTGTGGAATTGAATAACAATGTAGTTTATCTTTCCATAAATTCAATTTTAGAGAATTCTCTAAGCTTAGAGTTTTTTCAAGTTTTCTATATTTTAGAGAACCTTAAAGAATCTGTTGGAGCAATTTAGAGAACAAAAGTCTTATTTTCTCTATTTTAGAGAAACCGTTGAAAATGCTCTTAGTAATTAATGAATAGGTATCAAACAACTAATTAAACAATTATGTTAATTAACAATATCTAACAATCGACAAATAAATAAACCGAACTTCATTGAACCCCAACTTAATAAACAACAAAATAAGTTTTGTTAGTTAATCACCTTAATAATTAAATAATAAAAGAATAAAATAAAAACGATTTAAAATTAATAATAATAGTGTCATGCTGGCTGGGCTTATTCTTTCATTATAGGCTGAGTTTTTTCTATTTGGGATTTGAGGGGTCAAACCCTTTTTTCATGGGGGTCAGAAGTATATCAAATTTCTGTAAATGATAAGATTTATACATAAAACTTGTTTTATTGAAAGTAAATGGGTGTCAATTGACCCCCCTTTTGAAGCTATACATCCGTCCCTGCTTGAGAACATTAATGCCCCCTAACTTCCATTAACGACCTTTAACAACCCTAAGGTCGTTAAACAAAAACACTTAATGGCCTTGAGAACGTTAATGCCCCTAACTTCCATTAACGACCTTTAACAACCCTAAGGTCGTTAAACTAAAACACTTAACGGCCTTGACAACGTTAATGCCCCCTAACTTCCATTAACGACCTTTAACAACCCTAAGGTCGTTAAACTAACCTTGAGGACCCTTAACGGCCATTAATGACCCTAAACGGCCTAAAGTTTGGTCAGGTCAAAGTTTCCCTAACGCCCCTTAACGGGCCTTAACGCCTATATATAATTTCTTAACTGTTATATATATAATTTCTTAAATGATTATGATTAAACTAAATCATTAATGTTTTTTTTTGTTAACTAAGTCATATTTATATTGTTAATTGTATATTACCTTTGATTTGTGGTGAAATATTTGTGAACTTTATAATGCAAATATATATTCTTATTAGAAATTAAAACAATATGTTTAAATCGTCCATGTATTACACGGATCATTAACTAGTTAGCTGATAGGAAACTTGATATGAGGAGGATTGCGACGGAGATAAAAAAACAAGCCGAAAATCAAAACAGACGAGAAAGGTACCAAACAGGTTAACCCGCATGTCACCTGCCTAGTTGACTGCCCAAAACAGAGCCGTCCGCATCTCCAAACACCTCCAAGCAAACCATTGTTGACTTGCAAGTTCCATGTTTCACCATATTTCCATCGATATGCCACGAACATCCTTTCCAATATCTTTTTATTTATTTATTTATAATCTTTCCTTTTTATTTTATTTTCCTAGTAAAATTAGGTTTTGGTTTATTTGCTTAGAATTATATTTCGTAATTATCTTTTAGTCAAATTAGGATTATTATTTGTTTTCATATCTATCTTTCTTTTAGTTTACTATTATAAATAGGGTTCTTTTGTGATCAAGTTTTAATTAATATAATTCTCCTCATTTAAGAGTTTTAGAAATTAGACTTTCCTTGAGTTTTACTGTTCGTAACCCCAAAGGGTTTAGATTTTTATCGATCATTTCGCAAACCTACGCTACGTCAAAACTAGTCATAGAGCTTTGCATGATAGTTAATTAAACCTTAAGGACCAACAGAGAGTGTGTGCATATAGACACTCATGACCGTTCAGGAATAAAAAGAGAAAAATCATTTTGTTATGGATAAGGCTATGATACACAGTCGGGTTAGTTGTTTACACTCATTGCGAGCTTTGATTCTTACTCTAATTTACCATTATCGTTACTTTAGTATCCCTCTTATCGCCCCCAAAACTTTTACACAAAACGTAGAAGTCAAATTTCATTCCTAACCAATATTAAGTAGAGCCACTTTAGCTTTGTAATACGAGTTGATTCGACAAATTCAAGGCAACATTGTGTATAGAATGTACGATCATACATCATTAAGCAAATATAACTTTCTTATAAAACCTTAATAAAAAATTAGGAATAGACACATAACACATGTAAGTGTAGACTTAGCAATTCAACAATTATTAGATCCATGGAGTTTTCTCAACTAGAGCCTTGGAAAATCAGAAAAGATGATCTCCTATGAGCTTGGCTCATTATACTTTCTTGGTGTGCCTTTCACAAAAAGCTTTAAGCCTCTTCATGCCATCTTGAAGAGATGATATATCAATAGCAAATATAATTCGGAGCCAGTTTTCGTATCCAACGCATACGCCTATGGAAAAAAGAAACATGCTTTGAAGAGTACAACAAGAGAGGAACAAGAACAACATAAACACATTGACTTTTAGTCTGAATTCAATTTCAAAATCTTATCCAAATATATATATATATATATATATATATATATATATATTTTCAAAATCAAGATATTGGTGTTAGACCAAATAACAAATTAGGATCTTAAGGAAAGAAAGATTGGAGTATTTGATATCTACATTAATTTTAATTACCTGGAAGGATTAAAACCGATTCTTCTTTAGCAAGCTTGATACAGAAGTCAAAATCATCCTTGATTCCGTCAAAGATAGATAGATCTATTTTTGCCTTTTCGTTATAAGCCACAAGACAAGGGTTATGGATATAAGTATTCATATGCACCAACTTAAAATGCATAGAAATTTGCATCAATCTAGCTCCTTACCATAAGACACATCGATCCTTCGGGCTTGGTTGGGCAAGTTAGACCAGGAACATCTTTAATTCCCTCGTAACAACAAATTGCAGCTTCTTTAATTAGATTTAGAGATTTTGAAAAGAAGTCCTCTTTCGTTTTGCTAAGTATATCAGGAAGGGCTCCCTACAAAAAAATTAGAGATCATATGAGAAAAGCATGAAGATCGAAGAAACCCAAGTCGATGGTCTTGTGCACGCGTTTATCTTAGAGAACCGAAACTCCCCTTGGGCGCGAAAGGACTCCATTCTAAACTGAATAAGGAATCTAAAGACAATGTTGTAAATTAACCTGAATAAAAGTTGGAGGCTCTGTGGATGCATCTAGAAATCCCTTAATGCTTTCAATAACCTGAAAAGAAAATCATTAGCACATTTCTAACATTAGTTTTCTAAAAAAAAAACATTCACATTATGTAGATGTGCGTAAGAGATCGAACCCCATGTTCGTCGAGGATGCCATTAGGATCATGGGTAACAAGCCATCCCATCCGCCAACCAGGAACCAACCACCTCTTTGATAAGGAACCAAGTGTAATGATCGGGGTGATCGATCCAAAGACTCCCATTGGAACAAAAGGGGTTTCCCCATAAGTAAGATGACCATAAACTTCATCCGAAATTACTAATATCCCAAGCTTCCTTGCAGTCTCAGCAACCTATCGGAAAGAACACCCAAAGACCGCTAATATTATTGTCAAGATAACACGATGATAAACAAAGTCTAAAAGAAAGTGGGTTTTACGGATGCTAAATATTCCTAAAAGTCCTACTAGACAATTTCAAAGAACTTAAGATTATATAGCATAAGTCGAATGTAAAGGCACAATAATAAATTTTGGGACTTTTTTTAGGTATTTTAACAAGTTTATTTAGAATAGTCGTAGAATAAACCGTCATATTATGTTTTTATATAACATTATTTGAAAATAATGTTTAAAAAAAAAAATGTCTTTAGTTGACATCTCCAAAAAACTTAGACATTTGTTAAAACATCCTACAAAATTATTGCAACGTTTTTATCTATGACGCATGATGCTTATAAACTTAAGAAATGCTATAAAGAAATTTATTATGACACTCAGACATTTTTCGTGTCCTAAAAACCTGTTTTCATTCTATTGCGAAACAACCTGAATAACAAAGCAATAAATTAACAAAGATTGGCACCTTCTTTAGGTGTTGGTAAGTGAAAACATTTGCACAAGGATTTCCAGGATTAATGATGAGCATGGCAGCTGTATTTTCATCTGCAACGGCTACGACTGAATCAATATCAACTTCCCAATTTTTCTCTTGTAAAAGGTCGAAGTAACGGACTTCTATGTTATATAATCCAGCCCAATAATCGTAATACGGGAAGCTTGGTCTTGGGAATAAAATATTTGATTTGGAACCAGCAAGAACTTGTAGTATGCCTTGAGCAGCTTGTTTGCATCCCATTGTCAAGAATATATCATCAGGTGACAATTTATTTGGAAGATCTTTAGATAAGTACTCTGCTACAGCCCTATAAAAGGATAAAGAGTCGAAATCAAGACAATATTCATACCCATTTTGGTTTATTTCTCCCGGTTTATCATTTTACACTGTGGTAAAAAATCGATTTTATAGGATGTAAATGATGTCCAGCTAGTTGTCTAGCATAATATAAGTTTATAGAACCAAACAACTAAGTTTCTTTATATGAATGTGTTAATTATAGTTAGATGTAAACATTTTGACATACAAACAATTTCTTTTGGAACATGTGAAATGAGGTGCCCCAGGCATTTGGCTAGCGAAGATTTATTGCAAAGTTGATATGACACTTTAGAATGATAACTGACATTGCATTGAAAAATGTGGACGGTCTTACCAACTTCCTTATTACAGTAAAACTATAACTTTGTGCACCCGTCTAGTGATCCCACAAGAAGGAAGTACCTTCTAGCCGGGAGAATACCGACGTTAGGAGCATGACCGTTGAACTTGGTAGAAGGGAGGGCATCATTAATGGCATCTATGGCAATCTCGGTGGTATTGAAGCAAGGAAAAGCAGAAGGTTCACTATGACCCATTGGGATGACAGGTCTCTTATCAGATGGATCCATATTTGATCCGATCATCGTTAAAGCACCTCTAATTGTGGTCACCGGCTCCCGCTTAAACTCCTTGTTCCCCCGGAATCCCCATTTTTTTGGCAAAGTAGAATTGTTCTCCATTCTTGATCTTCTTTTTGTCAAAAACTGTAGCTGGTGATGCCTCTTTGAAAGGTGACAAACTGACAATGTGATTTATATATAACAGACTATGTAGCACATTTATGACTGTTGCCTTTTTTTGACTTCATTCATATGTCCAAAAGTCTTGGATAATATTTTAGCAAGTAAATCTTGATTTTCTCTTTCGAATGTTATCAATTGAAGTTGAGACTTGTTGGAAAAAACCTCGTACTCTTTTAAAACATTGGAAAGGTTTGCATACATTTTATTATTCAACTCGAAACTAGGGTTAACAATTTCCGACACGACCCACCAATCCGACACGACACGAAAATAAAAGGATTTGAGTTGAGGTTTTTGACACGCTAACCCACCAACCCACGAAATTTCACAAGTTGACAAGTCGGGTTGGTGGGTTGACCCGCGAACCCGTTTATATTTAAATTAATTATTATATATATATTTTTTATTATATAATAAAAATTAAAAAAACTAAAAAAATTTCACGGGTTGAACTTGGAACTTGGTTGTATTTGGTTGCTTTTGAACTTGGTTATATTTGGATGCTTTTGAAGTTTTGAACTTAGTTATATTTGGTTGCTTTTGGACTTAATTGAATTGGGACTTTGTTTTTATATGAATTGTATGAAGTATGAACTTTGAACTGTCAACTCGTTTATGACACACCAACCAGTTTATGACCCGTCAACCTGTTTATGACCCACCGACCCGCCAACCCATGACACGACCCTTCACGGGTAAGGGTTGAAGAACTCGACAAAATTAGCTATATTGGTTGGGGTCAGGGTTGAGGTTTCTGACCCTCCAACTTGCCAACACGTGACCCACCAACCTGCGAATTACCACCCCTAATCAAAACTAGTTTAATAAATTAAATATAAAATACCATAATTAAGAAAATATATCATCTAGGCTGTGTTTGGCAAGCATAAGCTAGCTTATAAGCTAGTCCATCCAAACATGTACCAGGAAGCTAGCTTATCAGCTAGCTTATAAGCTAGCTTTTTAAAACGCTACTTTGAGTAGCTTATGAGGAGCTTATTGTAGCTTTTTCCAATTATACCCTTATTAATATTAATTATTAAATTCAAATATACCCTTTTTGGTCATTTTACATACTCATAAGCTAGTTTTTGTCAAACATAATTTGTTCAATAGCTAGCTTATCAGCTACTAGCAAGCTTATCAATCAACAGCTAGCTTATCAGCTATCCGCTAGCTTATCAGCTACCAGCTAGCTTATAAGCTACGCTTGGCAAACATAGCCCTAATGTGTTAAAGTCAAAATTTGTTAATGTAAATTTATGATTTCGTTGACCCGATAGTAATTTTGTAAGAGCATCAATTTTTTTTAAATAGAGTATTAAAATAATTTACATCCACCTTCAATAATTATTTTATTTTAATAATTCTTTCTTTAATTAAAATATTCAATACATATTAATAAAATACTATTTCTCTATTAACTATTTATTTTCAAGGTCTTCTATTAAGGATAAATAATAAAATGTTAAATTTTTTTCTCTATTATATATGGAGTTCTAAATATTTTTTTAAATTTGGAGATTTTCGCCCTTCCTTTTTTTTTATCTATATTTTAACATATAATTTAGCATAATTGTTGGAGTAAAAATTTACATAAAAATTTTATAGTCTCTAATTCAATATAGTTGTTACTTTCTTAGAAATACTCTACGATACTATCTATTTAAGTAATAAATAAGTACGGTAAAGAAAAAATTGTTTGATTATAGCACTACACTTTTGATTTTTCTTGCTGTTTCAAGTTTTTTTTTTGTTTGATTTTTCTTGGTAGAAGATTCATGGGATTTGACTAATGATCAAGAGTACACTTTGGTTGATAAGTATTAGCACATGCTATATAGATGATAGAGTTTCTAGTGAGAGAGTGACGTGCATGAGATGGAGAAGATCACCAATAAAAAATAATGTATTATTGACGGCTTATCGACGGTTTTCCTACGAAAATGAGCGTTGATAAAATAAATTTAGTTTATATTTTAGAATATTAGATTTGTAAAATAAATTTAGTTTTATATATGTTAGAAAAAAAAGTCGGTCCTTCCAAAAGGTTAAAACTTAAAACCCCGTTACCAATAATCGGCTATTTACAAGTAGGTCGGTTATGGATATGAACTCAAAGCCGGGACTCGCTAGGACCAGTCCTTCCAAGGCTCGGTTAAGGCATACTTTTGCCTATTTCACGTAAATCTAAGCCTATATATATATATAATTATATATATAATAGAAAAACAATTAAGTTTCATAGTCAAACTTCAACAATGTACCTCAAAATAAGTCGTGATTACGATGTGTTGAATAAAAATAATTGACTTCTCACTGCTTCCAAATAGGAAATGTTTCTAGAAATTCATAACTATTTTTTTATCAACCATTTATAATTAATACATCAAACAAAATATATGAAAGCTAAAATACAAGGCAAACTCCTTTCAAAACTCTAAAAGAAAGAAAGCTAAAATATATATAGAGATATTGAATTTATTTATTAAGCCCTATGATTCGTGTTAATTTAGTCAATCATTCTAAGCTATTCATTATTTTAATCAAAACCATGAAAATGAGGCAATAAGTGAGTTAAACCAGTCTTAAGTTCAGTACTTACCTCTTCAATCAGATATGCAATACAAAGAGGTTGTTCATCAACATTGGGGATGCCTTATATAGAGGTACACATGTTCAGATACATACTATAACCGGTTCGATTATTATTATAACTATTTTTTTGGCAAAACTAAATAACCGGTTTTTATAAAAAGAAACTGGTTTGGTTTGTAACCGGTTATGGACGAGAAAAACTATACTATATTAACCGGTTTGAAAAAAAAATACTATAACCGGTCTTTATAATAACGGTTTTAAATTAACCGGTCTTTCATTTGGGTTTTCATCTTTTCGTTTGGGTTTTCAACTTTGGGCTTTCACTTGGGTTTTCATCTTTTCTTTTGGGTTTTGGGCTTCATGATTCATTCATTTATATAATTTATAGATGTAAATTAATTTATACCTATACAATATAATTATAGGGTCAGATTCAAAAGAAAATCATCTTTTATTGTGAACGTGAGGATAATCGAGAGCGCATCATGTGGCATACTCAGTCTGTACTCTGTATATTACATAATTATTTAGACTGAATATGTCACGTCGCGCACTCTCAACGGTCCTCACGTTGACAATGAAATTTGAGTTTGCAATCGAACTTTTGTCTATAATTATATAAATACATATAAATTCAAATAAAAATTTTAATATAAAGAAGAAAATTAAAGGAAAACGAAAGTTGAAGAAAACCAATGTGAAAGAAACGGGGAAAAAACCATTTTTAATGAACAAAATTGGCACTTCCTAGACTTACGATATGTTTGATAAACTAGCTGATAAGTTAGCTGATGAATAAGTTGTGTTTGACAAAAACTAGTTGATAAGGTACCTTATGATTATAAAATGACAAAAACGCATGTTTAAAAATTAGTTATGTAAAAAGTATAAGGGTATATTTGAAATAAAAAAAACAAAAAGTCTTATAAGTCTTATAAGTCACCGAAAAGCTAGTGAAAGTAGCTTTTCAAAAAAAAAAAAAAACTAGTCTATAAATAAGCTTATATCCATCCAACATGTTGGCTTATATGTTATCTTATTTTTACCAAACAATGCCTTAAACCAAGGTAAAGCGGGTAGCCCGGTACTACCTATACATATCATCATGCAATCCTACCGCTTAGCTACATAACAATATGTTATAAATTATATATCAATTATCTTATATAGTAAGTTTCAAAAATTATAAAAAAATTCGAAGCCCCGACAATCGGAGGCCTAGTGCGACGACACCACTGGCACAACTCCAAGGTCGGCCCTGCTTATTTCAAAAGAATTGACGAGACAATTACAATGATGTAATTTATTTAAAAAGAAATGTATTTTTTAATGTATTTTAGTTAATATATGATTATATATATATATATCACATAAAAAGATGTAAATTAAAAATGAAAAAAAAAATATTTAACAAATTGTAAGGACGTAATATGTAAATATAAATCAAGCCTTTTCATGCTGCTCGACGCTCTCAGGTGTTTAGTTTTGAAATAGATTATATTTTGAGGGGCTATTTTTGTAATTTTTATTTTACAAAAGATTAGCTTCTAATTTATTCGTAATTTTTATTTCACAAAAAGTTAGTCGAATTAAGAACCCCTCTAAAGTGTTCCCCATATGATAACTTGACTCGAGCTAAAAGAGAAAGATCAATAGAATTAAAGAAAAGGATTAAAATCAAAACAAACCCATACTACAAGGGCTCTTTTTCATAATATTCTTTCTACTATTAAAAAAAAGTCGAAATGAGGAATAAACAAAAAGCATAAGCTAGCTTATGGACTAGCTTTTTTGCCAAACATAATTGGCTGTGTTTGACAAACATAAGCTAGTCCATTCAAACATGTACCAGGAAGCTAGCTTATAAGCTAGTTTTTGAAACGCTACTTTGAGTAGTTTATGAAGAGCTTATTGTAGTTTTTTTTTCCAATTATACCCTTATTAATATTAATTATTAAATTCAAATATACCCTTTTTGATCATTTTACATACCCATAAGCTAGTTTTTGCCAAACATAATTTGTTCATACGTTAGCTTATCAGATACTAACAAGCTTATCAATCAACAGCTAGCTTATCAGCTATCCGTTAGCTTATCAGCTACCAGCTAGCTTATAAGCTACGCTTGCCAAACATAGCCTAAAAGTTCAATACTACAAATATTGGGCATAATTAGACCGACCAGCAACCAATGATTACCATTATTTTAAATGTTATAATTAATTTTAAAATTTTAAATTGAGTCAGCATGCTTCTTGCCTTCTACATGTCCCATATATTGTCACCTTCATGGCTTCATCCCAATTGTAGAACAGTGGGGAGCTATGGTGAACAGTTCAACTTTGATGAAGAAATGGGGATTCCTGAAGAACTCGGAACAGAAGACGGAATCGAACACAGCGGTCGATGGGGTTCTCACTTTGCTCATGTCAAATCTAGATATATCTGACCGCAGACCCGTCATCCCTATGGCCCGTGGCGAGCCTTCTGCTAATTTCACGTGCTTTGGTAAAACCCGGATGGCCGCAGATGCGATTTCTGAAGCGGTTCGGTCCGCTGAGTTCAATGGTTATTCACCGACCGGCGGAGTTCTCTCTGGCAGAAGGTACTTGTGTCAGGGACACCAAAAAAGAAAGTGTCAAATCTAAAGACGTTGTAATAAGTTTATAAGATACTTTTTGACATCAAAACAAGATTTTTAGGGTATTTAAAAAAAAACGCCATACTAGCTATTTTATAGAACATTATTTGAAAAAGTGTCGTATAAAACAACCGTTATAAAAGAAGATGGGTCTACAAAGCACTTTCTCAAAAGCGTACTATAAAAAAGTTAAAAGGACACTTTGTATTAAAAGTGTCCTTCAAAACTTGTTAAGACGCCTAAAAATATCTTATTAATTACATCTTTAGATTAAACACTTTATTTTTTGTTCCTATAAATTAAGTCCTATAAAGTGGTCAGTTAATTAGAATGCTTTATTTTTTCGATACCCTGTAAACTCAATTTTATTGTAGTGATTTCCGATAAAAATCTCCTATTCCGAAATCTCTCTCCAACCAATTCAAGTTATATTTTTTCTTTGATGATGTGTATTCATATAAGAGGAGAGAGTATATGAACTTCTTCCTAATTTTTTTACCTAATCCTTCCTTATATAGGGCTGTAGCAGAGTACCTATCTCAAGATCTACCAAATAAGTTATCACCTGATGATGTATACTTGACAATGGGATGCAAACAAGCTGCTCAAACCATATTAACCGTCCTTGCGGGATCCAAATCAAATATTCTGTTTCCCAAACCGGGCTTTCCATACTACGAAGTTTTCGCTCAATCTTGCCATTTGGAAGCCCGCCACTTCGACCTTCTTCCAGAGAAAGATTGGGAGATTGATCTCGATTCAGTAGTAGCCGTTGCAGATGAAAATACGGTTGCCATGGTTATCATTAACCCTGGAAACCCTTGTGGGAGTGTTTTCACACACCAACATCTAAAGAAGGTGCCCATGTGTGTTTATTATTTTGTTTTTCCTACACTGCTACAAAGTTGAGTTTATATATAGGACGCTTAAAATAAAAAAAGCTTTTTATAGGACACTAGTTTATAGGACCAAATACAAAATCGTCATATCTAAAAGTGTTACAATAAGTAAGACGCTTTTGGGCATCGTACAAGGCTTTTAGGACATTTCCAAAATAAAGTGTAATATTAGCTAATTTATAAGACACTTTTGAGAAGTGTCCTGAAACCACAAGTGTTTTAGGACATTTTTTCAAATAGTGTTCTATAAAATAATCAATAAGACGCTTTTTAAAAAAATTGTTCTAAAAAACCTTTGTGATGCCTAAAAGTGTCCTAAAAACCTTTTGTAACACTTTTAGATATGCAGTTTTTGTGTTTGGTCCTATAAACTAGTGTCCTATAAAGCATTTTATTAGGACGCCTTTTAATTTAGACGTCCTATAAACTCAATTTTGTTATAGTGTTATGGGCTTTTTTCTTGATTACAGTATGAGCAATCTGCGGGGTGGCTTTTTCTGTTAGGTTGCTGAGACTGCCAAGAAGCTTGGCATACTAGTGATTGCTGATGAAGTTTATGATCACTTTGCCTTCGGAAAAGAACCTTTTGTTTCAATGGGAGTCTTTGGATCGATTACCCCTGTCATTACACTTGGGTCCTTATCAAAGCGATGTGCCATTCCTGGTTGGCGACTCGGATGGCTTGTTACACATGATCCTAATGGCATACTTAAAGAACACGGGGTTCTCTCTCTTTCTAAAACATACATTTATACACATGCTTTGAACAAACTTATGTATGCACCGCGCTAAGTGCTAACACAAATGTTCTTTCCTATTGTTCTTTTCAGATTATTGAATGCATTAAGGGATACTTCTATGTATTCTCTAGCCTTCCAACGTTTATTCAGGTATTATTACTAATACCTTGTACCTTTTAGTACCAAAGATGGTCTAGCCTAGTGGGTGGAGGTAACACCCTTGTGCCTTCAGGGATGGTATCCTCAGTTGGCCAAGGTTCAAACCCCCCAGGCGACGACTTGCTGCGGTATTTAGCTCTTGGGCTGGTCCATAGGGCCGGTTTAGGGGCGAGTTCATGGGCCGATCCATAGGGCTGGTTCATCGGCACGGGGCATTAGTCGGTGCCCGTTTGGATCTGGATACTCCCGGAACGTGTGCCGTTCAAAAAAAAATACCTTGTACCTTTTAGTCCAGGTTCCTTCTAGATTTGAAAGTTGACTCTTGTTAAGTGCAAATTATTCTAGTCAACCATAAATAAGAGTGGCAAATTATATCAAGGAAGATGAATGCTTTTCCTTTTGAAGTTCATTCTTGTCACTTCCCTAATTGAAGGACTTAGTGGAGTTTGTCACAACTTTAACATCAAGTAACAAACACATGCTCAAATGTAACATTCAAGACAATTTAATCTAGGAAGTGTTATTGGATGTTTTTACCCCTTGCTAGACCCTTGTATTATGTGTTTTGTGTGTTTTTGTGTATTTGAAAGTACAATTTATGTTTTATGCGTGAGTGAGAAGGAATAAGCAACAACGATATCCATGCTCAACTAGGTGTATTTCATGCTTTTTTTGATAAGATCATGAGTTTATTTTTGTGCATGTAGGGAGCCCTTCCTGAAATACTAGGCAAAAGAAAAGAGGGTTTCTCTTTGGAAACAATTAGAGAAGCTGCAAATTCTTGTTACAAGGGAATTATAGATGTCCCTGGTGTAACTTGCCCAAGCAAGCCAGAAGGATCAATTTTTACTATGGTAAGAAGAACGGGATGATGCAAATTTTATGTATATATATAAGATTTTAGATGAGTTATAATTACCTGGTTAATTTGGGCCAAAAATACAAGATAAAGACTAAAGAGTGTGCATGGGCAAATGCTTTCCTAGTCTTAGATGAAATTTGGTTCCCTAGGTGTTCGTCTTACTTCTCGTTTTATGTTTCAAAGGTGAAATTGGATCTATCGGTCTTTGAGGACATCGAGGATGATTTGGACTTTTGTCTCAAGCTCGCTAAAGAAGAGTCTGTTTTAGTCCTACCAGGTAATTAAGATGAAAACTCAAGTGAAAATATTACTTCAGTCTTTCTTTCCATAAGATATTTAGTGGTTTATACTATAGCATACTTTTATCTTGAAGATCAAACACATTGACTTTTCAAATTGAAGAAGTACATAACGTTTTGATGATAACATTTTTATGAGTTGCTTCTTCTCCCCTTTTCTACAATCCAAAATTTGCTTCCTTTTCATTTAGGGATAAGCGTAGGGCTCAAGAAGTGGCTACGGATAACATTTGCTATGGATCAATCATCTCTTGAAGATGGCATTAAGCGACTTCAAGATTTTTGCAGAAGGCATTCCAAGAAAGCATAAAGTGTGAAATATATATAGTCTTTGGAACAAATTTCATGGTGGTGTTGTGTATGCTCATTAATAAAGTTATCAAGGAAAACATTGAAGACTATTCATATGTGATAACTGTAATTTTGAGCGTTATTTATATATAGCC
The DNA here is from genome assembly GCA_030169165.1 of Centaurea solstitialis. Classification (NCBI taxonomy): domain Eukaryota; kingdom Viridiplantae; phylum Streptophyta; class Magnoliopsida; order Asterales; family Asteraceae; genus Centaurea; species Centaurea solstitialis. The sequence continues at coordinate 4,077,585 of CM058043.1, read as the reverse complement.
TTCGTGTGTTTTTCTTCCCTTTTTAGTCGTTTTTCTTGTTTATTTGTTCACGTTTATTCAGTTTTTTTTGGTTCATATTTGGAGCATGTTGAGGATATTTTTAGGTATTTTTTTGTTATGTGCATCATTTTTAGGAAAATCCGTTATTTTTTAATTTGTCCATTGTTTTTTCACTACCGTGGGAAAATATAAAGAAGATTTGAAAAAAAAAATTAATGCCAAAAAGGATTATTTGGGGGTGTCAATTGGCAAGAGAAAGTTCGTCAAGAGAGTAATGGATGGAAAGCTTGCAACCATTGGATGTTTTGAAGGTTTTAACCATGGGGTAAAAAGGAGCTTCATTTATCCTCAACATGGCTTCATTTATCCTCAACTAAAAGTGGGCCCATAAACACAACTAAACAAAACATAAAATAAGTATCATGGGGCCCAAGATTGATACAACACATGATAATAAAATACAACCCAATGGTTAACATATATGGTAAAATAATAATCGAAACTGAAACCTACCTTATTTTGTTAGCTAAACCGTTTAACCTGTAAAATGAATAATCTGGTTCTTGTGAGTTTTTCGGTTTCCAATTCCTTTTACCCCTAAAGGCTCCAGTAACCTAAGTTTCTAGATTTGCCACTAACCAAAATTGTTATGATAACCAACTAAATAAGAATATTTATTTCATTAGGAATATGTGAAACACACTAATGTATACCCTTATCAACTAAGTGTGGGTTAATTAAAATCGTTGTTTAAAACAGGAGCACCATATGTTATGCTTTATGGTGCACCAAGACGTAAGAGGTGCCTCGGATGTTACGATAATTAAGACTCATAGCGTATGTGTAACGTGTAGCTCATGCCATGGCATTTTTAGGCACACCTTGATATGTTGTAGCATGCGTTTTTTAGGGTATGTCATATTTTTTACTTTTTTTTAAAATTTATTCTTTTACCTTTCTTGTTTTTACACTTTTAGCTTTCCATTTATACTTTCACAAACTTAGTTAATCAAATCATTTAGAGTTTCTTGAATTTTCACAAACATAGTTAAGGCACTACAATAAAGTTGACTTTATAGGACGCCTAAATAAATCAGTGTCTTATAAAACACTTTATTAGGACACATATTTATTTTAGGCATCCTATAAAGTCAATTTTCTTGTAGTGAGGTTTAAGCTCATCGCAACGCCATGTCTTACGCCATTTTGAATGTTCATTAAAATGGATATTTATAATTAATGCCTAACCTCATTAGAAATTTGGTTTTCTCTCCACCTAAACTAAAGGTATATTCTATAACGTTTCCGAGTTAGCTCAATTAACAATCAAGCTTAAACCTTTGGCAACTCACATCTCATCACAAGCTAGTCACCATTTCAAGTCCTTGGGATTTTCCAGGCCCCTGGAACTAGACGAGGTTTACACAAGTTGGTCCGGACACCCATGGTTAAAATAATGCTTTGTCCATGATGAAAGAAGCTATTATTTTTTACGATATACAACACACTTTCCATTATCATAGATAAGTCTTCTTATGTCGATGATACCTAACTTTCAAGTAATGAAAGTAGAACGATTATACGCAAGGAACGAGGAACTGAATCTGTACTCGAACATCAACAGACAACACCAATATCATAATCTCTTAAGTAATTTTCATGTAATACAAGATACTTACCATGCAACTTATGATAATCATGTACTTTAAGATCATAAGGTTCATGAAAACTTAACATGCAAACAAATGCATATTCAATAAATAATATACAATGACCAAATAGAAGACAATGCAATCTTGAGGATCTATTCAAGAAATTAATAGTATTTGATCCAACTAGCAAATGTTCAAACGTTCGGAAATCCCTAGAGATGAGCCAGCGAGGGATTGCCGCTTTATGTTTTTTTGGAGTGCCTTTTACAAAAAGCTTCAAGCCTCTTGATGCCTTCTTTAAGAGAAGAAGGCTCGATAGCAAATGTTAGACGAAGCCAATTCTTGAGTCCTACACTTATACCTGAACGAGAAATTGAGTAGCAAATATGCGAGTGTCCCGTAAATGAGTAGAAAAATGGTAACAACGACATAACGTGACTTTTACCTGGTAGAATTATAACTGATTCTTCTTTCGCAAGTTTGACACAAAAGTCCAAATCATCCTTGATGTCCTCCAAGATCGATAGATCTAGTTTCACCTTTTAAATAATAAAAGCCACAAGTAAGAAAACTCTTGTTTAACAATTGGTGCATCAAGGATCCTTCGCTTTGCGTAAGTCTTGAAGTTCAAAACACGAAAACATCACCTTACAACTTATATATTAATATTCTAAAATCGACCTTTAAATATAATTGTGCATCTATATCCTTACCATAACAAACATCGATCCTTCGGGCTCACTTGGGCAAATGACACCAGGGATGTCTTTAATTCTCTCGTAACAAGAATTTGCACCTTCTTTTATTGTATTTATGATTTTTACAAAGAAATCGTCTTTGGTTTTCCCAAGGATATCAGGAACCGCTCCCTACAAGTAAAAGAAATAGGCCAAGATCAAATAAAAGGAAGCCATGAAAAACACTTTGTATAAGTTTGCAATATCGTAAAAGTCCACCTACGCACGCGCACGAAGATCATATAAATGTATGTAGTATTAGTAAGAACCTGAATAAACGTCGGAGGGTGAGATGATATATTGAGATATTGTGTAATGCATTCAATGATCTGAAAAGGAAATTTTAGCATGATGAATATATGTAAATTTGCTCAAAGAGGATGCATCTATGTACATGTGAGAAAGGTAGATAACCCCGTGTTTCTTAAGGATGCCATTAGGATCGTTGATGACAAGCCATCCGAGTCGCCAACCAGGAACAATCCACCTTTTCGATATGGAACCAAGTGTAATGACAGGGGTTATTGATCCAAAGACTCCCATCGGAACAAAAGGGTTTTTCCCAAAAGCAATATGACCATAAACTTCATCGGCAAGCACCAAGATCCCGAGCTTCCTAGCAGTCTCGGCAACCTAAAAAAACAAAGATTCATAGCTCCCAAGAATTTAAATACAATATAACCAAACGAATTACGAAAAGCAAAATAATGAACATATGTGACCACCTTTTGTAGATGTTGGTATGTGAAAACATTCCCACAAGGATTTCCGGGTTAATTATAATGATGGCAGCTGTGTTTTCATCTGCAAGAGCTTCGACTGCATCAAGATCAACTTCCCAGTCTTTCTCTGGAAGAAGGTCGAAGTGACGAACTTCCAAATGGCATGATTGGGCAAAAGCTTCGTAATACGGGTAACCTGGTTTCGGAAGTAGAATGTTTGCTTTGGAATCGGCGAGCACCGTTATTATGGATTGAATTGCTTGTGTGCAACCTACTGTCAAGAATACATCATCCGGCGATATCTTGTTTGGAAGATCTTGAGAAAGGTATTCTGCTACCGCCCTGTGAATTTTGAAGTAAAAATTCAAAATCTCTAAAAATAATTTACCTTCATTTCCACGGATTCTCTATTTCAGAGATTATATAAATAATTATATTATTAAAATACTTAACGTTACTAATAAAATGTTGTTTCTCTTTTCTAAATATATAACTTTTACCTTTTTATGGTTAAAATGCATAAAAAGTCATTTCTCTCTCTTCGTCCCAAAATTATTGTCCAGTTTTGACTTTTTAAAGTCTTTCTTTTCCGACTTTGAGCTTAAATATTTTTGTTTGTATTATATAATACTTGATGCAAAATATATAAATGGGTTGTGTTTTTAATGCATTTTCATTGGTATAATTTTTATAAAGTATTTTATAACACAAATAAAAATATTTAAGGTCAAAGTCGAAAAAGAAAGACTTTCGAAAGTCAAAACTGGACAATAATTTTAGGACGGAGGTAGATTTTTTTCCTCTTACTCGTACTTTCTCCATTTTAAAGAAAGTTTTGAGGAATATATCGGAACAAAAAAATTTCCATAATCTCCATTTTAAAAAAATATGTTGGAATTACCTTCTAGCAGGAAGAATGCCGACCGACGGGGAATAACCGGTGAACTTAGCCGAATGGAGTGCATCAGCGATGGCGTCTTCTGCAATATGGGAAGTACGGAAGCAAGAGAAAGCGGAAGGGTCGCCTTGGCCGAGTGGGATGACGGGTCTGCTGTCCGATTGGTCGAGGTACGTCTTGAGCATAGCAAGAACGCCTCTAATAGTTATCTCGGACGCGGTGTTCAGCTCCGGGTTTCCCCGGAAAGCCCATTTCTTCTTCATGGCTGAGCCGTTCATCTCCATCTCTCTCTACTACTCCTTACAATTTTATTTTCATTTTTGGACAGCAAAAAAAGGACAATTTATCAAGGTTGCTGCCATGCATGAAGATCAGAATATGATTGGTGAAGAGGCAAGAAGCATGATGGCTGTTACTACTTGCTACCATGGCGCTCAATTTTTAAATCTTTTTAGTTATTTAATATCATAACAATATGACATAGGGAATCATTAGGTTGAGTGATTAAGAATATATCCAATGGTGTACCAATGTGGAAATTAAACATATATACCTCCCCCATATAAACCTTCTAATAAAATGTTATTACACTAGTTAATTAATTGCAGTTTTTGTCCTTTTGGTATGTTGCATTTATTACAAATATTTCTTTGATGTTTTGCATTGTTTTAATTTTCATTGCTCCTTCTCACCAAATATTAAATAGAGTAAATTACGAATTTGGTCCTCGTGGTTTGATGGTTTTTATGGATTTGGTCTCTAAACTTCAATAATTACGGATTTGGTCCTTGTGGTTTTCAAATTCTATTGGATTTGGTCCCTGCCTACCTGCACCAGGGACCAAATCTAATAAAATTTGCAAACCACAAAAACCAAATCTGTAATTATTGAAGTTTATAGACCAAATCCGTAAAAACCACCAAACCATGACTACCAAATCCGTAATTTACTCTATTTAATATCATAAAATTAAAACCCCTAAATCCAATGGTTTCGCTTTTATTTTCAACTCCATTAATATGACCTTAATCTACTCCATGTTCTTTTACAATGTTTCCATAATAAGCTATAAATCGCTCAGCTTATCTCTCAATCCAAATAAGGATGGGTTTCTGTGTTAAATTATATCGGCAATTCTCCTCGCTAGTTTATTGAAAGTCGCTGTTAAAAAAAAAAAATTATATCAGCAATTAATTATCCATTCATCTCAATTCTAAAGAAATAAACATACATTGAAATTGATTAAACCTTCTGAATAAATATATATGCATTCAAATTTTAGAAGTTATGTCTTAATTAATTATTAGTTTGTTTACAACTTAGCTAATTATTCAGTTTCTTAATCAGTAAATCACAAGGTTATTTATTTTTCCATCGCGGCCTTCAATTCGGGATCTGTGGGAGAGATCACCCATGGCAGGAGATCCAATGAGCATTTGACGCTTTACGCTTTCTTGGAGTGCCTTACGCAAAAGGCTTTAAGCCTCTTGAGTCCATCCTCAAGATATGAGGGCTCGATAGCGAATGTTATGCGGAGCCAATTCTTGAGTCCGACACTTACACCTGAAGGAGAAAGAAGCAAATTTGAGAAGAATCCAAGAAGCAAAATTACATATATATACATAACGAAATTTAAACGTGGTACGTTTGATCTTCAAAATCAAAGAATGTTGAGTTGTTCACAAAAGCAGTCACTCTACTCTTTGGAATAGAGGACAAATTTGTATAAATTCCACATTCTGGATCCCACTTATGGTGGCAAATAACGGGCTTGTTTGGATCATCCTAGAAAAAGATCGAACTAAGTAACGCAATAAACTTATTTTCATCCTACCTGGTAGGATAAGTACAGATTCTTCTTTAACAAGTTTGCCACAGAAGTCCAAATCATCCTTGATGTCTTCAAAGACCGATAGATCTAATTTCACCTTTAAAATATGTAAACCATATATAAGTAAGACGTACAACTCTTGTTAACACGTACGTACTTGAAGTTCACAACGCGAACACATGACTAGATAATATAGCATATTTGAAATCTTTAAATATATTTTGTGTACTTACCATAACAAACATCGATCCCTGAGGCTTGCTCGGGCAAATTATGCCAGGGATGTCTTTAACTCTTTCGTAACAAGTTTCTGCAGTTTCTTTTATTATACTTATGATTTTTACAAAGAAATCGTCTTTTGTTTTCCCAAGAATATCCGGAAGCGCTCCCTACATGTAAAACAATGTCAAGAACATATATAAAAGTTGTAAGAAGATCGATCCACTCTAGTAATTCTTTAGGAAAGTGATGGAATGTGCCTAAAAACTCATACTAATTAAGCATTTTTTTTCTCAAATGGATGTGTTTTTAGCTGAACTTCGAACAAGGAATCTAACCACAAGGGTTGTGGCGTATGGGTTGAGTCCCTGGGATGTGGTGGTGGAATTAATATACCATCTGCACAGAGTTCAAATCCAGACGTGCGCAATAATTGTAGCCACTGAGTTATCAGGAGTTAATGTCTTACAGCCATAAATTGTTAGGATTAGTCTAGACATAGCCTAGGATACCCTTAAAAAAACAAGGAATCTACGAGTCGTCCACTTTTAAAATCTAGAAAAAACTTAAAGGCAACTCCACAAATACTTGAAAGAGCAAAGGTAAGCATATACAACATCAAGAATAACGTTAAACATGAAGAATTCTAATGGTGCACTTTCTGTATAAAGAGGGATATAAAGGTAAGGAACCTGAATAAACGTTGGAGGGTCACAGGATATACCGAGAAAACCAGAAATGCATTCAAGTATCTGAACGAGAAGAAAAACTGAAGTTAGCATGATGAATATATAAGTTCAATCAAACCATATCTATTAAGATGTGAAAAAGATAGAGAACCCCGTGTTCTTTAAGAATGCCATTAGGATCGTTGATGACAAGCCATCCGAGCCGCCAACCAGGAACAATCCACCTTTTTGATATAGAACCAAGCGTAACGACAGGCGTAATTGATCCAAAGACTCCCATCGGAACAAAAGGATTTTTCCCAAAAGCAATATGATCATAAACTTCGTCAGCAATCACCAATATCCCAAGCTTCTTGGCAGTCTCCGCAATCTAACAAAGAGAACACATTTCTAGAGTGTTCATATCATAGGTTAATAGCTTCTAGTATTATTTCCAACCGCTTCTCTATAAATTTCTAAAATAAGGATCAAATGTCAATATCTCTAAAATATATTTAGCTCCAACAGATTCTCTTTTTTAGAGATTTCTACATCCATTATACGATTAAAATATTCTATAAATTTATCATCCCAATACACTTTTTTAAAATAATTTGTACAAAGTAATAATGATGCAACATCATTGGTGGAAATGAATAAAAAGGTAATTTCTCTCTCCATACATCCAACTTTAGAGAATGCTCTAAACTTGGAATTTTTTTCTTGTTTTTTATTTTTATTTTTTAGAGAATCTGTTGGAGTAATTTAAAGAACAAAAATCATATGTTCTCTATTCTAGAGAAGCTGTTGGAGAAGCTCTAATAATCTAATCACAATGTACCCCTATGGTTCTAGCTTTCATGATCAATAGATGAAAAGATGAACAATAAAAACATGTGGGTATACCTTCTGTAGATGTTGGTGTGTGAAAACATTCCCGCAAGGATTTCCGGGGTTAATTATCACGATGGCAGCCGTATTTTCATCTGCAAGAGCTTCAACTGCGTCAAGATCAACTTCCCAATCTTTATCTGGGAGAAGATCAAAGTGGCGAACTTCCAAATGACATGATTGAGCAATAGATTCGTAATGCGGAAACCCTGGTCTTGGGAGTAGAATGTTTGCTTTCGAATTGGCAAGAACCGTTATTATGGTTTGAATAGCTTGTCCGCAACCTACTGTCAAGAATACATCATCTGGTGATAACTTGTTTGGAAGATCTTGAGAAAGGTAGTCCGCTACAGCTCTTTATAAAACCAAAATTAGAATATCGATTGTATATTTTTCTCATAAAAAGACCGGTTATCGACAAAGATGAAACATTCCAACAAAAGAAAAGTAGCTAGGAATTGGATGGAAGAAAAACCCTGCAAACCAAATTTACCATAGAAAAAGTGTTCTTATTGAAGTTTAAAGTATATATGGGAGTGTTTCGGATTGCTTATCTAAGGCGTTTATTGACTTATTTCATCGTGGAAAAGATTAAACATTTTTTAGTGTTACGATGGGAGGAAAAAATACTTCTACACTTGCCAAAAAGAAGATAAGAAGTTCTTGAAAGATGTCTTGTCATTTCTAAGTTATTAACTAATTTAGAACACCTTATCAATTTTTTAGTTATTTTACATTTAATCTCAAACATCCTTTAAAAACCAACTTATCAATACCATCATAAATTAATAATGCTTTTGCTTTTTATAAAACTTATTCTTGACTAGAGATGGGCATTCGGCCCGGGCACGGCCCGACCAAGGCCCGGTCCTAGCTCGCCAGGCCTACCAGATCCTAATTTTGGAAGATTTGAAAGCCCGGCCAGGTCCGACAAGCACGACAGTCCCGGTCCAAGGCCCGGCCCGGCCCGGTTTAGTGGCAAAATCGTAAATTACTATAATTATAATCATAGTCAATTACTTGTATATTAATATCGAGTTATTTAATTTGGATGCATCTTAAATTACTATATTTATAATAAATGTATTTTTTTAGTATATTTGTTTTATATAGTTTAGTTTTAGTGGTTTAAAATAAATTTGTTTATGATTTAGGTTTATAAATAAATTTAAATTTATAGTTTAGACTTTAGAATTATAAAATAAATCTAGTTTATATTGCATATTATCATTATTATTGGAATTATAAAAATAATTTTAGTTTTATAAGTTAGAAAAAGAGAAAAAAAAATTGTTTTTCAAGGCCCGGGCCTTGGCGGTCCAAGGCCCAGTCTTCTAGGCCTAGGCTTTTTCTACCTATGACAATGGCACTTAAGGCCCAGCCCGACCCGAGCCCGGTCAAAGCCCGTCCAGGCCCGATTTTTGCCTACCTCTATTCTTGACACCATATAAGTTGATAAATACTTTTACAAAAAAGCAAAACTTTTAAATAAGCAATCCCATAGAGTGATGTACGACAAGCTAATACAATGGCACTTTTCATTAGCCTAACAAATTTTTACACTATGACGGATTAACAATTCGGCACCAGCAGGTACCGTATGCTCTAAATTGGGTCCCGGTCGTGCGAGGAAGAAATGACAAACACAAGAAGTACCTTCTAGCAGGAAGAATGCCAATGTTATGGGAATAACCATTGAACTTGGCACAACGGACAGCATCTGCGATGGCATCTTCTGCGATCTCGGTAGTTCGGAAGCAGGAGAAAGCAGAAGGGTCGCCATGGCCGAGTGGGATGACGGGCCTCGGGTCGGATTGGTCGAGATTGGTCATGAGCATAGTGAGAACACCTCTAACGGTTATCTCGGAGGCCGTGCTCAACTCCGGGTTCCCCCGGAAACCCCATTTCTTCTTCGAGGTCGAGTCGTTCTCCATCGGTAACGATTGAGTGTGGTTGCTATCAAGGTCACAACTTGATTTATATTGAGAGGGGTGCTCCATTTTTAAATCTTTTTGGTCATTTAAAATCATAATATTAGTAGATCCCAATAGTGTATAATGCAGAAGTCTTCCTCCATATTTATTTCATATAATATTATATTTGCAACATCATCTCCAATGCAAGACTTCATGATGAGTAGATTGTTTTATAAGTCAGCGCTGAGCGTTCCATTTAATTACTTATTTGGAGGAAAACTATCTCGTCGACAAACCTCGCCAACGCAATAAGGATTTTAACAAATAATTATCACCAACTCTTATATAATTTTTCTTTATTTTAATCCCTATGTTAGATTTTTCAGAAACTGATGTGGGCCGAGCTGTGGAAAAGATGACCTTGAAGTTTCTGGAGGCCCATGATCGGGGAGCAAACAGGCCCAACTTCAAAAGGGCATAACTGTCGCTCCGGGTGTCCGTTTTGGACGATCCACCTGTCGAATCGAAGCTTGAGACAAGGAGCACACCATGGGTAGGCCCCATAGGGGCCTACGGACTTTTCGACCCCTAAAAAACGCTGTTTAAGTGACTTTCCGGACGTTTTTGTGTTTTTTTTTATCGTTTTGGGCTTTTGTTTTTGGGCTTTGGTGTTCGGCCTGTTACTTTGTCAGGCCCGGTTCATTTTGGCCTTCTATTTAGGTTTCAATATTGTGATTTGGATGGACAGTTAATTAATCAGAGATTTTTCGTTTTCCTCCCAACTCTGGAGTTCTTCATTAGGATTCAGGTTTTGAAGCCTAGGGTTTGGTATTCTACGAATCAACAAGCCTTAGAAGAGGTTGAACACGGCATTCATAGAATCAACGTGTTCGATCCTTGTTTCACCAATACACGCTGCATCATCAACCAAATTTTGTTGATGTAAATATTTCAAATATATAAAGGCATTACAGTATACAATATATATATATATAAAGAGAGGAAAGTTCAAATGTGAACCACTTTTTGGTTGTGAACGTGAGGACAACCGAGAGCGCGACACGTGGCGGCTTTGAGTGTGATCCCCCTCTTTAAGTCAACGCCCTCCCATGAATCGCGCCTAGTCATCCGTCGTGGACTTGAAGTGGCGCCTAGTCATCCGCCACGTGTCGCGCTCTCGGTTGTGCTCACGTTCACAACCAAAAAGTGGTTCACATTTGAACCCACCCCTATATATATATATATATATATATATAGGGTCGGGTTCATGTGAGATCAAGCTGTTTCAATGACATCGTTGAGATTAACATTTTTTACATGAAACTTCAAACCAAAACACTGTGAAGGTTAAAAAATCGAACATTCATAGTAAAATCACTGTAAATGTTACGTTCACGATGTTTTTTTATATGAAGGTTTGATTTTTTTTACGTTCACAACATTTTCGTTGTGAAGGTCAGGATTATTTTTTTTTACCTTCACAACATTTTATTTTTCCTTTTTTTATTACCTCCATAGTGTTTTCTAGTATTCGAATTTTATTTACCTTCACGATATTTTATTGTAAAGTTTCATGCTTAAAGTAACGACAGTCGGGAGCGCACCACGTATCTTATTCAATCGGAATAATCATGTATTATTCAGACCGAATATGATACGTGGCCGCTCTAGTTTATCTTCACTTTCGCAATTAGATTTGATTTCACAACCAAATTTCTCTCTCTATGTGTATATATATAGATGAAAGTTCGGCTGTAAACTCAAATTTCATTGTGAACGTGAGGACAATCGAGAGCGCCGTGGCATATTGAGTCAAAATAATAGTATTATGCAGTTTGAATAATATTGGATGTTGTATTATTCAGACTGAATATGCCATGTGGCGCACTCTCAGTTGTCGTCACGTTCACAATGAAATGATGAGTTCTTATTTGAACATGACCCTGGTCCCTGTATATATGTGTATATATATATATATAGAGAGAGAGAGAGAGAGAGGGGAAAGCTCAAATGTGAAGTCATCTTTCATTGTGAACATGAGAACCACTAAAATCGCACCACGTGGCAATCTGAATCGACGCCTAAGCTTTATTCAGTATGAATGTGATAGTTGACTTCTGTAAGCTATGTGTACTTGGCAAACAAAAGAGAGTTACTTTGTGAAGACGAGACAAGATTGGGAAGTTGGATATGGTTCATTCTAATGTTTTATGGACCCAGGACAATTCCTTCAATACGAGGCTCGCGATATTATGAAACTTTCGTAGATGATTGCACCACGAAGGTATGGGTTTATTTTCTTAAAAATAGATATGAAGTTTTCAACACCTTCAAGAAATGGAAAGCTTTTGTATAATAATTTATTTTGTTGTGTAAAGTTTGTCAATAGTCCATTGGTAACTGATATCTATTAAACAAAAACACTCTACATTTAACATTTTAACATTTTAAATTCAATCGTCATATCGATAGTAAGCAAAAAAAAAACCCTGTGTTATGTGCAAGAGACTTGGGGATATCAGATTTTAAATGTAATGCACACATCGGCTCTCATCACATACTTAAACGTTCGACTAAAACATAATAAAACATTCCATAAGACATACAAATATACGATCATAGATAAACAAATACAAGACCACACGATCTTCGTGGGACTTTTATTCAAGAAATATTACGTACATATGGATCACATGCATGTGATCCAATGAAACAGCTGATAATCCCACGAGCGGAGTTTGCTTCTTCAAGATCACGAGAGGTGATCCAATGAGCATTTGATACTTAATTTATGCTTTTCTTGGAGTGCCTTTCAGAAAATGCTTTTAGCCTCTTTATACCATCCTCAAGATACGAGGGCTCGGTAGCATATGTTATCCGAAGCCAGTTCTTGAGTCCTACAGTTACACCTAAACGAGAAAGAACAAAAATCAGAGGATGACCTTTTAAGGTCAAACAAACGAATGTCAACTTCAAATTCAGAAATTCTACAATTCGACAAAATAGTGATATTAAATTAATCATTTCTCTCTTCATTTAGAGATTTCTCTAAATTTTGAGATTTTTAAAGTCTCTCATCTTCTCTCTATTTCACCAAAAATGCTAAAATTTCCAATTTTGCCATTTTAGCAAAGCTTTTGGAAAGGCTCTTAAGCATCTACAAGAAAGAGATTGAACCAACATTTACATTTGTTTTCATCTTAATTACCTGGTAGGATTACTACCGATTCTTCTTTAGCAAGCTTGATGCAGAAGTCCATATCATCCTCGATGTCCTCAAAGACGGATACGTCTAGTTTGACCTTTCAAATATAAACCACATATAAGAAAAGTTCTTGCATTTCACAACCAAACACATGACCTCATAACATAAAGTATACGAGATTTGAATGTAAACCATGTACTTACCATAACGAACATTGATCCTTCAGGCTTGCTCGGGCAAATGATACCAGGGACGTCTTTAACACCCTCATAACAAATATTTGCATCTTCTTTTATTAAATTCACAATTTTTACAAAGAAATCGTCTTTTGTTTTCCCAAGGATATCTGGAACCGCTCCCTGCGTGTAAACACAGACTCAAGATCATGCAAAAGGAGAGGCATATATACGTTTCACCTTTCAAGACCCTACTTTTGAGCAGATCTGTCCTCTACTCCAGTTTGCAATAACATTTCATGTCGATAATTTTAGCATAATTTTCAACATGATTGATAAGTGTAATATGCTTTCTACCCCCCAACAAGAGTCTAACTAGAACGAATTTAGAGCGAATTCTATGGAACAACGTCATCAAGTATCATGTTTCAACCAAACCTTAAAAAGGGTAACTTGCAGCATCAAAAATTAAAGTTAAACATGGACTTATTGAAGAGATGGGATAAAAAGGTATGTAGTATTAGGATCCAACCTGAATAAATGTTGGAGGGTCACAGGATATGTTGAGATATCCTGCAATGCATTCAAGAATCTGAAAAGAAAATTTAAGTTAGCAACATGAATGTATATATATAAGTTTGCTTAAAGCCACATGTGTATCTATGTATCTATGTAAATATGAGAAAGAGAGAGAACCCCGTGTTCCTTGAGGATGCCATTGGGATCATTGATGACAAGCCATCCGAGTCGCCAACCAGGAACAATCCACCTTTTTGATATAGAACCAAGGGTAACGACAGGCGTAATTGATCCAAAGACTCCCATAGGAACAAAAGGATTTTTCCCAAAAGCAATATGATCATAAACTTCATCAGCAATCACTAATATCCCGAGCTTTTTGGCAGTCTCCGCAATCTAACAAAAAAAAAAACACATTTTTAGACTTATCATATCATAGACTTATACCTCCCAATAATCTAATCACAATGTACCCAAATGGTTCTTTCAAGATCAATAAATGAAAAGATATATATACCTTCTTTAGATGTTGGTATGTGAAAACATTACCACAAGGATTTCCGGGGTTAATTATAGCCATGGCTACTGTATTTTCATCTGCAAGAGCTTCAACTGCATCAAGATCAACTTCCCAATCTTTATCTGGAAGAAGGTCAAAGTGACGGACTTCAAAATGGCAAGATTGAGCAACGGCTTCGTAATATGGAAACCCTGGTTTTGGGAGTAAAATGTTTGCTTTGGAGTTCGCAAGCACCGTTATTATGGTTTGTATCGCTTGCGTGCAGCCTACCGTCAAGAATACATCATCTGGTGATAACTTATTTGGAAGATGTTGAGAAAGGTACTCTGCTACCGCCCTATAAAAGAATATATCGTCTACATTAGGAAATTTATAGTATGTTCGTCACAATTGCATAACCTCACTGTTCGCCACCATAGGGCGCTATGGCTCAAGGGTTGTGTTTCACGCCAAGTTAATCTTGAGGCACGTCATGGCATAATGCACAGGTTTTTTAACACAATATTTTGATTTTACCAGTCTTTTTAATGCCATATTCGCTAGTTTTTTTAGTATATAACTTAGGCTACATTTGGCATACTAGCTGATAAGCAGTTGCTGACTGATAAGTTGGATAATAGATGATAAGCTTGCTTATGAACAAATTATTTTGGCAAAAACTAGCTTATGGGTATGTAAAATGACCAAAAAGGATATATTAGGGTATAATAATCAATATTAAAAAGGGTATAATTGGAAAAACTATAAAAAGCTCCAAAAAGCTACCTCCAAGTAGCTTATTAGAAAGCTAGCTTATAAGCTACTTTTTCACATATAGGCTAGTTTGTGTTTACCAAACAATGCCTTAATTTAAACTGCTTATTATCATTGATTCAATGAGTAATAGTAGAAAATATATGTTCATAAACTGCTTACTATTCTTAAGAGAATTATTCATCTTGAAGTTGTTCAATGATAAAGTCTAATTTGACAAGAATAAACTAATTAGTTACTTGAGTTACCTAAAATACCCTTGAACGATGACAAAAGAGTGAAAGATCTTGTGGGCCAAAATCAGTGCAGTGTATGTAATGACTTGGAAAAATAGGTAACTTATGAAATTTGGCAACTAGCTTTATCAGCACATGAGAAGAAACTCCAAAATCAGGATCTATGCTATGGCAGCTGTTTGTACATCATGCATTGAAAGTTATACATTTTGCTAAAGAAATTTCAACTCTGTAACAGGGTCTGTCCTAAAAAAGATTCCTCTGAAAATGGACAGGAGGAATCAGATCTTACCCAGCCATCCAAAAAACAAAGAGACAAAGAAACACATTGAGATATACAATTGATTTACCTAATATGCTTTCTACTGTAATAGTTTTAAATACAAACCATGTAATTCTTACTACTCCTTTCAGTGCCAAAACAAGTACAAAGCAATTTCAATTTTCAGACATCCAGATAAAGGCTCCCTACTTCACTCTGGAACTACAATGCTAGGAGATATCAATAGCAATTGGTTCAATTCCATACAATTTCTCTATGATGTAGTTAAATGCTTCGTTTAGCAAAAATAAGCTAGCTTATAAGCTAGTACATGTTTGGATGGACCTTAAGGTAGCTTATAAACTAGCTAGTATAAGCTAGCTAGCTTATTGAAACGCTAGTTGGAGTAGCATTTCAGGAGCTATTTGTAGTTTTTTTCAATTATACCCTTATTAATATTATTTATTATACCCCAAGATACTATTTATGGTCATTTTAGATACTCATAAGCTAGTTTTTGTCAAACATAATTTCTTCATGACCTACCATATCAGCTACTATCTAGCTAGCTTATTAATCAACAGCCAGGTTTTCGGTTTTCAGCTACTAGCCAGCTTATCAGCTAGTTTACCAAACACAGCCATATAATTAGTTCTAGGTCATTTCTTGCATCAATTTGAACATTAAGAAAGTACTCGAAACCCCAAACCAACAAAAAAAAACAAAAACGAAACAGTAACCGACCACGATTGAACGTCACAAATACATACATTTCTATAAATGTTCGATTTGACAACAACCACAATTACTTATACCTCAAAAACCAGAAACAAACAATGGAATCACAATCAAAATGTATAACAACCGTAAGTTTGTGGGGTTCCAACTCAAAACCAATTGGCTATGAGTTGAGAAGCCCAAGACTCTTATAAGCACGTTACAGGTTCACTTTGTGTCTGATGTGAGACATTGCTCAACACGCCCCCTCACGTGTGGCGTTCTTTCTGCCTAACACGTGGATACTTTTTGGGTTACGTGGAGTCCGTGCGGCTTTTTGACCAACCACGTGTGAACCTAGCTCTGATACCATGTAAGTTTGTGGGGTTCCAACTCAAAACTAATTGGCCACGAGTGGAGTAGCCCAGGACTCTTATAAGCACATAACAAGTTCATTTTGTGTCCGATGTGAGACATTGCTCAACAAAAATTAACAAAAGCAAGAGGAAGTACTACGTACCTTCTAGCAGGCAGAATACCGACGGTAGGCGAATAAAACCGTTGAACTCGGCAGAACGAATAGCATCTTTGATGGCATCTTCAGCAATCTGTGTGGTACGAAAGCAGGGGAAAGCAGAGGGATCGCCATGGCCGAGAGGGATGGCAGGTCTGGTGGTGTCGGATTCGTCGAGATTCGACCTGATCATATCGAGCACGCCTCGAATGGTTATCTCGGATGCCGAATTGAGCTCCGGATTGGCCTGAAATCCCCATTTCTTCTTCAATCTTGAGCCGTTCTCCATTGCTCTCCTCTCCACTCGTTGTTTACTGATGGTGGTTACTGGTGGTTATGGTGGACTGTGTGTGTGAATGGGGATGGATTCTGTTATTATTAAAAGGAAAGAGTAAGTTACGGTTTTAGTCCCTGTGGTATGTTATAAATTCCCATTTTCGTCCTTCTGGTTTAATAATTGTCGTTTTTATTTCTATACTTTATAGTTTTTTTTCTATTTTAGTCCTTAGGTAGGGTTTGGTACGCAGACAAGATTGGACAGAACCAGAGAGTAGGACTGGACTGGACTGGATGAAACGGGACATGATTGGACAAAACAAATGTTTGTTTTGTGTTTGGTACGCCTAGAACTGGACTGGACATAACTAGACAAGTTCCCCAAAAAAACTCTTTAATAATTTTATATATCACATAATAGTTATAATTAACATAAATAAAGTAAAATATATAATTTATACAAGAATTACACGATTTTCACACACATAAACACACACACACACACACAATATATATATATATATATGAACACACACATATATATATATATATATGTAACTTATGTTGATGGTGTCAACAGTGCTATGGCGGATTGGTTAACACTCGGGGGGGTTCATAGCGCTCTAATTGAGTTCAAGCCTTCCCGTACGCATGCCTAGGTACATTTAAGTGGGCCCATGTTTAGCCCCCAAAATTGTTGGGGATTAGTCGAGCTTTGGCCCGGACACCCTTCCAAAAAAAGCTTATGTTGATGGTTATGGTAAAGGTGGAGGTGGTGGTCGACGGTAATACTAGTAGTGACGATAGTGGTGATGGTCGATGTTATGGAGAACATTAAGATGGTGGATAGTGGTGGTGGTAAAGGTCATCAACGGTGGTAGTGGTTATGGTTGTGATGGATAGTTGTAGAGGTGGTAGACGGTGGTGGTAGATAATCGATGGTAGTTATAGATGTAGTGGAGGAGGTAATTATAGTGGAAAAGAAGGTGTAGGTGGTCGATAGTGCCTATCAATAGTGGTGACGGCCACAATTAGGGGTTGTAAATACTAAAACAAATATCATATTGAAATTATATATCAAACGAGTGTTAATTAGTAATATATTAATTTCTGCATCATTTCTATCCCATGTTGTTTCATCTATTTTGGTGGAACAAAAAAAAACTTTTTGTTTCATGGTCTCCCACCTTGTCCCTGTCCCATGTCGCACCAAACGTGGGACGGCGAATTCATGTTTTGTTCCATGCTGTGCCAAACATGGTACGGTGAGTTTTGCACCCTCCTGTCCTGACTCACGTACCAAATGTGGCCTTAAAATCCAAGGGACCAAAATAATAAATAAATGTAAACTACAATGATCGAATCCACAATAAATTTCAAAGAACCAAAATAGTAAGGAAATAAATACCGCAATCACCTAATCTACAATAAATTCTAAGAGACCAAAATAGTAAAGAAATTGATACTGCAATGACTAAATCTACTATAAGTTATTACTTACGAAGACTAAAATAACAATAAATTTATAAACGTTAGGGACTAAAATTATAATTTCTAAATCGTGAGAATAAAAGTAGCAATTTTTATAAACCATAAGAATGCAAATCGTAATTTTCTCAAAAGAAATGAATCTTGGTTATTTACAAAATGAACCCTGGAGTTTATTTTTTAGAACCATTTTCACCCCTGAATTGGTTACGTGTCATTCTAGAAAACCTTTTTGGATTTAATATTTCATTTGATGAAGCTCAGTTCAAGTCATGATAAATAATGATACGGAATCTGCAAGTGGGCTATTGCTTTTGCATTATTTATATGGTAAGACAAAAAAGTAATATAAGCATTAATTTCTTTTTGTGATTTATTATATTCTTTCTTAAATCAAACAAAATGTTCTAAAGTGTACCTTTTTTTTATATAATTTTTTATGATGTTAACTTTCAACAATACACAGATTATATCAAACAAAATGTTCTAAGTGTACCTTTTTTATAATTTCTATAAAGTCATTTTAATTTTAGCATCTTATGAATTGGGTTCTAGTGGTATCAATCATATCATTTGTAAAAGCTTTGTTAAAATGGAGACAGAAAACTCATACGTTAGTTTAACAATTTTGACATTTATTAATTCATTAATGTTACTTATTTTATTCTAACTTTTTATTCGTTTTATAAACCTCTTAAAATTTGTGTTGTATAAATGGATAGACAAAACTTATTTGTGTTAATAGAGACAGAAAACCCACAAGTCTAGTTTAGTAATTTTTTAACATTTATTAATTATTTAATGTTATTTATTTTATTTTTTAACATTTTTTTTTAAAGAAAGCAATAATATTGTTTAAAAACTCTTCACGGTTTGATTACTTTATGAAATTAATAACTTTTCTTAACTTTTAGTGACAGAAAAATGTTAATTTATTGTTGAAACATACATTTTTAATTACTAATAATGATGAATATTTAACTATTAATAGCTTAATTGAAGAGATTGATTCATCAAAGCATTAGTAGCCTAATGGTCGGTAACATTCTTGGGAGGGACAGTGAATGACATCCATGTCTACCCGGATTCGATTCATGGGTGAGCATGTGGCGATGCCCTAACCATGAGTCGACTTTCAGGTCGATCCATGGTCGCCGAGGATTAGTCTGGTGCCCGTATGGATCCCGGATACCTCCAGTGGCGGATCCAGGAATTTCAATATTGGGGGTTGGAGTTTGAATAATGTAATACCAGGAATTTCAATATTGGGAGTCGGAGTTTGAATAATGTAATACAAGAATCGTTAACATTTATCCTTAAACAATTAATAAAAACTTAGCAATCGGATATCAATAACAAACACCAATCCTAACCCTAACAATTAGCAATAAATATCTTAGAGTTAAAAGTTAAGATAAAATCTACTATTTAAATTTTAAAGGAGTATTTTTTTTAATAAAGAGTATTAGTATGACTGAATAATTATCATGTATGTGAATGTAATCATCGCTTAGTTTTAAACTTCAATGAGTTTCAATAAGAAACGAAAATCTATTTAATAAACATTTACCTTGGTAAGCGCTTGAACATAACAAGAAATGGAAATCTTATCCGGTAAGGGGAAGACAAGGAACGTGAGTTTTACCCATTAATTGGGGATGATGACTCTTAATTAGTAAACGTCTACTATCGATTCATTTTGATGGTTGTGAATGTTCCCTGTAAAGTAAATGGTATTGGTGATTCTTATCGGTAAGAGCTTATTTAATAAGCATTTAATATATAACCCCTAAATTTTATAGGCTTTTTGATTTATAAAATGTTAACAATTTTCTTATTCAATTCGTTTATGTAAACTAACAAAAGCAAATTTGATGTCTTAGGGTCAATTTAATTACTGGACTCAATTTAAGGGGTTTTGATTAGAACTTGGTTAAAATTGAGGGTCGAAGTAAATAATTTTTTGGGGGTCAAAACAGAAAATATGCTAATGTGATTCATCATAAAAGCATTAAAGCGCTAACTTATTTAGAGATTTTATGGGGGTCAATTGACCCCCCAAACTACAGCGTGAGTCCGCCCCTGGATACCTCATCAACTTTGTGTTGGAACGTGTGCGTAAGTTATTTGTCGTTAAAAAAAACTTATTCGTAGCTAAAAGTAGGTTGATCAATTTATTTAAACAAAAATAGTTACAATTAATCGATTTATTATCAAATAGATGTCAAAATACCAAAGTCAATTCCACTATAGAAACTAGTTCTAAATTTTAATAATGTTGAAAGTAACTAGATGCAACATATAAAATAATTTAGAAACATTAATCGAACATAGAAAATGATCTAGTAATATTATATTATAAGTAATATAACTAAGAAACAAGATATTATAATTTATAAGACCATACTTGATATTTTGTACAGGTCCCTTAAAATGTCAGGAACAGTTTGGTCAACAGTACTTTGGTGGAAGAGGTGTATCACGACACAAAGCTTGACAAGGAAAACATTATTACCAACAAGAAAAATTAAATAGTGCTTGACAAAATCTTAATAAATACGATCAACAAACGATACTTCTCGAACACTACCGAATATCAAAATGCACTCTCGGCCCCACTTAAGCAAAATATTAGTGGGTGTGTTTATAGTGTTTGAATTGAAACTAGAGAAAGTAAGAAGACAATTAACTTAGCAAGCTTCAAGTTCATTACCTAAAGAAGAGGAAGACGAAAAGACCGACCGATCACTCAGTAAGCTCCAAGTTTACAATCTTATACGGGTATCGGTATATTTTGGTAATTTGGTCTATGGAAATGGTTACTTTGGGATGACATTTATAGGGACCAAGATGAACTTGGAGGCCAAGTTTTGATCAAAACATGGTAAATGAAGTGGGAGTGAACAAAACAGAATTGAAGTGGTGGAAGACTTGGAGGGAACACAACAAAGGTCAACCTCTTGTACTTTGTGCTTCATGAATTATACATCATCCAAGATAAATAAAAAATACAATTTTTTTTTCAACATATTTTAGTGGTTGTTTTAATCCATTTTTGGGAATAAAAAGTCATTTACATAAAGTATATATATAGTGATATTTAAATATAATATATGGGTAGACAAAAGTTTAAATGGAAACTCAAATCTGATTGCGAATGTAAAGACTGTTGAGATCGCGTCACCTTGTATATTCACTCTAAATAATCGTGTATTATTAGTGTTATTCATAGTGAATAGTACTGAATAATAGGGAATGTCGTATTATTCATTCTGAATAATAAGAAATGTTGTATTATTCACTCTGAATAACACATGATTAGCTCAAAATAGAAACAACACCTTATAGTTAGTGACAACTACAGGGACCGAAATGTAATTTACTCAGAATAAATCGTTTGTTGACCTCCTATGACACATACTCCATGGTTTACGTAATGTTTTGACAATGGCTTCTATTTTTGTCAACATTTTGACAATGGTTTCTATTTTCATTTCTATGATTTACAAATTATATTTATAGTCCATGGTTTACGTAATGGTTTGACAATGGCTTCTACTTTCGTCAATATTTTGATAATGGTTTCTATTTTCGTTTCTATAATTACAGATTATATTTAGTATGTGCGTAGCTTGTGTTCATTATACTACCCGATGTTATACAAACAACCGAGTAGTATGTTTGAATTTCTCTTGCTCATATATATACGCGTATACGCGTTAAACAACCCGATGCTATACAAATGATCGACTAGATAGTATGTGTTTTTTTAGAGTTCCATGTTTTCATTATACTACTCGGTGTTGTGTAAACTACCATATAGCATGTGACCTCATATTAAATAACTATGTGTCAATTGTCAAACACCCATTTGATGAAATTTACATCCTCTGTCTCTCTCTATCAAATCTTCTTCACCTTCTTAAAAAGTTTTTTTTTTCTTTTAAATACAAATGCATATGCATATATATTCTCTAGATTCATGATCATTCTGATTTTATATATGTATGAGAGCTCCTAATTTGAGGGAATTGCTTACTTTGATGAAATTTCAATTGAATAATTCTTTTCATTATCAAGTTATTTCATATTTTGGTATTTTTTTAATATTAAATTGTAACCATTTTATGTATATTCTTTTTTCATTCTAATAAAATTGTTTCGTGTATTTTCTCATTTTAATTAAACTTTTTCAATGAAACAATATTTTTAATTTAACCAATGAAGCAATTTCATGAAACAATATTTTTAATCTAACCAATTAAGCAATTTCATGAAACCATATTTTTAATTTAACCAATTAAATCAACGATATACATGGTTTACATAAATTTATTAGTGATTTACATATGAAACAATCCCATATTATATATATATAGACAAAAGTTCAGCTGCGAATTGAATTTTCATTAGGAACGTGAGGACAACTGAGAGCACGTTACGTGGCATATGCAGTTTGAATAATCATGTGTTATGCATACTGCATAATACAACACTCAGTATTATGCAAACTGCATAACACTGCTCGGTGGGAGAAACTTGGAGAGCATAACCGGGTGGAGATTGTCGATCAAAACCGGTATGTGAAACTTCGAGAGCAAAACGGAGGTGTTTCGAGAGCAAAACGGGGGTGTTGTTGCGATGGACCCGAGCGTTTGAGTCGTGATCGACGGGATGAAGATGCACCGTTTGGATTCATGATTTAGGGAATGAATAAGTTGAGTAGAAATATATTTGAGAGAGAAAAATAGAATTTATGTGAAAATATAAGTTGAGTTTAAGGGTATTTATATAGGGTTAATAAATTGTAAAAAAAGGAAAAAAAAATTTACAGTTTTTTTTTAACGGCTATATTTGTTAAAATTTTGTTTTTTTAAATCAAACCGTTCTTCTTAAATCGGTGTAATGAACCCTCTAAGGCACCGAACGGGTCTCGTAGCGGAACCCGTCGAACCCGCTGAACCGGCGGGTTCAAGCCCGCTCAACCCACATAACTGGTATGCACGACCTTATAAACTGGTGTTACTTATATGGATGGGGCTGAATTTTATTTGGCCCAACTCTTTGCCAATGGATTTTTATTCAGATTAAGGTATGGATTCGATGGGCCCATTCTTCTCCAGTGAATAATTATTTGGGTTTCATTACTTGGGCTGAGACTTTAATAGAGGACAACATGTTGGGTCTGATTACCTGGGCTAAAATTCTGAATATTGGCAGCTACTTGGGCCTTCATTTGGATTGGTGGACTGGAGTTGCACTAGAAGAAGAAAAAAACGACAACTCTTACACAATAACTTTGATTTGGATCTTTCAGGTGCTTCTCTCGTTTTTCTCTCAGATATTATCTCCGTTCGGCAGTACCTCTACTCCAGCCGTTGTACCCTGGGATACAAACACCACAAGATGAATCTGTTTTAAGGGCAATCTATCAAACACAGGCCTCGACCCAAAAATATTTTACATATCAGTTTATTATTCTGTGATTTCATCTATTTTTCTGAAATTCTCTTTTACACTATATTTTTATTATAAGTTAGAGTTTAGAAGACTAGTTTGGCACTCGCCACGGATGAGTATTATCTTTGATTCTTAGTTGAAAATGGAGTTTTCTTTGAGCACCTTCCAATCTTACTAATTAATCATTATTTATGTAGAGGAAGGTTCAAAAGATAACCTCAAATAAATAGAACAACCAAATAGCAAATCGTCAACCATTAGGTTCGTTGATCCTTATGTGATAAAATAGGTTGTTACAACAAAATTTTTAAATTGAAAAATCTCCCATCTCCTATTTCTCACATTGAAAAAAGCAAAATATGATTGAAATTTGAACAAATTACATCAAAAGAACAATTACATTTTTCTCTTCAATTTGACATTCATATTCATAAAAAAATTTCATCCCTTTTTTTTGTAATTTTTTCGGTTTTTCCGTTTTTTGAGGTTTTCCTTGAAACTCCCTCTATTTGTGTATTCTTGAATCATGTCAAAGCATCGCTTAGGTGATGCATCTTATGCTTTTTTACACGGCTTTTGGTTTATGACCTTCCCCTAGTTTTATATCATTTTTGTTATGTTCAATAAAAACCAGTATGCAAATGAATCATCTCCCTTCACTAGGTTTCAAACCCTTTAAATCATTTTTTCTTTGTAAACATATATTAATTAGGGTCGGTTTTTGAATTTTCTCTATATGCATTTGAAACCTTAATATACTTTCTTTATAGTAAATATGATTCTAGTAGCAAAATGTCATTTTGCCTTGCAAATTCTTCTCGACTGCTTGACACAACCTATTAGTTGAATCATATTTTATCGTCAAACGCTATATTCTATAAATTACTACTTAGAAAAGAGATATTTACAAAAAAAAAAAAAAATGAACGACAAGTTAACACACACACGTTCCAGTGGTATCAGACTTCCAATTGGGCAATCCCATTAATCCGCTACGACCCGGCCCAACCTATTGTTGAACCCGACCGGCAGGAAAGTGGATCCCATGGACTGGATCCTCTCATACCGGCCCGGCCCAAAGGACCAGATCCAAAGTTTGGATATCTCAGAAATGTCACCTGTGGGATTCGAACCCTGGTATTGTAGCTTTCACCCTACACCTCTCAGGAATGTTACTTATTCAACTAAGCTAATACTCTTTGATAATACTTACAAAATCTTAGTTATTTTAATTCAAGTATAAAAATTGACTAAGTAATAAAAATATTCATATAAAGTAATTATTTTAATCAATATCTCTAATTAAAGTTGCACACCAATGGCGGCACGTACAAGTCTTCTTGACGAGAAGGTAACCAACCCACCGCCTCCGTTGGCCTACAGAATATTTCATTTTCATGGATAGAAAGCGAAAGAGAGAGGTTGGACCCATTTCATAAATAATACTCATTTTCATGGTAAAATTTCTGAAATGTATCAAAAACTGTGAAGTACAGTAAGGGATATTTTGAAGAATTGAATCTTTAATCTTGAAAATTGAATTAAAAATATTATCTTTATATAATAGAATTGCATAAAAAAATATTCAATATTAGGCTCATTTCGAAGGTATTGACGAGACGATTATGATGGTATAATTTGTAAAAAAATAAACTTAATTTTTATTGCATTTTAGTTTATAATATATGACTATCTAGGTTTTATGATAGGGGTTTTAAAATACGAAATGAAAAAGTAGAGAACTGAAATGGAATTTAATAGCTAACTATAGGGGTACTAAGTGTAACCGTGTAAAATCGGTTTCATGACTATATAACCGTTTTAAAGGCGTATTTCTTTTATATAGTAGTATAGATTTGTTTGTTGCAAAAGATTGATTCCGACAATCTCAACCGGCCCACCATGGATTGCCAATGTCCGTTGTAGGGGGCATTCCTGACTCACTCAGTGATTGTGGCTATGAGGGCGTACGTGCATAAGTCGAGGCTCGAACGCAAACCATTTGATATTTATTGCAAACTTGCCATCCATTTATTACCGACTGACCGTTTTTTTATATATGGTTAATATAGGATAGTCGGTAAATTTATAAATTCGTTAGATATATTTTTTCAAACATTTTTTTTATTAGATGATGGTTTATATCTCAAGAGAAAAGTAGATGATTTATTTTTTGGACCACATATAATGTGAAAAGTTGGAACCTAATTTGAGATGATTACGTGACAATGTTAAAAACCGGCTGTTTAGGAATAAATTTAGACAAAATTGGTTGGTTAGATGGATTTTTCTCTATACCCACTTCTTCCTTTCTCAATTTATTTTTATATATAAACATTGTTAATCTAAAAACAAAATAGTTTAAGTAAAAATGTTGATTACTATCAGTCTTGACAGGTCTAATTACATGAATTGCATTTCCTAGATCTATACATGTTTGCTTCTTAATTGATAGTTCCATTAAGAATTTAAAATGTTAAGAGATGAATCTTGTTTAACATATAAAATTATGCATCTTAATGGTTCTGAAAACCTCTAAGTTATTTTGTGTCTTGGTTCTTCTTAAACTCTTAAACGCCTTAATTTTTCCAGGGTTGCCATCCTCTCTTACACCTTTCTTTCACATTGCTTTGCTTCACGATGAATTTGCTCAATACTCAAAGAATGGAGCCTGCCATGTTCTTTAGGTGCATCTCTCATGAGTCGAATCTCTCACAAATCAAGTCATCTCTCACGATAAATCTATTTCTCAGTTCGATTCATAAACAATATGCATTTATTTAATTTTTACACCATCAAATATGCTTAAATAATTGATATGTTCGATTTTTAAATAATGTTGCTTACATAATGTACCTATTTGAAGTTCAAACCATTGATTTCTAATAGTAATCATATATGCTCCGCGTCTTTAAATAATCGAATTGTTGATACAAAACCAAACAAAAATGTAATAATTGCAAAAATTAAGATATAAACTTGATTTGCATCTTTTTTTTTTGGAAGAGGTATCCCAGACCACATTGGGCCCAGACTACTCGGCAATTTTGGGATTGATTTGCATCTTTGTCATTGCTTCCAAGTCATTGGTGTTGTTCTAACATCGTCATCACAACCACTAAGACCCATAAAATATTGTTCATAACAGAGAAATAGATTTATCGTGAGAGATGAGTTGAACACATAAAAAGATAAAACAATAAATCAATATGTAGGTATGCAATGTAAAATTAGCATTCTCTAGTTTCATAGGGACTGAAATCATGAAATGCATAAAGCTAATGAATTTGTTTTAAGTTTAAGTAAATCGAAGTTTCAAATTCGTTCCTCTTAAAACCATGCATGAAAATGAACCTTCTTACTTGACTGAGTTCCAAACCCCTGCAAATCATATTTTCTTGTATACAATATTAATTAGGGGCATTGTTTGGATTTTCACCAAGAACATTTGAAACCTCAAGACCAACGATGCCTTTTATCCAACTTATTTTTTTATTTTTACCGAAATAGCCACGGTTTTGCAAGTCGGTGTCCATTTGCGGTAACATCGATTTGCTAAATTAGCGTTGCGGCTAGCGAAATCTCATTTTGCCTATCAAAATCTTCTAAATTACTTGACAAATGACCTACTTGAATTATATGTTTTCCAAATTTTTTGGAAGCGTATCCTAAGCGATGCCTAGACTAATCCCGACAATTTAGTGCTGTAAGACATCAATCCTTAATAGCCCAATGATCACAATTGTTGCGTATGTCTGGTTTCGAACCCTGGGAAGACGAGATTTTCTACACCACATCCCCCAAAGCCTCAACCAGTACACTACAATCCTTGTGGTTAGTTGAATCATATGTTATCATTGTATTTTATAAGTTACTACTTACAAAAGAAATGTTTGTAAAAACTTAGTTATTTTA
Source organism: Centaurea solstitialis (assembly GCA_030169165.1). Taxonomy (NCBI): domain Eukaryota; kingdom Viridiplantae; phylum Streptophyta; class Magnoliopsida; order Asterales; family Asteraceae; genus Centaurea; species Centaurea solstitialis. Next base: position 4,050,010 of record CM058043.1, on the reverse strand, counting down.
ATATAATCGACTAAAAAAATAAAAATATTCATATCAAAATATTGCTAATTTAATCATTTTCTCGAATTAAAGTTGCACACCAATGGCGGCACGTACAAGTCTTGAGGAGAAGGTAACCCGCCGCGCCTACGTGCCCCACGGAATATTTCATTACCCATTTCACAAATAATACTCTTTTTATTTATTTTATTTTCATGGAAAAATTACCTTAATTAAAAGATAATGAATACTCGTATTTTTATATATTGTTATAAAATAGTCGGTAAATTTATAAATTCGTTAGATCTACTTTGTCAAGCATTTTTTTAATTAGATGATGGTTTATATCTCGATAGAAAAGTAGATGAGTTATTTTTTGGACCACATAATGTGAAAAGTTGGAAAAACCAATTTGAGATGATTTCGTGGTAATCTATACTATATATAAAAGCAAATAACTCGATATGACAGTTTCTTTTATTCAACAATTCATTTTACACATTTACACTTTGTACCCCCATAGTTAGTTATTAAATCTTATTTTAGTCCTTTACTTTTTCATTTTCTATTTTAAACCCTTATCATATAATCTAAATAATCATATATTATGAACTAAAATTTATATTAAAATTAAGTTTTTTTTAACAAATTATATCATCATAATCGTCTCGTCAATACCTTCGAAATAAGCCCAATATTGAATATTTTTTATTCAATTATATTATATATTCTATTATATAAAGATAATAATTTTATTTCAATTTTCGAGATTGACTATTTAATAAACCATTAGAAGGTTAATTGATTGAATACATATGATTAAATTGATGTTTACAATGGTGTATATAAAAATCGGGCAATTGATACATACTTCGCGCTGCAACGCGCGCGGGTACGTTTCTAGTGTTTTAAACCGGCAGTTTAGGAAAAAAAAATTAAGACAAAATTGGTTGGTTAGTTAATTTTTCTTTAGACCCAATATACTTTGATTCAGCTTGTTACTTTTGAGATCAAAATAATTTAAACAAAAGGTTGATTATTAAGGATGTTGATTAGTCTCTCATGGAACCATATGTAAGGAGATATTTCAAGTTGACTTAGGCCGTGCGTATCGGGCTGTTGGGTTCGGCGGGTTGGAAGCCGCCGGCCTGGCGGGCGCAGGGGGCTGCCGATACGCCGGCAGCGGGTTCCGCGGGTTGGAAGATCAGCGTACACACCGTTGAGTTTAAGTGTGTGTCTATGGTGTGTGTGTGTGTGTGTGAGTGAGTGAGAGTGAGAGAGAGAGAGAGGTTGTGAGGGTTGGGAACTAATTAGAGAGGGTTCAAGAGAGTTAATGGGAGGGTTGGGGAAAAGTTGATGTGACAGCTAATGTGGCTATGGGGTTGGGAGTGTTGGGAAGGTTGGGTACTGATAGCCTTAATGTTGTTTATTTCCTTGTTAATAGTTTTATTAAGAGATAACATTTAAATTGCTAAAAGATTAATCTTGTTTGGCAAAAAAAAATTCTACCTCTTAATGGTTCTGAAAAACCTTTAGAGCAATGTTGTATCTTGGTTCTCCCCAAACTATTCAAGGCCTTAATTTTTCCAATATTGTCCTCTTCTCCTGCACATCTCTCTCACACTGCTCTCCTTCACGATTAATTTGCTCATCATTCCAAGAATTGAATCTGCAACGTTTTTCAGGTATATCCGTCATGAATCGATCTCTCACAAATCAAATATGATCATCTCTCACGATAAATTTGTTTATGTTTGATTCATAAACAATATGCATTTATTTGATTTTTACACAGTCGAATATGTATAAATAATTGATATGCTTGATTTTTAAATAATGTTGCTAAAATATTTGATCTATTTGAAGTTTAAACCATCGATTTTTAATTGCCCACATATATACTCCACTTTTTAAAATAACCAATTATTAAACACTCTTAGTATTTTTGTGTTGTATTCTATTTGTAAAGGGGTGTTTGTGTAACATTTTATTCTATTTATTGAGTGCCTCTCTGCCTAATGGGGTATCAGAGAGTTATTCTCTCATGGTATCAATCGCCTAAACCGATCCTCTCCCCTCCTCTCCTATCTCTTCCAATTCTCCTCTTCATCTCCATGGCTGGTTCATCTTCTTCTGATTCTCTCCTCTCCATGAACACAGCTTTGCATCTCATCTCCAATCGACTCACATCTTCAAATTACCTGTTGTGGAAGAATCAACTTCTACCGCTTCTCTGTTATCAGAACTTGATGCCGCTCGTTGATGGAACCTCCCCCGCACCGCCGTCTGAAATTATCACAGATGGAAAATCGGCACCGAACCCGGAATTTGCTGCCTGGTTGTCTGTTAATCAAAGGGCTGTCATTCTTCTTCAAGCTTCGCTTTCCGAGGAAGCGTTCTCTGAAATCGTTGGTCTCTCTACCGCTCGTGAAATCTGGCTTGCCTTAGAGGCCGCCTACAGCAACTCCTCCGTTGAGCGCATTCAAAACTTGCGTGATCAACTTCGACAGGTTTCTAAAGGTTCATCTTCTGTGTCTGAGTTTGGTCGTAAATTCCGGACTATCTGTGATCAATTATCAGCCATTGGCCACCCCGTGGAGGATTCTGATAAAGTTCATTGGTTCTTATGTTGTCTCGGTGCTTCTTTCGAGACTTTTTCCACCGCAATTAGAGCCTCACGCACACCTCTCAATTTTTGTGACCTTCTTGCTCAAGCCGAGGGGCATGAGTTATTTATGCGGTCTATCCACGGTTCTACAATTCCACCAGTAGCGTTCAATGTGCAATCCAACGCCTCTCATTTCTATCGGGGTCGTGGTCGTGGCGGTCGTTCTCCCCGTGGTGGTCGGGGGCGTGGACGCCGTTCCCCGCACTGTCAACTATGCCGTACGAATGGGCATTATGCCATTGCGTGTCCTCAGCTTGCACGTTTTGCTTCCTCCGTTCCCGGATCCCCGGTTCCTGGTTTGGATGCCGACCTTGCTAAAGCTTTTCATGTTCAATGTCATGTAACTTCTTCGGGCCCCGACTGGTATGTTGATTTGGGTGCGACTGATCACATGTCTTCGTCCACCACATCCGTCACTAATCCGACTCCGTTTTCTGGTTCCAACAAGGTTTCCTTTGGTAATGGTATGACTCTTCCCATTTCACATACTGGGCACACGTCTTTAAATGGAGATATCCGTCTTCGAGATGTGTTAGTCGTTCCTAAGATCACTAAAAACCTTTTATCTGTCAGTAAGTTGACATACGATAATTGTCTGGATGTTTTATTTTCCCATCCTCATTTTTACATTCAGGACCGAAAGACGAAGCGGGTTCTAGCTCAGGGTCGATGTAACCATGGTCTTTATGTGCTCTCTACCGGTCCGCAAACGTTTTTTGCTTCCACCAGATCCGAGTTGAAGGCTTCTTTTGAACTTTGGCACGCTCGCTTAGGGCACGTGTCTTATGACACTATTTCACTTTTAAATAAAAAGGGCCAATTGTCGGTTACCTCTATTTTACCCAAACCATCTTTGTGTTCCTCTTGTCAGATGGCAAAAGCACATCGATTACCTTTTGTAAACAATGACAAACGTGCTATAAACGTATTGGATCTTATTCATTGTGACTTGTGGGGTCCATCCCCAGTATGTTCGGTTGATTCTTATCGCTATTATGTTTCATTCGTTGATGACTATTCTCGATTTACGTGGTTTTACCCACTAAAAACCAAGTCGGGTTTTGCTGCTGTGTTGGATGTGTTTCTTAAATTTGTGCAGACTCAATTTAACACCAAAGTAAAGGTTTTCAAAGTGACGGTGGCACCAAATTCTTTAACCGAAATGTACGGTGTTTACTTGATAATAATGGTACGTTCCACCGTGTTTCATGCCCTTACACCCCGCAACAAAACGGCCGGGTAGAACAAAAACATCGACACATTGTCGAAACGGGTCTTGCTATGTTGTTTACTGGGCATATTTCTCCGGCTTATTGGGTCCACGCTTTCAGCTCTGCAGGCTATATCATTAATCGCCTACCATCATCAGTGTTGGAAAATCGATCCCCGTTTGAGCTACTTTTCAAAACACCACCGTCTTATGCTCATTTTCGACCTTTTGGGTGTCGGGTCTACCCATACTTACGAGACTATGCGGATCACAAACTATCTCCACGAAGTCTCCCTTGTGTCTTCCTCGGTATTGCTCTCGATATAAAGGTTACCAGTGTCTTGATCCATCCACGTCTCGCATTTTCGTCTCTCGGCATGCTTGATTTGATGAATTGTCTTTTCCATTCATTTGTGAGACTAAGCAAACACCAGCACATATGCTAGCATTATCCAACTTTATGGATGAGGCTTTCGATGCTTCTACTTTGCAACCTTCCATCTCGTCTCCTATCTCCAATTCAGCACCTTCTCCACCCTTACCCACATGGAGTTGCTATGACGATGCTCCTGTGCCTTTCGTTGCTCCCATTTCTGAACCAGCGGCTTCTACCGACCACATGCACGATGCCAACCCCGAGGATCCACCATTTGCCTCGGCTTCACCGGTCCATGATTCCAACACTGAGGAACCACCATCTGCCCCGGCTTCACCAATCCTGCCTTCTGCTCCACCACGTTCTATTCCTCTTCCGAGTCACCCGATGACTACGCGGGCTAAAGCGGGCATTTTCAAACCACGATATCGTGCGGACGTTGCTAGCTCTCATGGGCTCCTTGCTGCTCTTCACGCTTCTACCGACCCCAAGGGTTTCAAATCTGCTGCCCGTTACCCACATTGGATGCATGCCATGCAACAAGAGTTGGATGCCCTTAGACGCAACAATACATTCACGTTGGTCCCTCGCCCTGTCAACCATAACGTTGTCGGCTGCAAATGGATTTTTCGGACTAAATACCTTGCTGATGGTTCCATTGACCGTCACAAAGCCCGTCTCGTTGCCCAAGGATTCAGCCAAGTTCCAGGCTTGGATTATTCACATACCTTTAGTCCAGTGGTTAAGGCGTCCACGGTTCGCATTGTTTTGTCTCTTGCGGTAACTAACAAGTGGAATCTTCACCAACTTGATGTCAATAATGCTTTCCTCAACGGACGTTTGAGTGAACTTGTGTACATGGTGCAACCCCCGGGTTTTCAAGATCCCAAGTTTCCTAATCATGTGTGCCACCTCAATAAAGCTCTTTACGGCCTCAAACAGGCCCCTCGTGCTTGGTTCCACCGGCTTAGCACGTTTCTCGTCGCGAATGGTTTTGTGTGTAGTCGGGCCGACCCGTCTCTTTTTGTGTTCAAAAGAGACTCATGCATCATGTATTTGCTAGTTTATGTTGATGACCTGATTCTTACCGGAAATCAAGCTCCGGTCATTCAATCCTTTAACAACAAGTTGCATGCCGAATTTGCAATCAAAGACCTTGGTCGTCTTAGCTACTTTCTTGGTCTCGAGGTGACTTACACCACAAACGGTTTGTTTCTCAGTCAGTCCAAATACGCCCAAGATATCCTAAAGCGGGCGAACATGGTTGATGCCAAACCAGTCACCACCCCCTTGCCACCAATGCTGCTTTTGTCACCAGTGGTGAGCCCTTCGATGATCCCACCACCTACAGGTCACTTGTGGGTGCTCTTCAATATTTAACGATTACATGTCCTGATATTTCGTACGCAGTAAATCAGGTTAGCCAGTTCCTCCAGGCCCCGACTATCTCCCACTTTCAGATTGTGAAACGGATTCTCCGGTATGTCAAGGGCACCATGTCCTTCGGCCTTACCTTCTCTCGTCGCAAATCACCATCCACCCTTCTTGGGTACTCCGATGCGGATTGGGCTCGGTGCCTTGAAACGCGACGATCCACTTATGGCTACTCTATCTTCCTCGGTCGTAATCTTGTTTCCTGGACTGCTAAGAAGCAACCTACCATCTCCCGCTCCAGTTGTGAATCTGAATATCGGGCCATGGCGAATACGGCGGCAGAACTCATTTGGATTACTCACCTGCTCAAAGAACTCCATTTTCTCCCGTCCGTTCATCCGACTCTATTATGTGACAACAAAAGCGCATTATTCCTCACTCAGAAGCCGGTCTCTCATAAGCGTGCCAAACATATTGAATTTGACTATCATTTTATTCGGGAGCTCGTTTCTTCCGGGAAACTCCACACCAAATTTGTTTCTACCAAGCTTCAAGTGGCTGACATTTTTACCAAGAGTCTTCCTCGTCATCAGTTTGAGTTCTTCAGACACTTGCTCAACATCGGTCCGCCACCGTTCAGCTTGAAGGGGGATATTAAACACTCTTAGTATTTTTGTGTTGTATTCTATTTGTAAAGGGGTGTTTGTGTAACATTTTATTCTATTTATTGAGTGCCTCTCTCCCTAATGGGGTATCAGAGAGTTATTCTCTCACCAATTAATTTGTTCATAGAAAATCAAACGATAGTATCTGATTAAAAAACTGAAACATAAACTTGATTCGCATTTTTTTTTATTTTTTAAGTCGTCAGTGTTGTTTTAAATTCATCATTATAGCCACTAAGACCCATAAAATATTCTTCACAATTGTCACTTGTTGTTGGTAAGCTTAACAGATAAAAAAATTAGATTAATCACTATATATAAGCAATGTACAAGTATTATGTTTAAATTTCATAACGCCACTTTTAAAGTTTCAAGTGTTAATTAAATAATTAATTTAACTTAGAATTGAAGTTTTGTACTAAGTTTTACTTTGTATTGATTATATTCCTTCTCTTGTTTGTGATTCAGCTTTATCAACATTCCACATGTGATTTTTGATTACTTTTGTAGGTCAATTCTTTCCAAATATGTTAGTTAGCCACTCTCAATGGCAACACCTTGACTTTAACCATTTGAGAACAAAAGAGTAACAATAAGCACTTCTAGATGGAATATCTAAACCTTTTTTAGTTTGATTTTGTTTGGTTTCATAACTTTAGATGTACATAGATGTTTATCCTACCCTTTATAGTTTCAGATTAGGCGTTTCTAAATAGTAGACATGTGCAAAGCATGTTTACTTAATCATGGATGTCTAGATCAGTTTATGCACATCTCAACTAAACAAATTTATATCTGTATATGTTTTGAGGCTTATGGTTTGTTTCGGTTTTTGTCTATGGTTGTTTCTTGAGATGGGCTATATGTTTATGTTATGTTATAATATGTTCATTTTCAAAATTATTTGCCATTGTTGGTATCGCCCCGTTGATTTTCAACAACATTTTTCCTTGACGAAACAAGAAACGCTCAATCATGCTCATGCAACTCAAAAACGTTAAATCCACAATTAGTTTTCCACGACAATGACCCATGCATATATTGTTGAAGGATGAGAAGGAATTGTAGAGGGCGATGAAGATAACATGGATGAAACGCCTTTTGGTACTCAAATTAAACAATGAACACATGATTGATTTATGTGATCAGAATATCAATCAATTATTTTTTTTTTTGAATGCGTCAAAGCAAGTATAATTCAAACACCATTATATCAAACTCCATTGCTCTTTTTAATTCAAAACTTGAGAAAATAATGCTGTACTTATTTGGATTTCATTCGGCATTATATCATATAAAATCTCTTAATTACTCTAACCACTTAATTATTCTCCATTAAACCACTTAATTACCAAATAGCTTTTGGGGTTTGATGCTGGCTAAGGGTAGTAGATTGTCTCATGCATGATTCACATTGGATAATTTGTGTGTTTGAGATATATTTGGTAGGATGCATTAGTAGAAATGAGTTTATATTGCTACTAAATCGTTTAACAGTAGGGGTGTTTGCGGAGGGTGGGGATGGTAGTGAAATTTTTAAGAACCACATGTAGTGGATAGGTACCTAATTTTACTATCCAAGACCGAACCGCGCGGGGAGGATACCCGCACCTAGGGGTGTTAACGAGCCAAGCCGAGTCGAGTAGTAGGTTAATCGAGCCGAGCTTAAAAAATAATACTGAGCTCGAGCCGATTAACCCTTTCAATGTGGGGCTCGAGCTCGAGCTCGAATATTTTTTGAGTTATCGGGCTCGAGCTCGAAGCTCGTTTATAGTTTCGAATTCATGATCGATTAACTCGTTTATCAACTTGAGCTCGATAACTTTTATAATTTTATACCATTATTAATAAATACATGAGCATGTTTGGCTCGAAAAAAGGTATGCTCGAATGGCTCGGCTCGACTTGGCTCGGAAAATTTAATCGAGTTCTTGAACGAGTCGAGTCGAACATTGATGTTATAGAGCTCTCGTTAAGTTAAACAAGCTCGATTTTGTGTTCGAGATCGACTCAAGCTTGAGTATTATTAAGCTCGAGCTCGAGTAACTTGTTAAAAGCTCGACTCGCTAACACCCCTACCCGCATCGAACTGAACCGAAAAGAAACGGGTACCCGCGGTTTGGCTCATGGGTACCCGCATTTTGTCGAGTGTTTTGATGTACATAAAATATATACACTAGAAAACAAAGTTATTTTGCGACAAACTAAAACGATTAATACTAAAAAATATTAGAAAACAAAAATAAGAGTATGAAGGATTTTTTGTCGATACGCATGTGCGAAAACGATCTAGACTGCATCTGACCGACAAACCAATGACATCGTAGGTGAACGAAGAAAACACGGTATTTGACGGAGCTTTTTTTAAGATCAGTAGTTCCAATCATCAAGAGAATAGGGACGATCTTGGACAATCACATAAACACAAGGGTTAGTAAAGTAATATCCTTACATCAAGAATGTGCAGTGAAAACGCGGCCGCCCAAAATCATAAATTAAAAAAATATAAAAAGAATATAAAAAATAAAAAGCCGGCACATCAACGTCTTAGCCGCTTGTCATTCTGCTTTACCGCGTGCCACGTAGCCCTCGTTTCTTGTATTTATTCCTCTTCAAGCGCTTGGGCGGCGCCTTTCCTTTTGCCTGCCTGCCTCCAGTCAAACCACCCGTTGACCCCACCTCCCTACCCACACTCCACTTTCTCTCTCACACACACACACTTTCTCTCTCTAGAAATAAATCCAAACTTCTTTCTATATAAACAAACCAAAACCTCCCTTCCTTTTATTATTATCCATCACACACCCAAAACCAAAATTTTTCACTTACCATTTATTGTATTACTAGATCTTCCATTCCATTCCACCATGGTAATGAAGAACGAGACCCCGTTCACGGCGGCGCGTAAGGTCGCCGCCGTGAACGAGGTCCACTACCGCGGCGTGCGGAAGCGGCCGTGGGGCCGCTACGCCGCGGAGATTCGGGACCCGGGTACCAAGACCCGGGTCTGGCTGGGCACGTTCGACACCGCGGAGGCCGCGGCCAGGGCGTACGACGCCGCCGCCGTCGGCTTCCGCGGGTCGAAGGCCAAGATCAACTTCCCACTGTCCGTGGACGCCGCCGCCGTCGCCGGCGGCGGCGGCCATAGCCGGAGTAGCACCGTGGAGTCGTCCAGCCGGGACAGCGACCAGAACGGTGGTCCGGTGGAACTTGATCTCATGGGCTGCGTCGCCGGCGCCGGAGAGTCGGCGCCGGCGACGGCGGCGGTTGGTGGGTGTCAGTTTTTCGTGGATGGTAACCGGCAGACGGTGGCGGTTCCGTTGATGCTTTTCGGGGTTCAACCCGGGATGGCGGTGGGTCGGGTTAACCCGTATCCGTTTATGCAAATGGAGCGGCATTTTAACGGTGGATATGGTGGTAGGGCGCAGAGTGAGTCGGGTTCGTCGACTGTACCGGATTATATCCCACCACCACGTGATACTACGAGTTATTCGAAGAGAGAGCTTAATCTTGATCTTAATTTGGCCCCACCAACAGTAGAAGTTTAATTTAATTTATTTATTTATATATATGTGTGTATATTATATATGCATATTGAAGAAAAGGAAAACTAATTTAGATGGGAGATTTATGAAATAATTTCTCTTTGTAGTTGATTCATTTTTAGTTAAAATTTGTAATTATTTTTGGATGAATCCGTTTTGTTTGGATGGATTAATTGATCAATATTCAATGCAAACACTTGGGTGATGTTTGTTTTTAGAAAATGCTGAAGTGTGATTTATTTATAATTTTCACTTTTGTTTTCTAGATGAAGAACTTATTTTATTTCTTAAGAAGTTAACTTAAAAACGTCAATCGTAGTTAGCATCTATCATTGAAAAATGGAATACAAAAATATGAAACAAAAATGGAATGCAAAAATATGAAACAAAAATGGAATGCAAAAATATGAAACAAAAGAATTTGAAGGATGTTAGAAAGATATAAAATTGTGAAGTTTTAATCATATTTTATAGTCGAGATTTTTGATTTAGTAATTCAATAGTTTCTAGAAAGCTACTACATAGATTTACAATTTTTGTGCTTAGTGTTTTGCAAATGCAATGTAAATCTGAACTAAAATCGACAGTAGAAATCAACATGGTGTCAGATTAAGATTAAAATTAGAAGTAACTAAGGTTATGTTTGGCAAGCGTAGCTTATAAGCTAGCTGGTAGCTGATAAGCTAGCGGATAGCTGATAAGCTAGCTGTTGATTGATAAGCTTGCTAGTAGCTGATAAGCTAGCTGTTGAACACATTATGTTTGGCAAAAACTAGCTTATGAGTATGTAAAATGACCAAAAAGGGTATATTTGAATTTAATAATTAATATTAATAAGGGTATAATTGGAAAAAGCTACAATAAGCTCCTCATAAGCTACTCAAAGTAGCGTTTGAAAAAGCTCAGCTAGCTTCCTGGTACATGTTTGGATGGACTAGCTTATAAGCTAGCTTATCAGCTAGCTTATGCTTGCCAAACACAGCCTAAATAAGTTTCTAGAAAGCTAATAATACATAGATTTACAATTTTTGTGCTTAGTGTTTTGCAAATGCAATGTAAATCTGAACTAAAATTGACAATTGAAATCAACACCATGGTGTCAGATTAAGATTAAAATTAGAAGTAATTAAGTGGTTTATGGTGTCAGATTAAGATTAAAATTAGAAGTAATTAAGTAGTTTGGTTATTATTTAATTTATTAGAAGATATTAAGGGGATGTTTGGGAGTATTTATCATCAAAAGTGGTAATCGGCTTTTTCAGAAAGTTAAAATTTGTTGCCTTTCTAAAAAGTTGGTTATAACATTGATACCAATAAAATTGGTAGGCCTTATTGATACCAAAAAAAGTTGAACTCCAATCATTCTCTAAAGATAACACCAAATTTGTAATAACTAAGAATATATAATAAAGAAAAGAGGATTTTTCATGGACCAAGGTGAACACTGCAACACCAATTTTGGTGGCGATTGGAGTGTGATTGAAATCCACCATGTTGCAAATCTCCATTTTTGCAGTATGATTGGAGTTGATCTAAGCAGTTTACCCAAACACTTCAAATTTACTTATTGCTTTCCCATGAAACTAATAAGTTATAAGCAGTTTTAAATAAGTACTTCAAACACCTCCTAGAAATTATAAGCTCAAAAGTCTTCTTGAAGGCTATGTCATGCGATTCATATTTACTTAATTATCCGTACATACCATGGATGGAGCTAATGAAGGGCACACGGTGGCACGGGCCACCGTTAAATTCCTCCGTCGTAGTGTAAAAAATTATGGTGCCACCGTATCAATTTGTCGTGTGCCACCATATATATTTTAAAAATACAATGAAAACGAAAGTTTTCTTTGGTTGAGTTGGTTAGTTACTTGCCTTGTAACCATGAGGTCATGGGTTCAAGTCCTATTATGATGCCACCGTCTGAAAAAAGTTCTAAATCCGTCCCTGCTCTAAAGTGGAAAAAAAATGAACTATATCTAATAGGATCAACATGACTAAAAACCAAAAAGTAAACAAGTCCTTACATTAGTTTTCCTTATTAATTAGTAGATTAATTAGTAGTAAATTGTGCTATGTGGTGTGAAAGAAACAATCTAATCTTGACGAATAAAGGATCGTATAATATGGTGGTTTAATCCATTTCTCATGCTATTAGATCTTGACTTTTGATTTGAAGGGCCACCCCTTTATATCAAAACAAGTTTATTGTATACGGATAGAAATAAGAGGGTAAGCATTCTATTTCTGTGACCTAGTTTAAGGGAGAGAATTTTTTGGATACATATGTACTGAAGAACAAAGTAATCTAAATTATAATTCTAGTAACTCCGCCATTATTGTAGTTAATAATACTAAATATCAAATATATTTACCTATTATCAGAATGTCTACATAATATAATAATGTACATATATAGAGATAGGATTGACATATAGAAGTCATATATAATTTACGTATAAAATCACATACAAAATCACATATGAATCATGCGACTTTATCCACGACTATAAGTCGAGTCCAAAGTCGCATGCATCCAATTTTTCCGCTACAGTAAAATCACATGTAATTTTGTACATGAACGAAACTTCTTACGTTCTCGTAAATAGTAAGCTTTCTCGTTTGAATCTTTTTCCCCATTATATACATATGTTAAATAGATAAAAAAATGCAATCAAAATCAAATTCAGAGCGGTCAATGTTATCTTTGATCCTGTCTTAAGTCTTAACCCTTCATTAGGTACGTCGTCACCTGCCAAACATAAACATAAAATTTCATCTCTAGTATTAATGCAACAAATGTAATGTAAAATCACTTGGTACAGGAAAACTAACATTAATGTAACTATTTGTAAAGCAATCTAAAGTTTATGTTCAAATGAAATATACTACAAATTTCTAATGTTGTAGGACGTTGACTTAGGCATCAGTATTTTATGTCGAGCCCCTTCTCGACAACAGGTTGTTGAAGATTAAGAGCCAAAAGTATATTGTATTATTGAATAGAGAAGCGTGAATTACAAAGAAGCGAGAGCGGCTATATAAAGCCAAGAAAACCCTAAAACAAGTAAACCCTAAAAGCAAACGGGCCGGGCCCAAATATAAAGCTAAGCTAACATCCCCCCTCAAACTCACAATGCAACAGCAATAAGCATTGAGAGTTTGTCACATAAGAAACGAAAACGCGATGCAGGTAGAGCCTTGGTGAAAATATCAGCAATCTGCAGAGCTGAAGGTACAAAAGGCAACGAGATAGTCCCGAGCTGCAGATGTTGACGAGTGAAGTGGCAGTCAATCTCAATGTGCTTCGTCCTTTCGTGAAAGACCGAATTTTTCGCAATTTGCATCGCACTTTTGTTGTCACAATGCAATGGAGTGGGTTGCAAAACATCAACACCCATATCTGCAAGAAGCCAACGTAACCAAACAATCTCGCAAGTAGTTACTGCCATAGCACGATATTCGGCCTCCGTAGACGAACGAGAAACAACATCCTGTTTCTTGCTTTTCCATGAGATAAGAGAATCTCCAAGAAAAATACAGAACCCAGTAGTAGACTTGCGATCACTAGGATCACTATCCCAACTGGCATCACTATAGGCACTCAACTTTAGAGAGGATGTCGAAGGGAACAAGAGGCTCTGAAATTGAGTGCCACGAAGATACCTCAAAATGCGAAGAACAGCTCCCCAATGAACAGTAGTAGGAGCTGTAACAAATTGACTGACCACATGAACTGCATGAGCAATGTCTGGACGTGTAACCGTAAGATAAACCAAACTTCCAACAATAGTACGGTACAAGCTCGGATCTGATAAAGGAACACCATCTGTTGGAGTATAGTGAACATTGGTCTCAAGAGGCGTGTCAACAGTTTTCTTGTCAGAAAGTCGAGCACGCTCAAACAAATCCGATATATACTTTGTCTGGGAAAGGAGATAGCCTTTCTTGGATTGAGCAACCTCAATACCCAAGAAGTAACGCAACGTCCCCAAGTCCTTCATAGCAAAACGATGGGCCAGTTCTTGCTTCAGAGACTCAATACCGTCATGGTCATCTCCAGTGATAATCATGTCATCCACATATAAGGATAGAAGAATCCGACCTGCCCCGTGCATCTAACAAACAACGCAGAATCATGATTACTAGGGGTGAAACCAAGAGAAGTAATCACCGTAGAGAATTTCTCAAACCAAGCGCGAGGAGCTTGCTTGAGACCATACAGTGCTTTGCGAAGCCGACACACTTCTCCTGGTTTATGAGCCACACCTGGGGGAGGAGTCATGTACACCTCCTCATGAAGATCACCATTCAAGAAAGCATTCTTTACGTCCATTTGACAAATTTTCCACTGACGAATAGAAGCAACAGCAATAAGAGTTCGAACAGTCGTCATCTTTGCAACTGGTGCAAAGGTCTCATCATAATCCATGCCATACTGTTGGGAGTATCCTTTAGCAACAAGTCTGGCCTTGTACCGCTCAACAGACCCATCCGACCTTGTTTTAATCTTGAATACCCATCGAGAACCAATTGCATGCTTTCCAAAAGGAAGTAGGACTAGATCCCACGTGTGGGTCTGATAAAGAGCTGTCAGTTCCTCAGCCATTGCATTCTGCCAAAGAGGATCAGAAATAGCCTCTCGATATGATTCAGGTTCAGTCAAACGATGTATATTAGTAATAAAGGAAGCAAATGAGGCTGAGTAGGATGAATAAGCAAAATCAGGGAGCTTGGTAGACTTACGAGTACGAGTGGACTTACGAGGAGGGACGTCCGTGGTCTCATCAGGTGCGGGAGCGGTCATAGGCGTAGCAGAATCAGAAGACGTGGATGTCTCAGGGGGGTCTGATGTTGCAGATGTCTCATGAGCAGGAACATCAGGGAAGGTATCATCAGTGTCAACATCAAAAGGATCAATAGATCGGAGATCTGATTGCGTCACATCATGAGACTGGGCCGGAATAGAAAAGAAAGGAATATGTTCCAAAAAAGTGACATGTCGAGAAACATATAGTTTTTGACTTACCGGATCAAAGCAACGATATCCTTTCTGACCAATACCATACCCCAGAAAGACACACAAAGCAGAACGAGGAGATAACTTATTTCTCTCAACATGAGGACGCAGGACAAAACAAGTACAACCAAAAACACGCAAAAAAGAGTAATCGGGTGACTCACCATATAGTTTCTCAAAGGGAGACAAACCAGAGTTATGAGCTATGGGAATTCGATTTATCAAGTAGGTAGCGGTTAGAAGCGCTTCCCCCAAGAAAATACTTGGAACTCCGGAAGAAAACAAGCAATGAACGAGCAGTTTCAACAAGATGTCGGTGTTTCCTTTCAGCAACTCCATTTTGTTGAGGAGTATCAGTACAAGATGATTGATGGATGGTACCATCAGATGCAAGTAACTGAGTGAAGTCATTAGAGGTATATTCCCCTCCTAAATCACACCTGAAACATTTTATGACAGCAGAATGTTGCGTTTTTATTAAAGCTCTAAAGTTACTATACACCAAGAGAAAATCAGATCTGCGTTTCATGAGGAAAACCCAAGTATAACGAGTATAATCATCAATAAATGACACATAGTACTTGGAGCCTCCCTTTGAAGACACAGGAGATGGTCCCCACACATCAGAATGTACAAGATCAAAAGGAGCAGAGGAACAAGACATACTTTTATTAAACGGTAAAGCAGAAAATTTTGCCAGTTTACAAGCACTACAGTCAGAAATATCACAACTTTTCAACTGTCCCAAAGCGCCTGTAGAGGCCAAAAACTGTAACCGTGACGCAGACACGTGCCCTAAACGAACATGCCAAAGATAAAAAACTGAAGAAGAATGACTCAAACGAAATGAAGACAAATCAACACTGGAAGCCGCAACACCAGAAACTCTGAGTTCATCCACGACATAGAGATCCCCTAGCTTATGGCCTATCCCAATCACCTTCCGAGTCCGCGGGTCCTGTACACAACACAAATAATCAGAGAAGAAAACCCAATAACCGGTTTTACATAGTTGGCTAACTGAAACAAGATTCAAAGCAAGTGTGGGTATATAATAGACATCGGAAAGAGACAACTGGGGAGTGACAATAGAACCAACACCTTCTACTTGCATGGGCGTAGAACTAGAAGACATAACAGAGACTGGTGATCTCGGGGACAAGGATGTAAAAGATATCAAATGAGGTGACATATGATGAGATGCACCTGAATCTAGAATCCATAAGGAAGAGGGAATACCTGAAGTGTTGGTCGAAGACAAACCTGAACCTGAATGAGACATAGAGGCAGACATGGCAATTGGATTAGAGGCAAGGAACTGTTTAAATTGCTCAAAGACCTGAGGATCCAAAACAGATGGTGGTGGTGTGCCAGTGGGCTGAAAATCATGCTCTACTGGAGAAGGAGCAGCAGCAGCAAACTGCGGCGGACGAGGTGCCCAAGGAGTCGGACCAGGAGGACGAAACTGAGGGGGTGACTGAAACGATCCAGGAGCTTTGTTCTGTTGCTGCTGTGGCCGTTGTTGTTTTCCCCTGTTCAATAGCAGTGGACACTGGGACTTCCAATGATTCTTCTGTTTGCAGTAACTACATTCATCAGGGGCTACCCTTGCTTTATTCTGAGGTCTTTGAGGAACAGCAAAGACAGCAGGAGTAGATGGCAACTTAGGATCTTTGTCACCAGAAGACTTCAAACGAGTTTCCTCTGCAATTAGTTCATGAACAACCGAGTCAACTGTGGGAAGAGGGGTACGATGAAGAATTGTGCCACGTAATCCTTCAAAATCAGATCGTAATGCCATCAAGAACTGAACCAAGCGCTGCTCTTCCCTTCTAGAAATATAAGGCTTAAAAGCCTTCAAATCTGCAGATTCAGTAAGAGCCAACTGATCCCACAAGTCGGACATAGCAGCGTAGAATTCCTGAACACTCAACTCATTCTGTCGAAGGGCATGAATATCAGTTTCTAACTGATATTGTTTTGCAAAGTTCGATTGAGTGTACAATCTTTCCAAATGATCCCAGACTTCTTTAGCCGTATCGTACTTGGCTAATTGAGTCCCAATGGATTGTGCCACAGAGTTATTAATCCAAGTGATAACTTTCGAGTTATCAGTTTCCCATGAATCCACCAACAACGAATAATTTGCAGCCTTCTCATCAGTCGGTTTACTGCTTTTACCAGTGACATAACCCCACATATTTTTACCCCTCAAAAAAATTTTCATGACATAACTCCAATACGAATAGTTTTTTCCATCTAATTGAGTGCTAATAGACTGAAGAGAATCATCTTTGGGAGACATGGTTTCGACCAAACACAAGATGAACGAAAGCAGTAAATAGCCCCAATAACAACGAATAGCCCCAAATTAGACGAAAACAAAATCAAACAGAACGAGACGAAACTCAACAAATCAGACGAAACGAGAAATTATGAACGAAATTACCAGAAATCATGAACCAGAAAACATTCACGAAAAATTTCGAAAAGTTCGATCCGCAAAACCAGAAAACATTCACGAAAAGTTCGATCCGCGAAACCGGTGCTTGCTACAACGTCGTCTATGAGCATCAAATATTGGATCGATACTTGAGCTCTGATACCATGAAGATTAAGAGCCAAAAGTATATTGTATTATTGAATAGAGAAGCGTGAATTACAAAGAAGCGAGAGCGGCTATATAAAGCCAAGAAAACCCTAAAACAAGTAAACCCTAAAAGCAAACGGTCCGGGCCCAAATATAAAGCTAAGCTAACAGAGCCACTGCATCCTTGTTTTTTATTCTCGATTATATTTCTCAATAAAATAATGCCAATTGAAAGTTAAAACACATAAATCCTTTAACGCCTTTAGAGTTTACAAAAGGATCAATAAATCAAAACTTCAAATATAATAATACACTTATTCATAAAAGCATTAGTAGCCTAGTGGCCAGTAACATCCTTAGGAGAGACAATGGATGACATCTCTGTCTACCCGGGTTCAATGCATAGGATGAACATGTGGCGATACCCTAATCATGGGTCGGTTTTCGGGTCGGTCCATGGTCACCGAGGATTATTCGGGTGCTCGTATGGATCCTTGATAGCTCATTGACTTCGTATCGAAATATGTGCGTGAGTTATCTGCCGTTCAAATACAGTAATAAACTTATTCATCAAATAACGAAGATACATCCGAATAGAGTTGACATAAAATAAACTTTTTTTTTTCTCTCTAAATTGGTTTAATTTAACGGAGAATGGATTATTTTGGGGAGAAATTTTCCATGTAGGGACGAAAAATACAAAATGAAATATATGTAGTATAATAATTGGAGAATGTAATACTTTAAGGACCAGTTTTGTAGTTGTCGCAATTTATAAGGGTTAAGTAGTTGGAAAAGGGGGAGGCGGCAGAAGTGGGTCCACCGACGCTTCAATTTAGTTGCGCGTGTCGGCTGAATATCAGAGCATCCACAGAGTTTCCAATTGAGTTTTAACTTTTTTTTTTGTAGAAAAAGAAAACTTTTTATATCTTTTTTCTAAATTTTTTCTAGTTCCATTAATTTTATATCATTTATCTTTTTTTAAGAATAAAAATTAATAAAATTTATCTAATACGAATTTATTTTTATCTCATATATATTTATTTTACATAACTTTTAAAAATTTCACAACAAAATATTTTTCCTTCATGATCATTAAGATCATGATCTATATATAGAAAGATAATGATATTCGTTTGCAACACATTTTTAATGTAAAACCCATTAAATTCTATAAAATTCTATCAAACATTTCTATTCTTAATATGAAATATATGAAAAGTTAATGACTATGAAAATATAAAATATAAGAGAAGTCAATGATTATGGAAACGTTTCATAGAAATTTATAGAATTTCATAGGTTTTCATTGGTTTCACGTTATATATGGGTTGCACAATAGGGAGATAGAAAGAGAAGTTCATCAAGAAGTATAGAACTTATCCTACATTTCATTTGTCAACATTTGCAGTTTTGACTTTGAAACACTAGATAATCCTTACATGAGTATGCATAATTTTGCAACGGGTTTAAATGTGAATCACAGGGGTTTACATATGAACTCGTTTGCCACTTGCTAGTAAAATTTACAAAGTTATACCTCTATTTTGGCATAGCGGTAAATTTTGAGTAGTCAAAGTTGATTTTGACCGTATGAAGGGTTGGATCACTTTTCTACTTACTTATTTAACAATTCTCATTTGAATCTTTGATTATATATAATATCAAATTCACATCACTAGACGCCACCCCTCCCTAAAAACACTAGCACATTTTGGTACTTGCACCTTCTTCACTCATAATCACCAATAAGGTAATCTACAATGCCGAAACTCTTTTCCTTGTTCAACCTTTTGCCGTTAAAAAAAAAATTAATAGCAAAATATTTTATAAATAATTAGTTTTAAGATGTGATATGAATTTGAAAGAAACAAAAGTTGATAAGGCCGCGTTTTAGGCAGCAAATGGTAGGCGTTGACCAGGCTTACTCGTAGCCGAGTTAGTTAAACATGGGGACACGTACTCTTACTATTAATTACTACAATTTTCTTCTTTTCTTTTTAAGTTAAAATATATTATTTGGCTTTTATGAATGGTGGTGCGTCTTGGATGGATCGGGCGGGTTTGAATGGACAAACATAAAACAGATTAGATTTCGGATATAGATGATATATTAGATTTCAAATTTCGTGTTGTTTCGAGTCTGAGTAGGAGTTCGGCAAGGTTCAAATATAGTTATATACGATATATACACACTCAAGAATTGTGCGAGAAGTTGAGTTTAACGTGAGAAGCGTGAAAGAGGAATGGATCTAAACCACTTATGTCCTTCTATGAATTACGCTTTAGAAGTAAATTGATTTGAAACATCGTAGTACATGTTATTTTGATGCATCTTATATTAATGTGCATCTACTTCTCATCCATGGTTGATGACCATTTACCACAC
Organism: Centaurea solstitialis; assembly: GCA_030169165.1. Classification (NCBI taxonomy): domain Eukaryota; kingdom Viridiplantae; phylum Streptophyta; class Magnoliopsida; order Asterales; family Asteraceae; genus Centaurea; species Centaurea solstitialis. The sequence continues at coordinate 4,030,194 of CM058043.1, read as the reverse complement.
TTCACACCTCTCAAATTCTCATAGTAGATTTATGAAATCGATTACAGATTTATAAATCAGAAAAAAGTAAGTCTACATAGAATATAAAATTCTAAAAAAAGTCAGATGAATAAATATATTTACATATTATTTAAAACTTACATAGGTTTGTAAATATATTTATATATTAATTTGTAAAGTTTGTAATTTATAATAAGTTTGTAAATGATCACTCCCCTATAATTGGTTGTTTTTCTAAGACTAAGTTGTTTTCTTGAGATTTGGAATCGCGTGAGATTAAGTTGTTTTCCTGAGACCGCTAAGACTAAATTTTTACATATGAAATTTCACAGCTAAAACACTATGAAGGTAACCTTCACAATATTTTTGTTGTGAAGGTTTGGAGTTCATTTTTCTTTCACAGCGTTTTGCTGTGAAGTTTCACGTGTAAAAGCTTGGTCTCAATGGTCTCACGAAAAATATATTGGTCATACGTATGTGTATATATATATATATATATGAGATATCCTTATATAATAATTGCTATAATAAGGGGGTGTGTGGGAGTGCTTATCTAAGTTGATAAGCACTTTTGGGTAAAAGTGCTTATCAACTTATGTGGTGTAAAAAGGAGTTGTCGAAAATATGTTTCGATTAGCTTATTTACTTTTCAAAATTGTTGAAAACCCTAGAACCCAAAAACCAAAACGCTAAAACCCTTATCAATCCTCCCAAATCGCTGGAAACCAAAATCAAATGCCCTAATTAGTGAAATCCTAAATCACAAACCCAAAATCGATGCAAATTGATCCTAAAACAGCAAGAAATAGATCCCAAACCGCAACAGGTTATGAATATGTTACCAAAAATCGGTGAATAAGTGAGATTGCATTCAAATAAGTAAGAAATTGATGTGCAATCTCAAAACCCTAAGATATTGATGTGTTCTTGAGGAGAAATCAGTGGGAAATCTTACCAAAATCGGAGAATCGATGCGTTCTATGATGTGATCTTGAGGAGAAACGGTACATTAGATGCCCAAACGAAGAAATTGATTTTGAGAAGTCACTCCATTCTGACTTCTCAAAATCTCCTAATCTGCTTCTCCTGAATGGGATAAGGAGCTTTTTGAGATGCTAAGTTAAACACCTCATTTATCCGTTTCTCCTTATGCAAAACACGATAAGTTGAAAAGTTGTTCTGAAACGCATTTCCAAACATCCCCTAAACATTAATATAAAATGATGTTAGTATTTAAGTATAATAATAATAATAACAATAATAAATATAAATATAAAATGACGATGTTAGTATTGAAATATATAAATTAATAGAAATATTATTATTCTAGTCTGGGTCTAGGTACCTCCCTCAGGCCTTAGCGAGTAAAAGACTATTTAGATATTGGGCCAAGAAGTGGGCTTTTAAATTATTTAATGGGACTTGATTAAATGAACTTATTAACTTAATTTTTATCTAACTAATGTATTAGTTAGTCTTTAATGAGTATATTATACTAATTTAAGAATTATTGTTATCTAATTATTTATTCCTCAAGAGGTGATTATTTAATTTTAATTTAAGTGCATTTAATTATTATACTAAGGTGTCTTAATTGGGTTTAAGAATTATACGAACACTTCAATTCGGGATTAGTAGAACTTATACTATTGTAACTTGTAAACGGGGCCAAGAAGAATTTGGTCCTATATATGCCAAGCAGGGCTAATATTAATTTGTTATTTGTCTTATAAGGTCACTAATGATATGATTTAATAAAGATGGATCTTGTTCACCTAATTAAACGCAACTTTGGATCTTTCCACACAAAAACATGAGATACATACCAATATAAAAACGATCGAGATCCAACCATGGCATCGGATGCATAACCTAGATCTAGAAGCAATATGCATAAAGAAATTAAATGAGTAAAAGATACCATATAACGAGCATGAAAAGAGAACACTTAAAGAACAAACATGAGTTAAAAATGGTTAAAGAACAACAAACTAATTAAAAGCAAATTGAAAAATAGGGAAAAAGATTTAAAAGCATATATATCTTGGAAAAGCGTATATTTTTCATTATGCAAGAAAAAAAAAAGATTGTGGGGTTAGCTCAAGGTTTGGATTTTTAAAGTTTCTTTTTAGAAGTGATTTGTTCAATTTATATTATTTGGGATTTATTTGCTATTCTTCAATTGAAATCACTTAAAATGCATGTAAATTGACTCGAACATCCAAAGTTAACAAATAAATGAAGAAAACAAACTAAGATTCTTGGCAAAATTATTCCATTGAAAGTAATCATTAATTAATTCAATTATTCACGTTTTGTGTAGCCTCATAAGCCACTTTCTTGTAAAGTTGTATTCTCTTTGCTTGAAGGAATAATCATGTAAAACGCAAAATAAATTCTTAATAAATCCATTATATAGTATTTGTATAATGTAAAAATAGTTTATTATTTTGTATCCGTTAAAGATTTGAAGATATCATAACCGTAAGTCCTATGTTTAAAAGCCTAGATTTGCCATCATATATAATCAAGGTTGTCTGGGATCGGATATACATCTAGGGAACTATGAAATATTGGTATTTTTAAATTCAATGTTTAGTTCTGATAATAAAAACAATATATTGAATATCTTTTTTGCACACGTAGATGACACTATTTTATATCTCGTTATATTTTGAGTAATTAGATTCATAAGAGAATGACGAGGTATGTTAGTTATGCTACAATACGGTTAGTAGACTGGAATAATACCCAGAACGTACCCTTGGAAGATATTAGGGGCAAAACCCCCTGGCAGTGGCACTTCTCCCAAAACAAATACGAAAATTAAGAGAATGCATACTAAGAGTTTTAATATCAAGTGCGGTAATTGTTCATCAATGTTAAACAATAATAAAAATTTGAGTGGCTGCAGATGTTCCCAAAGCGGCAGGAGTAGGTGATCAACAACAACTGATGGGCTATTAGTTGATGATTTACCGACTAATGGGTTTACCTAATACCTACGATGGTTTACTACCTTATGACTTATCGGCTGAATAAGTTTTTCGGCAATTTAGGAAGTGTTTTAATTTTGCAACCTAACTTCAAAACTCTTTCATTTAATGTTGTATTTGTTATTGTCTTTAATATGCCACCGGTTACAATTTCTCTTGATTTATATGTTACGATATCTACCAAAATCATGACAGGACATTTGAGATTAATGTTGAGTTAAATTCGTGATACCCAAACAAACTTGAGTCAAAATACAACTTAAGATATTAAAACCAACTCTTTGAGATCTCAGGTTTTATCCAAACTATTTCTACATAGTTCTGTCCTTCAAGAATTCCCCTACAACTAGAGGAGCTATAAAAATGGATATTATGATATCCAAGTAAATCTCCTAATAAAATGATCACGAGGTGGCTAGATTTCCTTGTATGCAAATTTAGGTTATGGATGAGCATATATAGGCAGTCAATTTTACATTTTTGGAAGCTAAAGATTTTAATAAAAATCGTTCCTCTATATCATGAAGTACATTAACAATTTATGTTCATCCTATCTCAAGATCCTAATCTTATAATAGATATATAATGAATTGTTTAGTTTGGTATTCAAAGATTACAGGCTCAAAGTTAAACCTCTAAGGAGCTCGTCTTAAATCCCGTATTGTTATAACAAGTTTTTACTTTAAATATTCTCAATAACTTATAATATTACAAAATAGAAATTACTTCTGGCTTTAATATTAAAAATTTGTAAGAAATGCTCTTAAATCTTCATGTTGATAGAAAAAGTTATTTTGCTATTGATTGGCAATAATTACAAGCCGACATTGGTAGAAATAGTGAAATATTAGAATCATATGATTGAAATAAATAAACAAATTCTTGTGTGATCTAGACTATAAAACAAAATATCTGATATAGCTTTTTCAAACGACAAAAAGCTTAAGAAGGCAAGGACAAATAATATGGAATCCTAGAGTAGCTAAGGTAAAAGATTGATTACAAGTAATGCTGAAATCTAAAGAAGTAGCAATAGGGATAAAACACGAACCCTTAAAATATATGTTATACAACATGTTATACTTTCAAACGTGTAAAAGCAAGATGAAAAAGCACCATCTAAGCACTTTATCACCCATTTAGTATAATTACCCTAGTTTTATATTTTTATAACCACAACTGAAAATTTATTACAAACTAGCAAAAAGCTAGCGCAAGAAAAGGAAGAACATTATGGGGGGTTGATAGAAGCGGTATGATGATATCTCCAAGTAATCGGGTTTTTAACACTCCCTTTATACCTAGCTAAAATCCAAAGAAATGATTTCTCCACAATCTGATTGAGGAGAGTATCCTTCCAAAGCTTTAGTTATTTGGTTGTTCTCATAGACTAAGTTGATGTCACTAATCATCGAGGTGAACGACCTATACTTGAAGAAAGAGATCAACCACCACCGTTCGATGAAACTCCAAACTTCTGATGCAACGCTACAATCAAACAAGCATGTTGAGGATTCAATTCCGATGCCAGAAACTGAGCATAGAGTAGAATCTAGGTCCATTTTCATCATATTAAGGTTGTCGTGGGTTGGGATTCTGTCTAGCATAACTCTCCACATGAAGTATACGTGCAGGAAGCCTAGGCTCATAATCCGACGTAAGGAATATCTCATATGGACAACTACAAATCCAATCATGATCTATCAATTGTTCAACTCCATAACGGTGATACTCTCATTCCCATTTCAGGGAAAATCTCCGTCATGTCTAATCCTTCAATCTTTCTATCTTGAGATGCACTACAAATTACTTTTTGAATCGTTTAATAAAAAGGTCAACTAATTACTAGTGTAATCATAGTAAAAACATCACCTTTTTTTTAGGAATTAACATGGACTATATTTGACCTATCAAGAAAACTTTAGTAGATTTTTAGCTCTTTAATATTTTAGCACATCGGTTAATGATATTTGCGGTCATATTATGACATAATTTACCATGCTAACTTAACATTAAAGATGGTTTAATTTAGGATCCAAATTGCAAGATTCCCAATGGTTAGATTAAACAACACCTTAAATATATTTAAGTAAGCACAAAACAAATGCTATATAACACAAAATGCTAACTCGTATCAAATTAATTACCAGTACTTGTTCTATCGTAAAATTTTAAATTTCTATTAAAATTATCTTTAATTGGTAAAATTCTTGTAGAGAAAATGAAGGTAATTGGAACGAGTATCCAAAGTTGAAAGATGGTAAATTAATTAAGGACTATCCGTACGAAAATGTATTTAACTCTATCCGCATTCTTATTATGTGTATCGAACTACAAAATGTGCTACTATATATATATATATATATATATTATATTTTTATATGCTATTGTATTGTACTTTTAACTTGTGATCAAATAGTACATGCAATAACATTTATTGCATTTTTTAAAAAATATAATACATACAATAATACATTTTTAAAAATATAATACATGTAATAGCACATTTTTAAGTTGGATACACACAATAAATATAAACGTACAACTAGATACATTTTCATGAAAATGATCCATTAAATAACACTCATTTTCTTTCTTTTTCTTTTTCTTATTTATGAATGTACAATTAAAAAAACTATTTTTCAGAATCTATAAAATTATATGATGTCTCAATTTAATTTGTGAAACTCACTTCAACTGTAGCAAAAACTAAAAATAAATCAAAAAGAATATTGTACTAATTTACAACTACATAAATATTAAATGTATTTTCAAAGTTGTATCATTCTTTATATTTTGATATGCACAAAAATGTTCTTTTTTAGAAAGAAAACTTTCTTGGCAATCTGAATGAGATACCATCCAGATTCTCCACATGCCATATCACTACAAGGTAAAAACGTGGGAGCTTTACCGGTATGCCCAAAGCCCCACCCCCACTTTGCAACCATACCTCCAAAAGGCCGTTATAAGGGCCGTTATACCAATTTCACCGTTATAACGGCGTAACGCACCGTTATGGTGTATATTATGATGTGCGTTATGGGTATACAAATCAATTACCCCAAAAACGTTCTTTCAAACAAGAAACAAACCAATACATTAAATTAAGAGGCATCATTGTTTCTAAATGCGGACACAAATATCTTACACTTACTTAGTTAAGGAAAAGAAAAAAGGAAAACAATAACAGCAGTAAAAGTCTGGAGAGAGATTCACAACCCAACAACGAATTACAAGAGAGAATGAATACATGCTCATTCACATGTGAATTTATACGATATTTACCATTTCCAATACATGATTCATCACCATCATCTCTCTTTTATCGAAATTCACAAAACAAACCTACCTTTCTGCTGACACATTTAAGCACACGAACTCACCGATTTTAAACACTTGGAAATTAAAGATCATTGAAGATTCTTTCATCTTAATTTTAATCTAATAATGTAAATAATAATAATAATAATAGTTATAATAGCAATGCCCAATGAAGATTCTTTCATCTTCATATATATACACATTCTTCATATCTTTAATCATCCATCTAGGTGAGAAGATCATCCACCCAGTCAAGATCTGGAGCACCACCATTCACAAACTTCTCTTCATTATTCATACCCAAATTCAAATTGCAATCTTTGAGAAAAACCCGACCCGACCCGGATCCACATGGAGATGAAGAAGAGGAAGGAGAGAAAGCAAACAAAGACTTATCATAAATATCATCACCATTACCACCAATGAAAGAATTCATATTAGAATTCAAAGTCATACTTTTCATGGACTGCATGAGCTCTTTTATCGACTGAGGGCTCATGAGATCGTTCTTCGAATCGCTTCCGAGCTTAGTCAACTCGGTTCGGAACCGGGAGACCGAAGAAAACCCGGTTTGCGCCGGAGAAAACGGCGGAGAAGCCGGCGGAGACAGCTTCTCCATTTCGAGAATCGAAGTAGGCGAATTCGCGTGATGGACACCCGGATGGCATCGACAGTAAGCACAATGACCAGATTTCGTCGAAACCACGGTCTCGGGCGAAGGAGAAAGCGACCGGAGCTGGCGTGGAGTATGCGCGAAAAAGCAGATCTTCCGCTGGCAACTCTTCCCGTCCTTGCATGCCTCGGTACGATACCGAGACGGATGCAGCCAGCACTCAAAGACCCCGTGGGCGAACTCGCAGGAGTCCCCACGGGCACAGCTCCCCCGGCGAAAGTCCGCACAGACGGTGCCCGAGTAGTTAAACCTACGAGGGCACCTGCGGCGGGCCTTCTCGCCGGGGTGAGCAAACGGGCAGTCGGTCCAGTCGTGGGACCGACTGCGGGTGCACTTTCGGATCTTGAACTCGTAGATCCGAAAGTGGTCAGAAGCGTAGGGATCCGAGTCTTCGTCGTCTTCGAGACCGGAGTTGTTGTAAGGAAGGAATTTCTGGAAGAGGGTTGTTTCTTCCATGGATGGTTGTCGATGAGCGAGAAGCTTTCGAGGTGGGATATCGAGGTCTCGGAAGGGTTTTTTGGTGGCAAGATACAGTTGGTGGGCAGAAAGACCATCCATTGATGATTTATTTGTTTAGAGATAGAAAGATGGATGAAAAAAGGAATTGAAAAGTGGAGATAAATATAGGGAAAAAATGGAGAGTGATGACTATAGAGAAGGGTGGTGACGTGGCATGTACGTGGCGTGATAGTATTAGACCTAAAGCATGCAGGGGTTATATGTGGCACCTAGATGAAGAGTCTCTCCCATGCAAATTCTCTTTCTCTCTTTCTCTTTCTTTCTTTGTTATTAATGGTGTGGGTGATAACCTATATCTCAAATTTGGTATCTTCAACAACTCACCTGCTAAATAATTGAAGATTAATTATACTGGATTGGCTGGATCACAGTGGATTAGTGGGATTGTTCGTAGGGAGGTTTGATACTGCTAGAACGTGTGTGTTAAATTGCTGTTAAATAAGAAATAAAGATTTGAGATACATATAAAGGGATCAATATGATAACTATAAAAAGGGAATTACTGACATAAATAATTAGAGAAACCAATTGGAAATATGGTTTACGGACGGTTTTCCGACGAGACATACGTCATTAAAAAGCTGGCCAGTAAAAGTTACTTATGGTTTTGATTTCTGACAAGTTTTATCGGCTGATTTCTGACTGTTTCAATTACCGGAAACTTTTCAACTGTTTTTCTAATGGTTTTCCAATGACTATTGAAAAAAAAACAATCAATAAACTATCGTAAAAGAATCTATAACAACAGCCGATAATACATAACCTTTTTCGTAGCAAATGATATTCTTAGTTCTTTCGTTTCTAAAATGAATGTTTATCTTTTTATTTTTGTTTATTACAAAATAGGTATTTGGTGGCCCCGGCGACGGTGGCGGTGGCCTCGGCGACGACGGCAGTGGCTTTGGTGGCCTTGGTGGCGATGACGGTGGCCTCGGGGCCTCGGTGGTGGTGGCGGTGGCCTCGGCGACGACGACGGTGGCCTTGGAGGCCTCGGCAGCGATGGCGATGGTGGCGGCGGGGTGGCGATGGTGGCGGCGGTGGCGATGGTGGCGGCGGCGGTGGGTGGCAGTGGCCGGAGACACGAAGGGGGCGGCAATTGAAAATGAAAATGGAAAATGAAAATGATAATTGGAAACTATAAAAAGTAGTTTTCTAATTAAGTATAAATTTTGAAAATGAAAATTTTGTTTTTCTTTTTAAAAAAATTTAAGTTGAATCAATTAAACAAGTTTTCTAAATTTTCATTTTTCATGAAATTTTTTTCTAGAAAACAGAAAATTTTTTCACAACTAAACACACCCTAAGTTTCTTGTTTTTTGTTTTCATGAAGTAATTAAGATGAAGTAACCAAACCTTGAGTAAATTAAGTTATTTGTTTTCATTCACATATGGTACCATGGTTTCACCAATACTAACCTCTCCTTTAATCTTTTAGATTCTTTTAAGAATTTACTGTTTCACATTCTACAAAGTTATGACTACTTTTTTTTGGGTTAAATCACATGTGCACTTTGGATTGCATTTATTGGGGAAAAAATGTAATGTATAGAAAACTAACTTAGTTCAAGTGAGATTAAACTATTTTCGTGAGACCAGTGAGATTAACATTTTTTATGTGAAAATTTACAGTAACACATTATGAAGGTTAAAAAAATTGAACATTTATCGTAAAAATAATATAAATGTTACGTTCAAGATGTTTTTTAATGTGAAGGTTCGATTTTTTTTACCTTCACAACATTTTTGCTGTGAAGGTTCGAATTATTTATTTGTTACTTTCACAGTTTTGATCTGTGAAAGTTTCGTTTTTTTACCTTGTTTTGGATTTTTTTCCTCGATAGTGTTTTTTAGTATCTTTTTACGATGAATGTTTGAATTTTTTTAACTTTCACAGTGTTTTGCTATAAAGTTTCATATAAAAAGTGTTGGTCTCATCGGTCTCACAGAAACAACTTCATCCTATTGTGCATCAAATTGTTAATAACCATTTCTTACGTTAACCTTCATTTCTCACCAGAATTTAACCCTTTTATACATTTACCATAAGTCACAATTAAGGAAATATTTGTTCAATATTTGTTTCTACGAAGTCTCAATATCTATATAAGATTTGTTCGTGACTCTAGCTTTGGGGTTGAAGATCAAAAAGGTTTGAATGGAAGGGCTATATTATTGAATTAATGTTGACATAGACGTCATGACCATATTGAACCAGAATCCTAATTAACTATTGACTAAAAAGTAATCAATCTAATTAATTAACTTTCTTTGGAAAAGAGGTTTATTAAGAAAGATAGCCAGAAGCTAACAGAAGGACAAAGTTACAAGGAACGAATACAATTAGATGGAAAAGAACACCACTCAGTAAAGCTTCTATGACTCCCCTTATGCCGAAAACACATCCATCAAAAAGAGTTTTTAGTGAGAGGTTAAACAAATCATTTAGCCTAGTCACCGCCTAGTCGAAAAGGATTATTTTAGCGGAACCGCCTTAAGAAGAAACACGTTATCATGAAGACATCCTCGACACCCCTATGAAAATCCTTGGAGAGACGAAAAGAAGCAATACCGTTCATGACCTCTTTCGTCTAATTAATTAACTAGTCGATGATCTGTTATCAAAATCAAAGGAATGTTGTTTCATATGCCTAAAGATATGTTTTATAGGGTGGAAAGTGCAAACTATTAAAAGGGTTTGTCATTTATCGCATTAATTTGCTTATGTTTCAATTGCAAAACGTTCAACGGGTCTACTCTTGTTTGTCATATAATCTATTGCTATTGCAAATTCATATCAACTCATTAACTTGAGAAAGAATAATTTCGACTATTTGATTATCTAATTGACAAAATAAAGATTATAGACATTTATAGGTGTTATTCTTGCTGCAAAATAGTTTTATGTGTTATGTTGACACTTGTTATATATTTATAGTTGCTTTCCAAAAGGAAACCCTCTAGGATTTACAAAACGTGGTGATCATGGATGCTTAATGTGAGTATAATGCCTTTAATCCACCTTCGGGTGATTTTCATGAGGCTCTTGTCGCCCTCATGGTCACCCGCACGGTTTAGGTTTAGCCTTGTTTGGGATGTGACTTTTCTTTCGTGGGACTTTATGCATGTGAATGTAGTCGTCTGCACCCTTTTGCTTAATATGTGAGGTTTTATTGTGCGGTTCACATTTCCTTTTAAGTGATGCCTTTTTGAATGATTTTATATGTAGGTAGGAATCATTTATTTTTTCCTCTAATTAAACCTGTCATCAAGGTTCAAGAATCCTCCATAGATTTATCCATAAGCTATAAATCTCAAGTGTATCATTATCAAAGTGGTAATGAATAAATTCTCATCTCCTCCCCGTTGTTTTTCCTTTTCATTTTTTTTTTCACATAAAAATGTCGATGTCTCTCTTACATATGCTTTATTTTGCATTTTATTGGGTTGACAATTGTTTACATTATTTAATTGTTGATCATCTTGCATTGTCATTTGTTATTCTATATAGAATGTCGATAAAGCCGTAAGTTTAGCTCATTTAATCTTGGGTTATTTGTGTTTTATGGGGATCCAACTATTAAGCATCTTGCTATTTGGGCTGGTCTTGGTAATTTTACGACATTTAAACAATGCGTTTGATTAACTAGATTTTCTAAATCTATCATTGAAGTGTTATCTGGTCACGTTATTTTGCATTACCTTTTTGTCTATTGTTTATAGTATCTTGTACTCTTCTGTTTTGTGGGTTTTACGTCTAAACTTTGGTTATTGGATTTCATGCCATAATCGGGCTACTTTTTTTCTTTTGGTATGAATCTTGTATTTTTATCTTGTTAAGCATCACACTCAAGTTGGCAAGCTTCAAAAGTCTTCTTGAAGGCTATGTCACGCGATTCATATTTACTTATCCGTACATGCTTTTGATTTTCTATTTATAGACAATGTTACGTGTGATGAGAAAGAAAATAATAAGTCAACCTTTTGTTTTAAATATGGATGTTACTATAAATAAAGGTCTTACATAATAACTATTAGAGCGTCCACAGTGGTGGAACCTCCAAAAATCTCTTTTACCATATTTTTTCCTACCACGTCATTGTCATCTTAACAAATCAATAACCTCCTTAAAACTCTACAATGAAGGTTCTTACAAAACCTCACTTCCCTCTACTTATTTATAATACAATTTTTATTTATGTAAAATATTATATAACAAAAAAAAGAAACTTTTACAAGAACCTGAGTTCTTGTTCAAGCATCCGGGTTCCAATAAGAATTTGTGATTGTGCAAGAACCTCTGTCTAACAGTGAAAGTTCTTGTAAAAACCCCATGAAAAACCTCAAGAAGAACCTCCATTGTGGATGCTCTTTGTCTATTAAACAAATAGGTGAAAATTAAAGTGTAAAATAAATAATGACATCACAAGTCATTCTTATCATTTACTAATGTCATTTACTCATTTAAATCTGAAAATAAATAATTTGATAGTTTTTCTCTCATGTAGGGGATAAACAGTAACGAAACGATAATCTCTTAAAGGCGTGTGAACACTTTCAGATCGAATCAATTCGGTGGTTCTTCCGAATTATTCAATCGGATACAATCCAGAGATCGAGAATTTTCTGTATGTTATTGTTGAGATTTTCTGAACCAGTATATAAGAGAAAAACGACCAAAATCGTATCTATCAATCAAACGGGATAACTGCCAAAAGGCAGTTTTTATGGTTTTCCAACGGGTCAAAACCGGGTCAAATTTACCCACCCAATTTCCGAAAATTAATTTTTTGAATAATTTTTGACATAACAACTTAGTGAAAATAAAAAATTTCCAAGTTGACCCCAGCCAGGGGCGCTGCCCCTTGGACCCCGCTGCCCCCGGACCCCCGTTCCTACTAAAATCATAATAAATTCAACTAGGTGTGCACTCCGCACCTCCAAGCCTAAATGATGTCTTATTATGATGAAATTGGTCAAACAAGTTAATCCAATTACACTAAAATATCCAACATCTCATTACTCACATTTTGAATCCATAGGTATTAGAAGTTATATATTAATTTAGTTTTTATTATTTTTCATTGTAATAAGTTATTCATATGTTAATACATCGTGAGAAAAATCATATACTTCTTTTGTTTTATAGGTATATATCTATAGAGGTGGGTTCAAATGTGAACCACTTTTTGGTTGTGAACGTGAGGACAACCGAGAGCGCGACACGTGGCGGATGACTAGGCGTCACGTCATGTTCACAGTGGATGACTAGGCGCGATTCATGGGAGGGCAATGAATTAAAGGAGGGGACCACACTCAAAGCCGACACGTGTCCGCTCTCGATTGTCCTCACGTTTACAACCAAAAAGTGGTCTGTATTTGAACTTTCCTCTATATCTGTCTCTATATATAATTATTCGTTCAAAACAAATGTCCTTGGCTTTAATTTAATCACTCAAATAACTGAGATTTTAGTTTCAGTAAATTCAAGAATTTATTTGCTTGTTTTTAGTGACTTCAATTTGTTTGAAAAATATTCATAGACGTAATTAAAGACTAAAAATATAAATGTAATGAAAAAACCAAGTATGTTGAAGATTTTATGTTATTGATTAAATATTCTAATATTATAATAAGATTGATTTTTTAGTATTTTATTGTAATTAATTCGAAACATTTTACGGTTATACGAAGTTTATGTAATAATGGGATTGTTTGGAAATGGCACGTGGAAGGAAAGCAAGAAGGTCCCATGTGGGGTGCACGTGATGGCAGCGTGCATCCAAGGCGATATAACCCAACACTCTTTTTACCTTTCACCAAGAGATGGCTAAATATTGGCCTCGGATAGGTGGGTCTTAAATGGGCCTTTTAAGGACTGGACCTCAATAGTGTTTTTTGGGTTCGGGTTTTTCTTAATCGGGTTCGGATTGGATCAGGCTTAAGGGAAAAATCATAACCGGTCTCTTGAACATTTAACCGGTTATCGATAACCGGGTCTTAATAGGACCTATAACAAGGCTTTCGTAGAACCGAGTTTTTTTTTTGTTTTTTTTAACATATAATAATACTACAATTATTTTGTAAACTAATTTTATATTGTAAATGTAAATTATATATATAAATTATAAATGTAAGTTATAATATAAACTTATAAGCTACATTTATTTTATAAATAAATTTATTTTAAACCACTAAAACATATAAAACAAGTATATTAAAACCGGGTTAGGCTTAACCGGTCCCCGACTACATAAATTGAGTGGCTGCCTTAACCAATCATGGAGAATTGACGCGATTCATGGGACGGTGTGGATTATTAAAGGAGGGGATCCAGTCAAAGCCATCTTTATTGATCGGATGAGTAGCTGAGATCCGTACTCATGTTCACAACACAAATTGAGTTTACATTTGAACTTTCTTCTCTCTCTCTCTCTTCTCATGTGATTGGACCATATATATATGGAGAAAGTGAGAAAAAAGAAGTTTTTATGAATACAATAACCAAATCATTAGGGATGGGAACGGGGCGGGTTTGGGGCGGGTACCCCCTTACCCGGCCCCGGTTTCGTACAAGGAGACCCGGCCCCGGCCCCCGACGGGTACGGGGGTTGACCACCCGGCCCCGGTCAATACCCGGTTACGACCCGGTCAACACCTGGTTACCCGATACCCGGTAATACCCGGTTACCCGACCCGGTATGTTATATATATTTCTTTAAAAAGAAAACTATTAAACAACACAAAAACTAATACATTGTTTCGAAACTTAAAAAATCAAACAACAAACATAGTTTAAATAATCAAACATTGTTCCAAATTCCAAATTTTAACTCCAAGATATTCAACATCCCAAATTTCGTAACCAAGAATTGCAAAAAAAAAAAAGAGCAAGAAGCATAATTAATTAAATATATCAATTTATTTTATACATTCATTTGAAAGGAAGGCAAAATATGTACAATTCAAAGTATGTACAATTTATTTATTATTTAATAATTAAAATATATATAATATAATATTATTACCGGGTACCGGGTACCCGCCAAATCGGAGACCATGCCACCCGCCCCCGCCCCCGGTATTCTCAAACCGGGTATCCCCGGCCCCGATTTTGCGGGTTTTGGGTTCCCCGACGGGCTGGGTGAAATTCCCATCCCTACAAATAATAATAAAAAAAATTAGCTCATATGTAATTTTATACATGATTTAATGTATATTGAAAAAGAGTCGGGTTCATTTAAGAGTAGTGACCAAATCATAAAAAGATGAATCAGATGTGATTTTACACTATAATTACATATAAAATCACATGTGATTTTCATTGCAAGCTCAGATTGCAGGCCACGTCACCTGTACACCCTTGCGTTAACTGTTATTGTAAATCACATATGAATTTGCTTATGTAAATCACATATGAATTTGCTTATGATATGACCATTCTCATGTTCTTTTATTTGGTTATTGTTCTTGTTTGAGTTTCTCTCCATCTCAATACATTACTAAAAAACTATGTATTACCGACCGCTTTCCGACAATTTACCAATTGTTTCTTTTTGTTTTTTATTTTATTCGTTTTTAATTAGTCGTCGAAAAACCGTCTGAAAATCGTTGAAAACCCATCAATGAATGTAAAAGTCGAAAAATCGTCGGTAAACGCAGTCTGAATACCATCGCTAGCTTTTACCGGCCAACTTTTTATCGTCACTCGTTTTCATCAGAAAAACCGTCCATAAAACCTGTTTTCAACCGTTTATCGACTGTTTGATGTGGTCGTTAAATACTCCCTTTATTTTCAAAGCAAAATACAAATTACAAGAAAGGGCTTCTGATTTTATAATGGTTATCAAAGCTCAGCTCCCAATTTCATAATTTTCATCAAACCTCAAGTACCAAAATTGAAGTTTACTCCACATTTTGTTTATCTAAATAAAAAATATAGTTTCTATATATATTATATAGGGATCTGCAAAACGACGTCGTTTCGGGATAGGATTTTATAGCCGTTACGAAAACGGGTCTTAACTCTTTTCTTACAAATGCTTATATTATTATTCTCTCTCTTCACTTTTCAAACAATTCGACCGTTGAAACCATTCGATCCCAACCTTTATTTCTTTCTTTCCTTCTCCTTCTTCCCCAAATTCCCTCAAAACCCTAACCAAATTTCTTCTTCTTCTTCTCTCGATCCAAATTTCACTTTGCGTTTGATGGAGGACTCAGGCGATGTGGTGATCGATGCAGAATACGAGTTCTCGGCCCCCAAAT
Organism: Centaurea solstitialis; assembly: GCA_030169165.1. NCBI lineage: Eukaryota > Viridiplantae > Streptophyta > Magnoliopsida > Asterales > Asteraceae > Centaurea > Centaurea solstitialis. Next base: position 4,014,417 of record CM058043.1, on the reverse strand, counting down.
TCTTCGATTTCATCCTAGGAGAAACCGAGGATCAGATGCGTGAAGCGCAGCTTTGGTTCGATACGGCGCTCACTTACGCTCCTTCACGTAAGTCGTTAATCGTAGTTTTCATGTTTTTATGATAGAATTTTGCTTATGAACTTGTTAGATTGATTTTAGGGATTAGGGTTTCTAGGGTTTGGTAACTTAGAAATCTGTCGATTGTAATCAACTTTATTGGTTCTCTTGATGCCTTTGAATTATTGTACAAAGAAAGTAGGGGTTGATGTTGGAAACACTTGTGTTATGACTGATTTGAGTACTCAAAATAAGATAAACCCCTAAATATGAAAAACTCTTTATGTGTGACATTATGAAGAGATGTATTGGTTTTTAAGTTTCTGTTTCTGTTTTTGTGCAGCTTTTATGCATAAGGTCAAGACTACAAGAGCTGTTCAGTTGGAGAGCCTTTGTGATTTTAGTGAACCTGAAATTTCTCACAAGGTAATAAATATACCATCATATGTCTGAATCCATCTTCATTGGCACATATATATATATATATATATACAAATTGATTGTTGGTTTTGTTTACATAAGTTTCATGTGTTGAACTTTCAATTGCAGGAACCAGTAGCATCTGAGGCAACAGGTACATCATCATGTACCATAAAGAAAATCTCCTTGGAACCAGAGACACAAAGGTCAATAGATCTTTTTGTTTACATTCTTTAGTTTTCTTATTTGGAAGTCCCATTATACATGTATTCATTAAATTTCTCTGCTTTTCTTTTAACAAAATCAGTGGAAAAACTGAGCATGATCTTGCTGAAAGTAAGAAAGATGTAACCTCAAAAGATGAGCACCATGAAACCCTTCCCAGTCAGGTATGTTAAGTAGACAAACAAAGAGAAATTTTTGAGTTTTATTTAGATAAAAGGTACATTGTATCACTTCTGGTTTTTTGTACATCTAATCAATATTCTTCTCCTTTATAGGTATGTGATGATGAGAAGAAAGATGTTTCAGCTCCAGCATCTTTGAGTGGTGGAGTCTCTTCTTCAAATGTGACTGTTGAACAAAATCAAACCGCGAAAATTACGTACCCTCTTCAAGGTTGGTATTACTACGATAAATATTTAATCTCATCAGCTCATTAGATGAAGTTATTTAACTTGGATTTGGCCATCTATAGGAGTAGTAGAATCATGCACCCCAAAACCAGCAATGGCTTCTCAAAACAACAAGAGTATGTCACAAGCAGAGTACAAGAAGCAACAGACAGCTAGAAGGATTGCTAGTGCAGTGAAAAATCCATCAGCACTCAAGCCAAGAACTCAATCACAAGCCAAATGCATTAAAACACCAGCTACTGTTAAAAGGTTAGCATTATCTTTCAACATCCTAGAAATGATATACTTATGTTTGAAAAGTGGTTTAGTTTGTCTTCTTTGTAGTTACATTCTTTTGTTATCTATAATAGGGATACAACTCAAGCAGTTGCAAATAAGGCTGCCACTCCTAATCTAGCACTAGAAAACCAAGCGATAAAGCGGCAGAAACTTGAAGGAGGGAAAACCAGACAGGTTGGTGTGGGTTTCTATTGATTCTTTTACAAAACGCGTAGCTGAATTCGAGTTTAAATAACGTTTGTTTTACATAAAAATCTCAGATTCTCAATGTCAAAACACAAATCTTGCTCCACAAACCAAGAGCAGGTGCTGCCAGTAACTTAGCCACCCCTCAACTGCCAAATCTAGAAAAGAGGAAAGAAAGGTTTGTTTCATTCAGAATCCCTCTGTTATGTTATGCTCCAAAGAAGTGATCTTGATTCTTGATTCTTGATTCTAACTTATTTTTTGGTTCTTCCAACGAAAAGTTGTACGTTCGCGAGCCAGCATCTGTTCCGTTTGTGTCGATGGCAGAAATGATGAAAAAATTCCAATCTGGTACAAGGGACAATAATCTGCCTCCCCGTTGTACTTCGAATTCAAATGTAAACTTCATATTTTTCATTCATTTCAGTGGTCTTTTAATAAGTTTGTTTAATTTCATGTGCTAAGTGTCTGTTAACTGTGGCCTGTCTATAGGGTGATGCTAGCCAAGGGATTCAAAGAAAGACTAAATTGACCCTGACCAGGCCTAAAGAACCCGATTTTGTGACATCTCAGCGGGTTCGCTCTGTCAAAATCAAGAGTTCTGCCGAGATCGAGGAGGAAATGATGGCGAAAATCCCGAAGTTTAAGGCTCGTCCAGTCAACAGAAAGGTAAACTTGTCATATCATATATATCATATCATCAAGAAATCAGAATTGGGCTTTTCTTGAAATCAATTTTTTTCCAACAGATACTTGAGGCTCCAACATTACCCGCAATGAAGAGAAGCACACCTCACCTTCCAGAATTCCAGGAATTTCACTTGGAAACAATGGAAAGAGCCCATCAGAATGCCGAAACCTCAACGGTCGCATCAACCGAAGCACCCTCTCAGGTAAATGACTTTCCAGAACCGCGATTTTAGTTGTTTTCTAGTTTATCATTTTTGGCTAATTTCTGTTGTTTTCTAGCAGATTCATCAATGGAAGCCTCATCTAACGACGCCCAAGACCCCTCCACTACAGACGTTATTGAGGGCACGACCTACTAAGATCAAAAGCACCGAAGAACTAGAACAAGAAGAGCTAGAAAAAGCCCCCAAGTTTAAGGCCAGACCTTTAAACAAGAAGGTATATATAAAAATAAACACAAACCTTTTAATTTTGCCTAAGTTTAATGGGTTCATTTGGTTTGGTTTGTTTTATTATATTTGGCTTCATAAGCTTTACATGCCTCTGATACTTATTGTAGATATTTGAAAGTAAAGGGGAGTTGGGTCTGTTTTGCAACAAAAAAAGACAAGTCACCATACCCCAAGAATTTCATTTTGCAATCGATGAAAGGATTCCGCCTCCAACGGCAAATGTTGCTGACTTGTTTGATAAGGTTCGTATGAATCCTTCATTGCAAATCTATATATATATATATATGTGGATCTATATTTAACAGAAAGATTGTTACTTTGTGTTACAGCTTTCATTGTGCTCGGATTCCTACAGCCAGAAACCGATTCCTAGAAAGACTGCACCCAACCCTTTCCATCTGCACACTGAGGAAAGGGGGGCAGAGAAGGAAAAGAGATTCGTGATGGAAATCATACACAAACAAATAGAAGACGAGCGAGCTAGAATTCCTAAAGCCACCCCATATCCTTATACGACCGATTACCCGTGGTATGCAAACTTTTTTAACCTTTTTCTTTTGTCATTTCAACGATTACTAGTAAAAGAAACTGATGGAATTCATTTTATGAGCGAAGGTTCCTCCAAAACCGGAGCCAAAACAGTGCACCAAACCAGAACCTTTTCAATTGGAGAGTCTGGCAAGACATGAAGAAGAACTACAAAGAGAAATGGAAGAAAGGAGGAGGTTGGAAATGGAAGAAGCTAAGATGAGAATGTTTAAGGCTCAACCAATATTGAAAGAGTAAGAAAAGGCTATCTTTAACTATATATATATAAATATTTGCACACTTTTCACTTTGCACAAGTTAGAGGGTCTTCACAAAAACAGGCTTCTATACTCTTCGGATAGAGACGGTCTGCATGCATCTCACCCTGCCCTACATCCTGTTTGCTTTGATTTATATTTGCTATCAAGAGGATTATTATACTGACTCTGCTCAAAATTTAGGGACCCGATTCCAGTTCCTGAGAAAGTTCGCAAACCTCTAACTGAGGTTCAGGAATTCGATCTACAAGTAGAACACCGAGCTGTGGATAGAGCGGAGTTTGACAAAAAAGTCAAGGAGAAAGAGATGATGTACAAGAGATACAGAGATGAGGCAGAGTCTGCAAAGATGGTATGCATTATTAACATTTGCTATATATACACACTCCATATACATATACATATATCTAACTTGTGGCCGGATTTTAATGGGTAGATGGAGGACGAGAAAGCTTTAAAGCAACTACGAAGGACTCTGGTGCCTCAAGCAAGACCGGTGCCTAATTTCAGCAAGCCGTTTTTGCCCAGAAAGTACGAACATTTTTAGTAGATGTAAAAAAGTAGTCAAATTTTGCACGTTTTTCCCTTGTTTTATCTTGAACTTATCGAATGTTTGTGTGTGGAAATAGGTCATCAAAAGGCGTAACGAAACCAAAATCACCAAAACTGAAAATCATTGAACGGACAGAAAGAAGAAGGATGGTGGTGGCTGCAGCAACTTCAAGTGCAGCATCTAATATGAGGTGATATGATGTATGCAAAGTTCTTGATATCTCTTCTGTTCAAGAACTCTTGAATATGATAGATAGATATATATAAATATAACCTGCAAACAAACCCTTTAGTAATTGTTGTTCATTTGTTGTTATTCTATTTTATTCAAATTCGAACGAATTATGATTGTTTGGTTGATATAAAGAAGTGTTTAAATATCATAGAATTCGAGCATAATCTTATTACATAATCCTTCAGTTATTATTATTTCATTCAACACGATAGTTTTTGATTAAGTACTAGGAAATGACAGAAGAGAGCGAGCATAGTTTTTCGTTTCGTGGCTTGGTTGGTTTTTCTTGTTTTTCACCTGGTTTGCTGCAAATGGTTGTAAGTTGAAGTTGCATTGTCTTGGATGGCCATTTGAAACCTTCCCTTATCGGTGGTACCTTTAAACTCAATCGAGTTCTTTCTTCGCCTTTCGTTGTGTCCAGCCAAACGCCTCCTACAACTTCTCTTGGTGTCATCGAATTCCGGTAGCTCATGAAACCTGATCACGGACATTTTTTTGTTTAGTTGTTTGTTTTCAATTCTAACCGCTTCCAGTGAGCATTCCAGTAATACTGCATACCGGAGAGCAATATAGATTGAAGGGTAAAATGGTCATTTTTGATATTCAGACTTTATTCGACGTAAAAACAGACAACATTTTGATATAAATGAGAAAAAACAAACTTTACTCGAATACAACAATGACTAAAGGCTCGTTTTTGTTATTCAAACTTTAGTTGACAAAAAACATTGATTTGAATCATATAAAAAACATTTTAATGATACGATATTTTTGGAAAATGTTCATTTAGGTTTCTTATAGACTACATCTTGGCCTTTTGGAAATTAAATAACAACTGTCTAAACTAAGCATGGCCACCGGATGCTAGTGTCTGGACTTAAACCTGAGATAAACGAGATATTCCACCACATTCCCTAGGCATCTTTGCCCGTACACGACCACCACACCACCACTCTTATGGTTAATAATCATACAATAATTAATGAGGAAAAATACAAACACCATCTTGAAGAACATCCTTGGCCATGTTATCAATTCGTGTTGGGTTAGTGTAGGTTTAAATGTATTTAACAGTTTATTTTTATCATCAAACATTTATTTAACGTTACCATTAAAAAAAAACTATTATTCTTTCTTTAACCATTTCTTTTTTTGTTTTTCAAAACCACTACAAAGAATCTAACATGTTATGTCAACATCCGAAAGTGATTGATACAAATTAATTAAACCCCATAAAAGGTAAATTTTGCCCTTCTCCAATTCTACCACTTCATTTTCTTATTATCTAAATCATTTTCATACAATAAAATGGTTTTTTATCATGATATTAGATACTTTTGGTCGATAATTTGAGGATTTTGGGCGTTTGTATGAGTTATATATAAAATAACGACTAACCTGCTACATTGTTGACAAAATCTTTGATGAATGCCAGCAACAACAACAGCGTGAGCCTTTGCATGAAACTCGCATACCCTATGTCTTCGATGATACTGCTTAGCCTCAGCTAAATCAGTTGTGCATTTCTCAGCTTGGCAACACCTAGTGCCACCGGTCGATCCACCACCATTGTAACCTCCTTTCTTCTTTTTCACATCCCCATTTGATGAACCACCGCCACCACCACCACCACTGCCACCATCCTCACCACCGCTACCGTCGATCAACTCGTTAACATAGTTATCATTCACTAACTCTTTTTTCATCATACTCCATTTTTCTTTAGAGGAAACTTTGTAACTTTTTGTCTCCATTTTATTTTAATTTGTTGGGATTTCTATAACAAGTGAAGTGATGAATTTATATGAAGATAAAGTGAGTGGTGGGGTGAATGGGAATTCTACCTTTTTTTATGAAGAAAAAGTTAGAGAGGGATGTGCAAGGACCACAAATGTACTCCATTTTTATGGCAAATCTATACAATAATAAGTTGTACATTGTGTAATAAAGATTGTACATTTCACTAAGTTATACAAAGCTTGTATGTTTTCCTCAAGTGTGGAGACAAAATTGAGTGTCATGGTTTGGCACCAAATTTTTATTTCATTTTGTTGTAGATTTATTATATTATTATAAACACATTATGATTTAAAATATGTTTCTCAACTATTATGTGGATTTTTGTCAATTGAATATATAAGGTTCTGAGTTTATTACCCTCTTAATAAGGCACATTACCTTCTTTTGAAAACGGGTGTTGGTTACAAGAGAGATTTATAAGCAAATTATATTTGAGATTTCTTTCGGTATAAAGACAACATCAATCTTTTAATAATTCGTAATACCAATAAATGAGTATTTAAGTAATATATAATATTGTTGGGATGAAATAAAGAACTTTTGCAATGTATAGTGGCATTCAGAAAATAAAGTCATTGAACTTGTTTTGTTACAAATAACGTACATGATACGAACTATACGAAGATTCGTTTTTAATGGTCCGTGCTATCATAAAATAAAGCGGTAAATAGAAGTAACAAAACAACCTGTCCCATCATGTAGAACGATGTTTGTTCTTGCCATATTCCATTTCAAGGTACGTGTCATTTGTAGTATGTGAAGACTTTGATCATCATATCGACATCAATTGCATTAAATATCCCCATTTGAGTGCATAGATTTCGATCGAACCTCAAGTTCAAGCAAGGCTGGCTTGATTGGGATGTTTTAACATGATCAGAGAAGGTAGACCTTAAAAAAGAAAGTAATATGATAAGAAAAGTATAGTCGATTATGATTCTGATACTTACTATTTAGGAGAATCAAGCTTTCATTATGCTCGTACATATTCTATGAAATACAACCTTATGACAATATATGAACGGTTCCATTTCATTGTTAAAAATCTTCAATATTCGCTCTTAATACTTATTCTTCCAATGATAGCATACCACAAAACCATACATATGCTTTCTGTTATAAGTAATAACAAAGATCACTAAAACACAAAACAACTTCCACATGAGCTGCAAAAGTCAACCATCGTTTGCTAACGCAGCAGTTGACCTACCTAAGTTATGTACTTTGAGAGGATCTCCACTGCAAGGTCCTTATAAGCAAAAAGTGTAGGTTCTTACAAGCACCTCACATCTCCTTAGTTCTTGTAGAACAACTTTGTTCTTACCTTTGAGCTTGACTGAATTAACTTTTTCTATTAGTTATTTTATATATTTTAATGACTTTATAATTATTATTGATGTGCATGGAACCCACAAAATGGGTTCTTATGAGAACTAGCATTGTAAGTTTTTAATTTGATAAGGTGGAAATAACGTGACAATATAAGGACATCTATTGGAGATGCTCTCAAACTAGTTCCTTTAGTTCTACCATTTTGACATTTTTACGTCAAATCATAACATTTGACAAACCAACGAATAACCAATATGTGTTGAAAAGCTAGTTGTTGACTAATTAACTAGCTATTAATCAATAAGGGTTGGGTTCCAGTGAGAAATTGAGTTAATGCAAGAAGCATGAAAAGTTGTTATCAACCATTGGATGCATATTATGATGGGATGACTGAGATAAGATGCACCGAGATGCAACGTATCAGTCTCCATATCAATTCATGAGTGCGCTTGAGATTAAAAGTGATCAAGGTCTCAGATCCACTTCTCACATTTTTCACATGTCACAACTTCTGACATGATCCTTCATCTAGCCAATAATTGGTATGTTTGATAAAATATGAAATAAAATAGCAGATAGAACTTTTGGATGTTTTGGAACTTATGAAACAATACTAAAAAGTAACTTATCAAAATTTACTTATTGGCTATTATTGTTAATCAAATGATGTTTTTTCGGTAAGAAAGATAATTATGATTAATGGCTAAAGGGAGGGCTTTTAATTCAATATCTATAAGTAGGGCTGTAAACGAACCGAACGTTCGGTGAACCGTTCGTGAACCGTTCGGCGGGAAGTTCGTTTATGTTCGTTTATTTAATAAACGAACGAACATGAACAAGTTTTTTTGTTCGTTTAGTTAAACGAACGAACATGAACAAAGGCATCGTTCGTTCATTTACGTTCGTGAACGTTCGTTCATTTACGTTCGTGAACGTTCGTTCATTTACGTTCGTTTATGTTCGTTTGTATTAAAACATTTAATACTTATTTATCTAAGCTATATATTTTTAGAATTCAATTTAGTTTTAAATTTGAATTTGATTATTATTTTGGTTTTATATTAAGTTTTAAAAAAATGCACCTCCTAATAGTTAATGAAATGACAAGTAAGCTTGTTCGTTTATGTTCGTTTAACTTTTATGTTCGTTCGTTTATGTTCGTTTAATTTTTACGTTCGTTCGTTTATGTTCGATTAGCATCTTAAACGAACGAACATGAACGAACACGAACACACCAAATACCTAAACGAACGAACACGAACACAATTTTTTTGTTCGTTTACCGTTCGTGTTCGTTCGTTTGTTCGGTTAAGTTAAACGAACGAACACGAACAAGCCTCCGTTCGTGTTCGTTCGGTTCGTTTACAGCCCTATCTATAAGCCTTTCTGGTTATGGAACATATATTATTATATAGGCACTTTTTCTTCCTAACAAATTCTGTAAAGTTTCTTTAACATAAAAAATTAGAAGGGTTAACTACATTGGGGTGTATCGAACTTGTCACGTTTTATCATTGTATGTACTCAACTTTAAAAATTACCAATTAATATACTGAACTTGCTAGAATTGCCATTATGTGTACCCAACCATTGCTAGAATTGCCATTGTGTATACTCTTGTCATTGCTAGAATTACCAATTTGTGGTTTATTTCTAAAGTTGGGTACACACAATGGCAATTCTAGCAAGTTCAGTACATTAATTGGTAATTTTTAAAATTGGATACATACAATGATAAAATGTGACAAGTTCGATACACTCTCATGTACTTAACCCAAATTAGAACTTCAAATCTCAAATATAGTTTTACATTCATTTACAACATATATTTTCTATTTTGCAGAACAAAACATTTTTTTTGGAAGGGTATTCGGGTCAAAACCCGACTAATCTCCGGTAATTTTGAGGGCTAAACATTGCCCCACTTAAATGTTCCCAGGCATGCGCATGAGAAGGCTCAAACTTGGTTAGGGCGCTATGAACCCCTCGAGCGATAACCAATCCGCCACAACATTGAAAGACCAAAATATTAATTTATATCATTTTATAATAATTTATACATGCAATAATTTTTTTTTCTAAACATTGATGTCAAAATCTCTTGTTGATAGGAATTTGGTTTTAAAAACTGTCTCTCTCTCTTCTAAACCTTAAGCCTTGAAAGTCATGACAAGGTCATGAGGATTTTTAATGCATGACTTATGGCGGTAAATAAGACAATTTACATTAAGCTATATACTAAAAACTAACACATAATACAATAAAATGATAAGTTAAAACAAATATCCTATTACAAAAGCCAAGCATTACACGCATGGCTTGCCTCAAACATAACATTGTGTGAGATATAAACATCGAGTCACATCTCGCCATGCAGTTGTTGCGAGGAGTTTTTCAAACATTAGTCTCTTATAGTAATCATTTTTGGGAGCTTTCCAAATTTGAAGAAATTCACGCTTTTATTTTTAAGAAAGTTTTGAAGAATCTTTCTTTGAAAGAGTATCCGATGTTTTGCCTTGACTAATCCCGACAAGGTTTACAAATTGCTACGCACGTCTGGATTCGAACCTAGGATAAAAGGTTTATTAAGTCACTTTCCCCACAATGCTTAACAAGTACGTCACATTCTTGTGGTTAAGATTTGAAGAATCTTTAGAGCAAAAAATATAGCCAAAATCTTTCTTTCTTCGGTTTTGAGAGAATTTGTTGGAAATGCATTTAAGAGCCTTATTTTTATTGAGAATGGATGAATTACCAAGAGCATGTCCATATTCATCATTAATATACACGTATAATCTTTACGATATTCATCCTAAATATAACCATTCATTATGAAGGCGGACAATCGAATGAAAACCTTTCCAAAAAAAAAATCAAATGAAAACTTAAGTTTAACATGAGAAGTGGATCACTTTTAATCTCATGTCCTTAACCTTCCATAAATTACGTTTTACAAGAAAATTAACCTTATACATTTCATCTTAATATCCATTCATTCTCATCCAATGACATTGATAGTCACTTTTCATCCTTCACATTTTTTACGGCAGTTAAACACACGCACACTCCTCGACCGAAGTCGAAGAGGTATCCGGGAACCATTCGAGCATTCGACTAATCCTCTCGACCATGGAAACCGTTACCGGCCCATAGCCTCGCCCATGCCCAGCCCGAAGGTCGACCCATGAACTGGGGTGTCGCATCATGTTCCCCCTCCGAGTCGAACTCAAGTAGACCGAGATACCATCCACTGCCGCTCTTACGATGTTACCGACCATTGAGCTACAAAGCAATTTGACAAATGTCCTTAGTTTGCGCATGGGAAGATTCGAACTTGAATGGGCACTATATACCCTTCAAGCACTAACCACTTCATCACAACACCTTGGACTTTCATGTCAAGACCCACCTCTCACAATGAATATCATACATTGGTGATAAAAAATCACCTGTTTCCTATTCATTATGAATATAGAAATATGGGGTACTCTTTATGCATCTCTATTACTAACTTACTATATCATCTTATTTTGATGAAAAAGTGAGTAAAAAGATTAAAATTTTATTTAGGATTAAAAAAAAAGGCGTACGGTAACAATAATATTGATGGGTAAATCAGTAAATGCTCGTGAACCAGGGGCCGGGGGGGCCAGGGAACCAAGGTTAAAATGGAGTGGGTTGTGATCAGATACGGGCGTGATGGAAAACGAATGATGACGTGTCAGACGATTAGTGGTTGATGGTATTTGGTCAAACAAAAAGAGTAGCAAATGGTTTGACTATGATGATAAGATGTCGATCGGAGATCGAAACGTGGCGGAGAGTGAAATGATCAGGTGGGTGCGTCCTCACCATAGCGAAAAGGGTACGATTCCCTCCCACATGATTCATGAAACTATGAAATTACCTTTTGCATTTTTTTAGAAAAAATAGTTTTTATTTATTTTTCTTATTTTGAGAGTGAACAATGATTTTATTCACCCTTAGTCTATGTTTGATAAAGTAGCCTACAATTGATAAGTTAGGTGATAACTGACAATGTAGTTGATGATTGATAAAGTAGTTGATGAATAGTGGTATGACTTAGGATCAGGTGAGACCAAACTGTTTCCGTAAGACCGTGTGAGACCAATACCTAACGTATGAAACTTTACAAAAAAGCACCGTGAAGGTAAATAAAACTCGAATACGCAAACCTAAAAATAACTTTCGATGAAAAAAATATCCAAAACAAGGTAAAAAACGAAAACTTCATAGCTCAAATGTTGTGAAGGTTACAAATAAATAATGCGAACCTTCACAACGGAAATGCTGCGAAGGTATCGTTTTTTTTTTTTAGCTTTTTTTGGATTTTTTTTCTTCGATAGTGTTTTTAAGATGTTTTTACGATTAATGTTCAATTTCTTTTACCTCCATAAATGTTTTAATGTGAAGTTTCATGTAAAATACGTTGGTCTCACCGGTCTCCCGAAAACAGTTTGGTCTCCCCAGAACTTAACCCTAAGTTGTATTTGGTAATAACTAGTTAATAAGGTAGTTTATGACTGTAAAATGATAAAAAAAACATATTTAGAAATTGGTAGTGTTAAAAGTAGCAAAATTATATATGGAATAAAAAAATAATGTCCCATAAGTCATCAAAACGTTAGTCAACGTAGCTTTTCAAACACATTATTTCGTATATATTTATGATATTAAATAATATAATTAAATCAAAAAATATTCAATATTAGACCCATTTCGAAGGTATTGAACGAACTGATTACAATAATATAATTTGAAAAAATATAAATGTTTTTTAAATGCATTTTAGTTCATATACATTATTTATGTTTATATGATAAAAGTCTAAAATGAAAAATGAAAAAGTAAGGTGTTAAAAGTAAACTACATACCTAATTATGAAGGTAGTAATGCAACTTATAAATTAAAAAAAATGAATCAATATAGGTGTATGAGTGTGTATCTAGATACGTGTTTAGATGGAAAAACAATAAAAATTGGCTCATAAGAAACCGACATATGTCACTCTAGTTACTTATTTATTAAAGTATAGATGGATAGTTCTTTTCTCCTAAAATTCTATCTATACGATTTTCGTTTCGAGCGCCTTTCTTTCAGTGTCTTGTTGTTTTGATCATCATCTCCGCACACCTTCTTCCTTTCTCTTTCTGGTACATTTATAGAGAAGATTATTGGAAGAAAAGACTCTAATATAAGATTTACCAAAATTGGATTCGTATGTGGTATAATCTTAGGAAAAATGAAAAATCTATAAATGAGTTCTAATTTTCTAATTTTTGTTTTACTTTAAAGCATTAGTATTTCCATTTTTGAATAAAAAAGGAAGTGTGGAATGATTTTTAGGGAATGGTACTTTACCTTTTTGTTTTACTTTAACACTATTATGTGACCAAATTGACGTCCAAATATTTAACATAGGTTTTTAACGGAGTTAGTTCTAAGAATGAAAAACGAAATGAAATAAAAAGCACGGTAACCACTAAAGATGGTCTAGCCTAGTGGGTGGAGGTAACAATCTTGTGCCTTCAGGGGATGGTATCCTTAGTTGGCCAAGGTTTAAACCCCGCAGACGACGACTTGCTGCGGTATTTAGCTCTTGGGCTGGTCCATAGGGCCGGTTCAGGGGTGAGTTCATGGGCCGGTCCACAGGGCCGGTTCATGGGCGCGGGGGATTAGTCGGTGCCCGTTTGGATCCGGATACCTTCGGAACGTGTGTATGAGTTATCTGCCGTTAAAAAAAAAGCACGGTAACCAGAAAAGCATGTTTTAAAAAACCATGGACGGAAATTGTTATAACTAACAAAGAAATAGCTAGGGACAAAAATCTAGTTCCTTTCTCAATTAAACAACTTATTATACATTTATTTTGTATGCAAAAAGAAAAAAAATGTATCATAACATTGCAAACAAAAACCCATTCTTTGAAATATCTTTTCAAGAATGTCAAAATAGAACTTTTTAGAGTAAATTTTCCAAATTGTGAACAAGAAACACAATGCTTTCATTTTGATGCGACTTGGTTTATCCGATGGTATAAGGGTATTTTGGGTATTTCAGTATTCGAATGGTCGAATGAGATGTCAACTGATGTGTCAAGTTAAATGTTACAGTTCTCAAGTACTATGTTTTTTAAGTCTGACATCTTTCAATGTCTAAATCAATCACATTAAAAAAACACATCATTTCGTTGTGTGATGTGTGAATTTACAAATAAAGTTTGTTGTTTCCTATTTAACTTTTTATGTTGTATTATTGTAGCTATCATTTTATTGTTGTGGTAGAAACAATTGAGATGTTATAGCATTATGATGTACAAAAGATTTTAGTATTAACTTAAAGTTGTGATTAAAGTTGATTGGTCGTTTTTTATTTGATAAATAGAGTCCCACATAACAAAAAGCTAAGTGGTTAAGAGTTTTCTTATCACATCATGCTCTTGGACCATTTATTAGCCAAAATTAGTGAGCAATGATGAGAAATCCATAAGTAAAATTGGAATTTACAAAATCATATTCTTGGTAAGATGGATGCCAAATATTGTTGGCCCATTTTCGAACGACAAAACATATATGCGTGTTCTATATGTGAGAGAGAGACGGAGACATAAAATAGGTGTTTTTACACGTACACACACGCACACAATCGTATTATTATCATGCGTGTAATCATATATGATATTTTGCCTTCTTGTTTAAGCATTTATACGACACACTTAATCTAAACCATTCATTTAGTTCATTCATTTGGTTTCTCATCGATTCTCCAAATGAATTTACCCGATTTTGTTGAATATTTGCATGCACGTAGCGGTATGCATTTAATGAAAATTCTATGCGCTACAACTAAGATTATTGTGCAAACCTGCTCCTACCCATTATTAATTGCATGAAACCAATAATCTATATATATATAAAAGGAAGATGTTGGAAGGATGATGTGGCACATTGTGGGAGTAGGATTTGCCTAAAGAAATTTTCTCATTGTTTTGATTTTTTTTTAAATATTAAATGAGTTAATGACTATTATACCCCTTAATTAAAATTTTGCATTTTACTATAAGAAGGCTTATTTGGTAATTTAACTTACATTTTAATTAATTAGCTTTACCTTTCAAATTCTATAACTTCCTATAAACATTCAATTTAATCTCTTCATTTTCCAATTTATTAATTAAAGAAAAACCTACAACACAATCATATATAAACCACAAAGCTCCATCAAAATGTATTATATCAACACCTTTATGTTCTATAAGAAGCCTTCCTTTGAATGTTTGTTTGTTGTTTGTCTTTTGACAATTTATTTTCGTCAGTAATTTTCAATTTTTGTAAAATTTTCAGGTAAGGTAACAATTTTTATTATATATTTTATGATATATGTGAGTTATATGTAGTTTTTGAGTCTATATGTGCCAAAAGGTATATATAAATAATTTTCGTATATTTTTTTGTATGTTTTGTGTACATTATGTATTGTTTTTAAGATAAGTTTTTGCTTTTTTTCGTTTTATTCATGATTGTCGCATTCGTTTTTTCCCTTATACTTCCTAATTGAATTTTTTTTGTCGATACTATAGTTATTTTTCTTCCATCAAAATTTCAAACAATGTTTATGGTTTTGTGTATTATATATGATTGTTAACAGTTTTTTGAGTTTTTTTGTTGGATTTTTTTCACAATTGTTTTTTTGTTTTTCCTCCTTCATGTCTTCGATTTAATATTTATGTTGTACAAATATTTTAAGTGAATTTTATTTTCACAATTTGTTGTGCTTATATTGTTGTTGGCAACGATCAAACTCCAAGGTATGATCCATGTGGTTTTTTTACTTATGGTTTTGTTGTGGATTTTGTTCTAATTCTTTTATGCTTTCATAATTTCTCAATTTGTAATTTTATAAGAAAAAAACATTAACAATAACATGTCATTTTCTAAGCATTCCAATCTCAAGTTTCTTATTTTTCCTTAAAATATTCCCTTTTTTGATGTTCTTAACAAAATATTCAATTAATTAAATTTTTTATATTTTTTATTTCATCTAAATTTTCAAAACTTATTCTAATTGTTACCTTTGTTTTTTCATTTTCATATTTCCTAATTGATATTTATGTTGATACTGTAACTTTTATCTTTCATTGAAATTCAAATAATGTTTTTACTTGTGTATATTATATATGATTGTTAATAAGTTTTTGAGTTTTTATTTGTAATTTCTTTACAATTGTTATTTTTAATTGTTTTATTGATATTTTCTACTTGATATTTTTGGTATACAAGTGTTTTAGTGGGTTTTTTTTTTCTTAATTTGCATTGTTTATATTGTTATAGTTTTATAAAAAAGAAATTGTTGACAACAATCAAATTCTTATGTGGTTTTTTATGCTATGTTTTGTTGAGATTCTCTTCTCATTTTTTTATATTTTCATAGTCCCTCAATTTATTTATTTTTATTAAAAACCACTAACAATGAGATGACATTTGTTAAACATCTTAATCCTAATTTTTTATTATTTTAAATATACTAAAATCAATAATAAAAATGAATGACAATAGAACCAATATATATAAATAAAATTAGAATCAATATATAATTAAATACTTATTATCATAAATTTTTTAATAAATGAATTATTTTTTTACGAAGGATATTGGAAGTATGATGTAACATTCTATCTATTGAGTGTTTGCCTATAAAAGTTCTCTTTTTTTTTGAATTTTTTAAATATTAAATAATCTAAACACTTTTTTATCCTTAAATGAAAATTATATTTTTATTTTTTATTATATACAAGGTCTCTTTGATCAATTGACTTAACAATTTAATTAGTTTAACTTTCATATCATTTAACTTTTAAAAACATTTATTTTACCCTTTCCACATTCTCATTTATTAATTAAAAGAAAACTTACAACATAATCATCTATAATTACAACCTAATTAATATATAATTAAGTATGTGTTATTAACTCTCACATTGATAAATTAATAAATACTTATTATATTTAATATCATTAATAAATAAATAATAAAGTTAAAAAATTACAAGAATCGGTACATATAAACTTAAACTATAACCAAACTAAAAGATATCGGAATCAATTAGCAATAAATGAAAGAATATATATATATATATGTGTGTGTGTGTGTGTGTGTGTGTGTGTGTGTGTGTGTGCGTGCGAGTTCAAATGAAAACTCAATTTTCAGATTCACCTGAAAATAACAACTTACTACAATTAATAATATATTCACCATGCAATTTTTTAGTTAAAAGTTTAGAATTTGTAATATGGATCAGTGTGATCCAATACTTTATAAATTAGAATTTTCTATATGGGAGTTTTACGATTACTTTCTAATTTCATGTTGTTTTCAATATTAAATGAAGGTTTAGTGCATGTTATGAAAAAGTAAGTTGATTATGATTAATGAAAAGTATAGGGTTGTTAATTCGAAATTAATCATGTGAATAGGGTTGTACTTCTCCCGAATTATTGTGTTATGTTTTTTATTTTATTTTATTACTTGCTAAACCCCGTTGTTCTAATAAAGTAGATATATGTGTAGACATTATTGAATGTTTGGCACAATTTGGTGATCTTGAGACAATTGATGGCGGTTATACAAAAGGGATTTGGAAATTATTTTGGATAATTAAATTTGTTAAGTAATTATATACAATTCCTAACATTTTTAACCAAAGTTTTAATAGAACATATCACTTAATATGACATTCTGATATTCATCTTTGCATAACTCGATAATTTGCAAAGTTACATTACACGGAGAACTTGGTGAGATTGATGAACATTCGATTGAGAATGGAACACCCCTTTGATTTATTTTCGTTGCCTCTTAAGCATAAAGTTCCTATTAAAAACTCTTAGGAATTTTTAATTGTTTCCAATTTGTATATTTTCAAAATTTTCTATAGTTAATAATAAATATATATGTGTTATACGTTCGTTGGAATATAATAAGTTTTCATCAATTTCTCTATATCATAAGTTGGCATCTTAATAAAAAAGACTCTAATTGATTTGTTATTAATTTCCTAATTCTACATTAGTTTCACAATTTCACATGTTTGATATAACATTGATATATACAACAATGGTTTAAACTAATTAACACAACAACATTTTAAAGTACTCAAAAGTAGAAGAGTAATGTTTACAATTTTTCTCAAATATTGAGAAAACTAATTACCCAAGTAATTTTAAAATCCGAAAACAAATATTAAATTTTATCATTATAAATATTACATATAGATTTGTAACACAATTTTTTTTACAATAAAAATGATGATAGATTTTTTTAAAAAAAATTCCGGAATGACTTTTACATACCGCGCAACGCGCGGTTCGGTCCCCTAGTTAATTATAATGAATGAGCTAACTAGATGGTTTAGATGAGCTTGCATGGGGTTGTAACTTTATTGGATTGTAACATTAGTGGAAGTCATGGTCTTCGATGATCCAATGTTATTGAAACTGTTGGTCCCAAAGGGGGCGACCTTCAGGTAACAAGGATTGTAGAAGGGGGAGGGAGGGTTGAATACAGTCACACTAAGATACCATATTTGCTCATTTTATATACTTATAAGTTAGTTTTTACTAAACGTAATTTGTTTATAAGCTAGCTTATCGACAATCAACTAATTTATCAACTATCAACTAGTTTGTCAAATACATGATAACTAAAACTAGAATCTACCTCATGTAAAGGAAAGTTGACCAGAATTGAAATTATATGGGTATAGTTTTAGGGTAAGAGAAGAATTTCAGAAATGGGGTGGGGATGGGGTGCGTATTTATTTTTGGGTTAATTACATGGGTATGTATCGAACTTGTCACGTTTTATCATTGTATGTACTCAACTTATAAACCTACCATTGTATGTATTGAACTTTCTAAAATTGTCATTGTATGTATCCAACTTTATCAAAACCTCAAGTTCGATACACTCTCGTGACAAGTAGAATACATTCAATGATAGGTTTTGATAAAGTTGGATACATACAATGGCAAGTCTAGCAAGTTCGATACATACAATGATAAGTTTATAAGTTGAGTACATACAATGATAAAACGTGACAAGTTCGATACATACCCATGTAATTAACCCATTATTTTTTAATTATTATTTTACTTATAAAAGTTATTATTCTTATTTTTGAATATAAAGAAATGCGTGGATATATTTTTTGGAAATGTATTTAGGGAACATTTGGTTGGGGATATTTGAAGGTAAGGAATGAGAATGAATAATGATAATGAAAACTGTTGTTTGGTTTGGTTTGATATTATATAATGAAATCATTTCTAAAGACCCATTAATTGTCATTCATGACCAAATTAGGGAGAACTAGAAATTTATTTCTCTTTCGTTTTTTTTTCCATACGTCATTTCATCTCCTGATAATAAATGAAACATCTTTTTGTATTTTCAAGTTGGAGTAACATAAATTTTTTTAATCTAAAACTATTTTTCATTGATTATATTGGGTTAACCAAACAACATTAATGGAATGCTCATTTCTATTCCCGTTCTATTCTCAATTTCATTTTCATTTTCATTTCCTAAAAGAAACCAAACGACCTCTTAATTTCTTATTAGAGGTTTAGTATATGCATTGAATGACTTAAATTGTTTGGACTTGACAGAGAGTTAGCCTTGCTTTTAAAGGAGTTTGTTATAGGGATGAACAAAACGAAATAGAAAACCACATTAAAGTAATTTTCAAATATCAGAGATGAAAATAGCTATAAGTAACAATGGAAATGAAGAAATTGGTAATTTACTCAAAAGGGTTATATTATGATCAATTACTTTGCATATGATCTTCATTATACCCACTTCTTTCCAAACATTTAACATATATTTGTGCACTTTATAACAAAAGAATAAAATTGTAGAGTATCAAATACTTAAAGTGCATTTGATTTGGTATTTTAAAAACAGTCCTAGACTCACTTTCTAGGTATGTAATTTGTTAAACATTTTGTTGATCTAACTATATGAAGATGTTCTCAACGAAAAACTCTTAACGAACTATAACTCTTATTAGACGTATGGTTTTCTAAATATTTTAGAAATAAATAGAATGTGTCAAATGGATTTGAATGAAATATATCAAAGAAGTTGAAATATGTGTATTTGATTCTCTATAACGTTGAAATTGTAATGAAATAATGGTAAATGATCAAATATCTTCTTATGGCATTTTCCTCCTTTCCTAAATTATAAATAATATATAGTGATAAAATTGATAATGATATTACTTAGATGGTGGCGGCTGCGTCAATGGTGGCATTGCTGTTAAATTGGATTTAGTTGTTATGTTTATCTTTTTAAAGTCGAATTATGAAATCTGTAACATTAACGAGCGAATGGAGTTCAAGTTCTTTGCCTTATGCAATTGAATGACCAAACCCTTCAACAACCAATTTCAACAAATATCATTCTATTCGATCCGTGAACCAAAAATGGTCAAGGAATTTGGTCATAAAAAGATTTTGAACGGATATGAAATCACTGGTGCTCGAGCTACTGATCTCCTTGACCATAATTGTGCTAGTAGAAAGAAAAAAGACTTTCTGAATAAGCTAAAAGAACGAGGGTTCACCGATCTCTTCCTTGAAGAAAAGGGGTTGTTATTCATCAAGGGCCTTTGCTTGACTCCGAACTATTTGAACCGTCCTCTACACCCCACTAGAAAAAGAGATTCTTGAACAAATCAGGAATAAGAAGTAATTCCATTACCTTACCATTAAAGGCTATAGGAACATTGCTAACATAATCATCTAGACGACTAAAAATTTTTCGTTCTAATTCCATGAACTCCTTTAGATATTGCAAACCAGGTGCGTATTATATCACTATACGTGATACTTAATGGGACAAAAGTTCAAATGGAAACTCAAATTTGATTATGAATGTGAGAACAATCGAGAGCGTGTCACGTGACATATTTAGTCTGAATAATACAAGATTATTCAGACTGAATATGAGCAGAATGAGTCACGTAACGCGTTGTCGGCTGTTCTTATATTCACAATCAAATTTGAGTTTTCACTTGAACCGGTCTTCATTTCATAGATATTATATCATATTATATCACAAGAGCTTTATAAAATTGAATAAGTATATGTCTGTCAGACCCATGGGCTCCAAGTCCAGGCCCATATCTGATATGAAACAATCTTCAACGTTAAAATCCATTAAAAAAACCAAAAAGAAAAAAACACTTTTCCAAGGTAAAAACCATTAAATCCAAGTATTATAATAAACTCAATACACAGCGTACAAGTCTTTAAAGCATTATCAACCTGGATTTAGTAATTTCTGATCTGAAACAAAAAGATGGACCTAGAAGGGCATAAATTCAAATTTCAAAATTTCCGCTGCTCTCCAACGGTAACATGCGCGTGA
Source organism: Centaurea solstitialis (assembly GCA_030169165.1). Lineage (NCBI taxonomy): Eukaryota > Viridiplantae > Streptophyta > Magnoliopsida > Asterales > Asteraceae > Centaurea > Centaurea solstitialis. The sequence goes on along the minus strand of CM058043.1, from coordinate 3,993,518 downwards.
GTGTATAAATACGTCTCGAAGGTTCCCAGCCTCTCTCCCATTATCGCATTTCGATTCATCTTCTTCATTATCAAACCCTAATTTTCGTCAATTTCGATCCCATGGATTTCCATAGCCTTACCAGAAGAGAGCTTCAATCGCTCTGCAAGCTCAACAAGATTCCGGCTAACATCACCAATGTCGCCATGGCAGATGCTCTCCAAGCTCTTCAGATCGTAAGTATTTTTACAGATTTGGATGATTCGTCTTCTTATTGGATGAATCTGTAATTTAGGAGTTTTTGAATCAGAGAAATTATCTTACATCTGATTTGATTGTGTTTTGCTTTGGAGCTGTTAGTGATATGTGATAGCTGTTATTGAGGTGTTTTTTGAATCAGAGAAATTATTTTACATTTGATTGTTGTTTTGCTTGTGAGCTGTTAGTGATTGGTGATAGCTTGTTGAAATTGTTTGAAATCTAATGGATGTGCATATAAAAAGTGATTGATATCCTAAAATGTATCTGTTTTTCTGTATACATGTCCAGAAAAACAAATCTGAAACTGAGGAGTTTCTGAATAATCGATACATTTTGCTTGTGAGCTGTTTGTGATATCGTGATGGCTAGTCGAAATTGTTTGAAATCTAATGGATGTGCAGAGAAACAATCTGAAATTGAGAAATTTTTGAACATCGAAATGATAGTAATTTGATAATGTTTTCTTCCATTGTGAGAGCTGGTTGTGATATTGTAATAGCTTTTTGAAATTGTTTGAAATCTATAAACAGTGATTGAACTCTAATGGTATCAGCTTCTTGTATAATTGTCCGGAATTTGAGTGTTTGAATACACCAAATTACTAGTGATTTTGTCAAGTTTTCTTACATCTGATTGTGGTTTTCTTACATTATTAGTGATATGGTGTTTGTGGTGGCTTGTTGAAATAGTTTGGAATCTAATGGTGTGCATAAAATAGTGATTGATTTTCTAATGCATTGATTTAAAAATGTTTGTGTTAATTAATAGGTTGAAGGTATTGAGGAGTTTTTGAACGTCTCAAAGTCTGAGACCAATGGTTTGGTTGAATCAACGGAAAATGTTGAGGCTTCTTCTACAAAAGCTACTCAAACCAGATGCAGAACAACGACTCGGCAAAAGGTAAAAATTGGGGAAACGGAAAATTTGCCGCCCACGGCAACCAGGACAACTCGCCGTGGAAGCAAGCCATTAGCCGGAGATGTTGAAGAATCAAAGAACAACGTTGCGAAGACTCCGGCTGTGGCTACCACCAGGAGGAAGGCCCTGGCAACTTCGTCTTGCCGAAATGTCAACAACCGGCTGAATGAATGCGAAGACGAGGTGAAAAAGGAGAGTACTGTTCAGAAAGCATACAGCACCAGGCGATCGACTAGGCTGACCGAAAAGAAATCTGCAGAGCCGAGGGTGCAGAAGGATAGCGGAAAAGCAGTTAAGATGAATTCTTTTGTGGATGAAATGGATGCAGCATTGAATGTGGATGAATCCATGGATGAAGTGAATGTGACATCAGGTATACATTTACAACATGTATTGATATAAGTTTACAATATGTATATTTTTAGATAAATCACCTATCTGGGGAGTAATTTTTTAGGCATATATTGCTTTAGTTTAAGAAAGTTCCATATCATCCACAGTCTGTATCATGTAGTGCTAATTCCTGTTAAACCAACACTTATGTAGGTAAGTCAAATGCAGAAGTGGAAGACATTTGTCATGCCTTTGAGAAACTTGATGTGTTGATTGAGGAAAGTTCTCCGAGTTTGGTGATTGAGAAGGATGTGGAGATTGAAGTTACACACGAAACTGGAGAAGAAAAAGATTGTGGTGAAGTCGATAACCAAAAGCCGGAATCATCGGATGAAACCCCAAGTCCCAGTGAGGAAGGGGATTCAGAAGAAAAAGAAAAGATTGAAGAGGAGTTTGATCTTGGAGAAAAGGTTAGCTCTGAAGAGGAGGCTAAGAACAATGAGGTATTTGATCAGAAAACCGAATCAGACAGCATCTCTACACCATCTGAAGATGATGATGATTCAGAGGAGGAACTCGATTTAGGGGAAAAGTTTGATGTCGGTGAGGTTAGCTCTAAAGAAATTTCAGGAGAAAACTTAAGTGCTGCCAAGGATCACGAGATTGTAATGGCGCCGGAAGAAGACTCTGTGGTCGATGACAATGGCAGCCTTGAATCAGGTTAGAACTTTGTACAAAGTGATACTATTAGTTGCCCAACATCATTCCATCAATCACACTAAATAACAATTGTGTATTTGTTACAGGAGATGAAGAAATAGATGTAGATGCAACCGCTTTTAACACCGAAAACTTTAGTGGTCCACAAGAGTTGGAACAAGAACACAATTTTTCAGTTGTTTCAGAGATGAAAGATGAAGTCCTGCAGAACAATGGTAATTATGAAAACTCTGTTAAATTAATTAGATTCTAATATCTTACCACTGTTTTCCCACTTTGATTAGATTCAGATCATTAAAACTATTTTTCTAGCTATTTAAAAGAATAAGAAATCAGTAGAATTAGAATCACATGTGATCTTACACTAACATCACATACAAAATCACATATGATTCTCACGATATTGTCCTCCGACTTGAAGATATGGCCAAAGTCCCCCACATACCTTATCTTGATAGTTGATGTAAAAACTCACATGTGATTTTGCATGTAAACTCTGTTATTGTTGTTATAAAAGGGTCTTCTAATGACAAATTCATGGGGGTTCCGCATATCCTAACAAGAACATATTACGTTCTTTCAGGGTGTTCAAGTATGGTGAGCGATATGATTCTTTCTAACGTTGAGAATCTGAACGAGGCTTTGGAGTTGGACAATGTTAGCGCTGTTGATGAAATAACCATGATGGATACAGAACAAGTGTCCGAAAACAAGGGTATGTTACATTGTTTTGTAGTCACATATTTGCCTAATTAAATCTTAAATATTTGGTCATTGTTGAATTAACATTTTCTTTATTAATGTAGTTGATGAAACCTTAGATGTAAACCCCACCATTGATAACAACTCCACCATGACGGCTGAATTTCAAGATCTTAAACCGAAGCTCTTTACCGAATTCCGTGAGTTTCCAAACAAGAAAACACACAGCAAGACACCAACATCATTCAAGAACATGAGTATTGTTTCAGATGACAAAGAGAACATTGAAAGTGGAAGAAAATTGCAGAATGTTTTTGTGGATGAAGGAATGAAGATCAAGAAAGGCAAGGATGAGAATGAGGATGATAAGGTTAAGAGTTTACATGACTTTAGTATGAGGCAGCTAAGGAAACAAGTGAAAGCATTGACATTGAAGAACCTCAATGCTAGTGAAAATGCTGCTAGTAAGGTGAGAATTTTACATTTTCAGTTCTTGTGGTTTGGTGTTTTTAACGTATCTCGTCCCTATTTAATGAGTTGGGTTTTTACCCAACTTGTTAAAAAATGCGACCACGAAGGTACATTTCCGTAATGGCAAACATTCACTATTATATTAGATGCTAATTTTTTATATTTTACGAGCAGGAGGCTACGACAAGACCGGCGTTGCAAGTACTGTGTGAGAACCAACTGGTGGGTGGTGAAACGATGAAATGAGAGGGTAACTTAGACAAATAATAAGTCGTAATTTATCATTTCTGATGATGATAATAAGTTGAAGGTTGTTTTTAAAGACCTTTGGTATGAAAACTTGTAGAATTTTATATGGGATGAACAATGACTAATTGTTTTTGTCCCAAGTTTGATGTGGTCTTGTTTAAGGAATACATGTTTTATGAAAGTTCAAAAGTAATATTGTTGTCTTCTTCTCTCATTTTGTTTAAGAGTTTTGAATTTTTGGCCCCTACCATATTCATCCGGTAAACTAATGGGACTTGGTAAAACGGGTTACTCGAATAAGTGTTTTGGTAAATAGCTCCTAAACTGCTTGCTCCTAATAAAAGAAGTGAATTGAAGCAATAAAAGTATGTTAAATAATAAAAAGGATGTTAATCAAGATAAAACAATAGACACAAAATGCTAATTTAATCTTCATCATGTAATAAAAGAAAGCAATGATTTCTGCAAATTGATAAAGAGAAAAAAGAAACCCTCAAATTGATTAAAATAATTGATAACTTTTAAATTGATGATTGAAGTTTAATTCATTTAGACATATTATCAAACACTTCATGTGCATTAAGCAAATTGAGAGCAACTGAAATGAAATTGGGAGAGAAACTATAGAACTGGTGCAGATTGTTTGTGGACTTCTCATCTGAAAAGTCAAATTGAAAGGAAGCCATAGTACCTTAGTCGACAGCTCATTAAGTTGTGAAAATCAAGAAGAAAAACTTGTCCAGTTTTTGTTGAGACATAGACTCCGAGGTGTACCGTCATGTGAGAAGGAAGCATGGGAAGTGTATCTGAACAGTTGTATTTGTAATATCATCCGTCTGGTGCATTTCGATACATCTTATCTCGATGCATCTCATAATATGCATCATGTCCTCTTATCCAACGATCCATTTCTCATGTTTTTTTACGTTAACATTAACTTCCCAACCCTAGAGCAACACGTTGAGTGACATGGATACATTTTATATCCCATCGAAATAGATTAAAAAAGTTTGGTACTCATGTCCGAACCAAAGAAATCTAACCTTGTCGACGACTTCTTTTTATTTGTTAATCACTTGTGTTAGAGCACATATCTACTAATCGTAGAAGTCGGCCCGATCCACCAAGTATGGATTATAGAGCAAACGGGATTGTTTCAAGAGTGTTGTTTCAAGTCTTGTAACAAGAGTGTTGTTTCAAGACCATCCTTATATCTGTCAACGGGCTTGTAGCTCAACGGCATTAGGAGTATTTTTAAGGCGTCCTCTTTCCTTGTGGTTCTGGGTTCGAGGCTTCGAGCCCCGTCGTGGGTTTTGGTGTAAATTTAAGGTAGATTTGAGAAGTAGGATAGTTAAGTGTGTAGTGTGTTTATTATTTGCCGTTTTAAAAAAGACCATCATTATATCTGAAAAAACAAATTAGTGAGAAGTTACAAAAAGAATCAACTAGTATTTTCACTAAGCCTATTTTCAATAAAAATAAAGAAAACATGGCTTTTGCACCAAGTTTAATTTCAATAACAAAAAAAGTCCAAGCTAAGGCTACGCGTAGTGGGAGGTCAGGTTGGGCAGGCTGGAGGCCGGCAGCATGGCGGCCTGGGGTGAGCTTAGATACGCCTCCGGCGGTTGGGCAGGCTGGGGGTGGAGCGGTTTGCCCACACCGCTTTGGCTGGGCGGGCTGGCGTGTGTTGTGTGTGTGGAGTTTCTTTTATTAAATTAAAATGTGAGATGGTTGAGAAGGTTCGGGTAACCAGAGAGGGCTTCAGATGGCTTATTGTGGGGTTACGGGAAAGTTAATGTGGCGCTGATGTGACAATGGAGTTGGGAGGGTTCGGATACGCATAGCCCAAGGCAAGTGAATTTGGGTTCGAAAATAAGCTCGATTGTCTAACGTTTTTGGGCATTTTGATTTAAACCAAGTCTTGACAAAAAGGAGCTTTTATATATTTTTACCCTTGTATAGGTAATTTTAAGCATTTTAAGAAAACATGAGAACATATTATATATATATAATATATATATATATATAATATATATATATATATATATATATATAGAGTCACCTTATTTTGAAAACTCATTAATTTGTGGAAACTTTGGAAACTCATATAAACCATTGAGAGTCACATCATTTTTCCATTCCATCCCCTTTCAGCCTACTAACCCCCACATCCATTCCCCTCAACGATCTCATCTTTCACTTATTTATTTTTTTATTACAATTTCTGTTAATTTATATATTTTTTTTTTATAATTATTTACAAGAAATAATATCAAATATTATATTTCCTAAAATAAAACTAATAAAAAATTAAAATTAAAATTAAAAAAATACATAATTTCAAATAAAAAAAGATAACTATCATTGTTGTTGTTGTTGTTCCGCGGAAGCCTCGAAATGTATTCGATTAAATTCACTTGAAGGTTACAATGGGTTTCCTCGATTTGGGACTTCTTGCACATTTGCGTTGAATTGTTGCTCGCTAATCTCAACCTCATCAACTTGATTCGCGCTTTCATCAAAACGAAAAAATTGCATTACCTCTGTCTTCCAATATCATATTGTGTAATATGATACTAGCGTACGTTAATACTCTTTGCATTTTATCCGGGTGCCACGATCTTGCCGGGTTTTGTATTATGTGCCAACGTTGTTTTACCAAAACAACGTTCTACGCCATTCCTTGCCGCTTCTTGTGTGACTTTAAATCTTATTCGTCTTTAATCATTAGGGCATGTGAATGTTTTGACAAAATGATAGATCTGAATATCAATCCACCATGATTAAGAAGCTTCAATTTCAATCACAAATCTCACTTTTATTGATATGAACAATATGAACACAATACAAACTCTCAACTTTCTCTCTCCTCTATCAAACTCTAGATCTTACAGTTACGTCACTCTCAAAACTCTCAATTCTCTTTCTAAAAAATCTAACTTCTCAACTAACACAAAAGCTTTTATACCCCTAGGGTATTTACACTCAGCTCCCCTCAACTTTACAACAATTACAAAAACCAACCCAAACTTGAATACAACTATATTTTTAACCCTAACAATCTCCCCCTTTGTATTCAAGTTGGAAATAACCAACTAAAACAAAAATTTGTAAACATTTACAATCTTCTCAAACTTCACTTTATCAGATTCATCAACGAACAAAACTTTTCCGCATCAGAAATCTTCATGAAATACAGATAACCAACTTCAAAACTTCTCAAACGAACTTTACTTGATATTCTTTTAACATTGAAGACCATCAACATTCTTCAGAAAAATTCTCACCCTTTTCAAAGTAAACAATCTCCCCTTTATCCGCAAAATCGAATTATCTCCTTTGAAGTATCCACCTTCAATAAACTCAACTTGAACTGATAACCACCTAAGTATCAATCTCCAGATATTTTCATCCAATCAATCTTCAGAATATAAACTCATCTCTTTTTCTATTCAAACTCTTTTCTCATCATCCAGAAACAACATCTTTAAAATCTTCAGTCTTCACTTGACTTATTTCCAATGTCTTCAAATCATCGAAACTTTGACAACATGATTATCTTGATAAAACTTTTCATCTTGATCTTCCACTTAAGCACAAAATCTCTTCAGAACTCAACTTGAACTTTAAACAAATATCTTCAAGTACGTTGAAGAATCGTCTTTCACCAACTTTGAACATTTCTCAAGCATTTCACCATATACAAATATCACATGTATTGAACAAATAATCATTTCTCTTTCTTTCTCCCCATTTCGCTTTCTTTCTTTATCATATCAAAACTTTATCATTTCGCTTTCTTTCTCCCCCTATTTGATGAAAAAATGATTTTATCATCAAATCACAATGTAGAAATGATTAATCTTCAAACCACATATCAACCAAAATCAATAGAAACAATCTGATCAGTCACCATCCTTTTCCCCCGAACCACCATCCAAAAACGTAAACCATCCGTCAATTCCAAAAATTATCCGAATCTTTTCAAATTCAGACATAGAGTGGTAACCCTGAATCAACACATGAAACAGTTAAAATGCCTGTAAGTAGCACAAAGCCACTTAGTACAACGGATGTACTGTAGAAAGGGCTTTATTGACGTTCACCCCCCAGGACTTCCATTCAATCATTGAAATACCGGTGTACTTCTATGAATGTTCCGACAAAGAAACAAATTCCTTGTGTGCAAAGTGTTGAAAGAATTAGCATAAAATGCTTTAAAAGGCTCAAAATAGTGAAAAACATATTCACTGACTCGATGTGCAAGAAATGAAGTTCGAAGGCAGGGCAGCTTCCTTCTTTTTCAATATCGACTTTCCGAATGAAAATCTGATAGATTATATGCTGCGTCCCCGTGCAAAAATGAAACATTTTCTTGTTGAGAAGAAAATGAGTAGCTGGTGGGGTTTAATCGAGAGTCGGCATTGGGCTTTGCCTTGATTCAATATCAGTCACCAAAGAACGTGAACCGATAGATTATGTGGTTGCCCGGCTTAGAAATGCTTGGTGCAGAGTTTTAATTTTCTTTTAACTCTGTTCTCACACCCTCCAATTCTTTTAATCTTCCTCACTTCTAACCAATCTCTCTTATTCCATTTTTCCGCTCTAACACTATGAGAATAACTCAACCGGATGAGTTATCTCCCCCACTCTTTGATTGAGACCCTTCACCCCTCATTTCTCTCAAGGATAACTTCTTGGGTAGGGCTACCGGCGCTGGCAGTCCATAGAAGTTTAATAACCTCACTCCCCGTGAAATATGTTTCCTAAGCATGAAAAATCGATGATTCATCGGTTGAATCATATAGCCTTTGATAAAGTTTGCTCAAAAGATGTAGAGAAACAATACATGAGCAAAATGATATATTCAAACACTTATATATATATTGAATGCACATGAAAAACAAAGAATTGTTTGATAAAACTGTTTCATCAGATGGTATGATCAAAAAGAATGGTTCAGAAAGATAGGAAAATATCTATATGAACGATATATAGATATATCTTTATGAAACAAAGTGTATCGGACTGATCAAACGAACGCTTAGACGCAAATTGGAAGATCAAACGGGTGTATTACCATCGAAGAATTGGATCGCTTTAGAGACATGGTAATAACTAAACAAGAAGAACAGAAACCGGTGTGTATGAATACTGAAACAGTATAAGAAAAGATAATACACAAGTATCAATCTTTGGAAACACACGGTTTAGAAAACATGCGTCAATTCCTCAATATGAAAACATTTAAAATTCACTTCTAGATTCATGAAAAACTTTTGAGAATAGAGAAGTGATTTGAACAATTATGAAAAATGTTTTCATACTTGAAAGTTGTTCATCTTTCAAATATGTGATTATGCCAAACTATATATATACATATAAGCTCCCCCTCGAAATGTGAATTACCTACAAAACAGATAACAGAATTTGGTATTCATGAAAAAATGAATCCTCTGTAGTTAGTAGCTCCCCCTCAAAAATATATTGTACCGAAACGAGAATGACCTCTCTTTGTTTTATTTATTTATTTGCTCCCCCTCAAACAAAGAAACACACTTTATTAAAATGAAAAACAAAACAAATGTAGAAAGAAAATATACAAAGAAATAAATTTTGAAAATACTATTTCAAGTTTTCAGAGTTCGCATACCAAGCTTGGTGATAAGAAAGTTAAACCTCTTTTCATCCAAAGCTTTAGTAAACAAGTCTGCCAACTGAAATTCAGTATTTACAAAATAAAGTTCTATTGTACCTTTCTCTACATGATCTTTAATAAAATGATACCTGATATCGATGTGTTTGGTCTTCGTGTGTTGAACTGGATTGCAAGAAATAGCAATTGCGCTCTTTGAATCACAGTAAATTGGGATCTTATCAAATGTGAATCCGTAATCTCGTAACTGGGTACGCATCCAAATAATCTGAGAACAACAACTTGCAGCAGCCACATATTCTGCTTCAGCCGTTGAAAGTGAAACACAATTCTGCTTCTTAGATGCCCAGCTAACAAGCTTGTCTCCCAAAAACTGTATATGTCCTGTCGTGCTTTTTCTATCTAACTTGCATCCTCCATGATCCGCATCAGTATAACCTGTCAACTCATAACCTGAACCTTTCGGATACCAAAGACCAAGATTAATAGTACCTTTAAGATATCGAAAAATACGTTTGACCGCTTTAAGATGAGATACTTTAGGCTTTGACTGATAACGAGCACAAAGACATGTCGAAAACATTATATCAGGTCGACTTGCAGTTAAGTACATCAAAGAACCAATCATTCCTCGATAAGTTGTCACATCGACAGCTGTTCCATCAGGATCAGAATCTAGTGCACAACTTGGTGACATCGGTGTTTTCATAATCTTAGCATTTTCCAAATTATACTTCTTCAAAATATCTTTTATGTATTTTGCTTGATTAATGAAAATGCCCGCCGATAATTGTTTAACTTGCAAACCGAGGAAGAAATTTAATTCTCCCATCATCGACATCTCATACCGAGTCATCATGAGTTTAGAAAAAGTGTCACAAAAATTAGGACAAGTAGACCCAAAAATAATGTCATCTACATAGATTTGTACCAACATTATATGCTCGCCTTGACGTTTAATGAACAAAGTGTTGTCGATTTTACCTTTGGAATAGCCAGACTCAACAAGAAACTGAGATAAAGAATCATACCATGCCCGCGGTGCTTGTTTCAAACCATATAATGCCTTATCAAGAATATAGACATGATCAGGATGATCTTGATCAACAAACCCTTCTGGTTGTGAAACATATACCTCCTCTTTCAAGACGCCATTTAGAAATGCTGTTTTCACATCCATTTGATAGACAGTGAAATCTTTGTATGCCGCGTAGGCTAGAAACATCCTTATAGCCTCAATACGAGCAACCGGAGCAAATGTCTCATTGTAGTCTATGCCTTCTTGTTGTCTGTATCCTTTGGCAACCAACCGTGCCTTGTTGCGAACAACAATGTTATCCTCATCTTTCTTGTTCTTAAAAATCCATTTGAGATCAATGATGGATTTTCCTTCAGGTCGAGGTACGAGTCTCCAGACTTTTAATCTCACAAACTGATTGATCTCTTCTTGCATAGCCATAAACCAATCTGGATCTGCAAGAGCATCAGCAACTTTCAGTGGCTCAAAATTAGCCAAAAATGCAGCAAACAAACATTCATTCGCAGTCGCCGATCGTGTTTGCACTGGAGCATTCGGATCACCAATTATTTGATGAAGTGGATGATCTCGGGTCCACTTAGTTGTATGAGGGAGAGGCCTGTACAATTGAAGATCATAACTAGAATCAGTATATGAACTTATAGGAACTTCTTGCAAAGATTCAAATGAAGGAACAATTTGTAAATCTTCAGAATAATCATCAAGATTTGATTCCATTCGAATTGGAATCGGATCTGAAATATCTTCACTTGAACCAATAACTGCCTCTTGAATTGGGGAACTATCAACAATCGGGGTAATCTCTTGATTCTCGGGAATTGGAATAATCGAATTCTGAACTTGAGGACTTTCTACACTTGATGTATCTTCCGAGATAGTAGAAGTCGACGGACCAGAAATAGAAACTGGTTCCTGAACATTCACTGTTGTGTCCCTGTGAATATCAGACGAATTGTTATTAGTTGTTGAATCGGATGATGAGGAACCAAAATATTCATTATAAAAATTTTCAAACAATAAATCCAAGTCAGAAAGATTGTTTGTAGACGTTGACGCTCCATCCGTTTGCTTTGTTGAAGTAACATGATCTGGATTAACCAAATTGACCGCTAAAACACCAGTTAAACCGGGTTCTGAACTGTCATGTTCAGAAGCCATCTCAGCATATGGATCAAACTTAACATTCGAACTTTCCAACACCATCTTTGTCCTTTTGTTATACACACGATATGCAATCGAGTTCTTTGAATAGCCAATGAAAATAGCTTCATCTGATTTCGCCTGAAGCTTGTGTCTTTCCTCTCTATCATTCAGCACAAAACACCTGCAACCAAATACTCTAAAATGCCCTATGTTAGGTACTTGATTATTAATAAGCTCATATGGTGTTTTACCAAACCTGTTGTTTACAATGGAACGATTCTGAGTATAACATGCCGTATCAACCGCTTCAGCCCACAAAAACATCGGTAACTTTGAATATGCAAGCATCGTTCTAGCTGCTTCTACCAAAGTTCTGTTTCGACGTTCAACAACACCATTTTGTTGTGGTGTACGAACTGCGGCAAAAGTATGTTTGATACCAACCGACTCTAAGTAACCACCAAGTACTTTGTTCTTGAATTCAGTTCCATGATCAGAACGAATTTTCTGAACCTGTGACTGTAAATTCACTTGAACCTCTTTCAGAACAGAAATGATAATCTCAGGTGCTTCATCCTTAGAGCGTAAGAACTTTACCCATGTATATCTTGAGTAATCATCAACCATAACTAGAACATACTTCTTGCCATTAATACTCTGAACGCGCATCGGGCCACACAAATCCATGTGTATCAATTGTAACGGCTTTTCTGTTCCATGCTCAATCTTTGACTTGTGCGAAACTCGTTTCATCTTTCCTAATTGACAAGCGGAACAAAGATGATCTTGTTGAAATCTCAGATCAGGAATACCAATAGCTAAGTTTCCAATCACCAACTTATTCAAACCTTTGAAATTCAGATGTGACAGTCTCCTATGCCACAAAACACTTTGTTGATTAGAAGCCTTCGACAACAAACACAGAGTATTCTTAGCTTTAACATCTCTCAAATCAATCTTATACAAATTACGCCTTCTAGTTCCAACAAGTAACTCCTTTCCAGCCTCAGTCTTAACAACACATCGCCTCTTCTTGAAACCAACTTCGAGATCTTTATCACAAAACTGACCAATGCTAAACAAATTATGTCCTAAGCCCTCAACCAACGAGACTTTCTTAATCGTAACTTTGTCTTGAATCACATCACCATATCCAACAATCGGAGCATACTGTTCATTACCAAACTGAACTGAACCACAAAACTTTGGTTTGAAATTATGCAAAATCTCCTTACGTCCCGTCATGTGTTTCGAACAACCAGAATCGAGATACCACACATGACGATTCTGCAAAACCAACTATATCACTTTAGGTACCCAACGCAATTTGGGTCCTAAGGGGTTAGAAGATTTATGTGCAATTGAGATCCAAGGTCTTTTCTTATAAAGATAAGGATTATAATCATGAAAAGCACTATCGTTTACAAAATCATGCAAGCCACAATTGGAACAACAAAATTTATCACGACGCAGATCAACAAATTGCTTTATTGGAAAATTTCGTGGAAAAGATACACGATTATTGTATGAAAAAGCAACATTGTTTCGTACATCATGACTAACTTTGGTATTACTACTACTAGAAGTAGGGCTACATGAAGTTGTGAACTCCTTCCTCCTCCAAACTTGTTTTACTTGTCTTCTTTGAAAATTATCTGAAAAATCAGACGCACTTGAATTAGTAAAAGAAGAATAATAACCATTCTGTCGTTGAAAATTCACTTTCTGTCTTGAATTCTGTGGATACTGAACGAATTTATCTTTTGATTTATTAGTATCCTCAGAAAAATTCCGTTGTATGGGCTTTGAAATAGATGAAGAAGATTGACCTTCATGCATTTTCGGTTTATCATTTGAAACATGCTTTGCTTTTTCTTTTTCAGACTGACAAGATGAATCAAACATTTTATTTTCATTCACCATAGAAGTCATTGCTTTAGTTGAGAATTCAGCTAACTTTTGTGTAAGTCTTTTTATCTCGCATTGAAAGAACTCCTTCTGTTTTTCAAAATCTGTTTCCACAACAGGTTCTTTCTTATGTGCAACAAACATTTGTTCTAAAGCTTTCTTTTCACTTTTCAAGACTTGTTCTTTCCTTTTGAATTGATTCCTTTCATCAGATATCTGATTTTGCAAAGCAACAATCTGGTTTCGAAGTTCTAAAGATTTCTCTTCAGAAGATTTACTTACAGATTGAAATTGTTGTCTCTCGAAATCCATCTTAATTGTTAAATCAGAAATCTTGGAGGAAAGATCAAGAATGTTTTGTTCTAAAACTTTTCTTTCTTTTTCAAACTTGTTTCTGTCAAGAATAAGAAGTTGCTCAAAATCTGAAATTTGATTTGAAAGTTGAGCATTTCTTAACTCAAGTGACTTTACTTTAGAAACAGCTTCAGACTCAACAAACTTTTTAGCTGAACACACACAACATATAGAATTTACAATGGTAGAGAGTTGAAGTGCATTCTCAGATTTTACACTATCTTCTGAAGTAGTTGAAACAGAAACAAATGAAGTGTCAGAAGTATTTGTACTCTTATGTACAGAGGAACTTGTATTTGAAAATTTCTGCAATTCTCCTTTTAATTTGAAAACTTGTTTTTGAAGATCAGAAATTTTACAAAGCATTTGATCTTTTTCAGAAGAATTCATTCTTCTTTCATCATCAAGATCTTTAAGAGTCTTATAATATCGAAATTCGTAAAATTTACTGTTATCAACCGGAGAATCATCAGATTTGAACTGTTTACATTCCTCTTCTGAATAACTTCTGATATAATCATCAGATAATGAAATTTCCCTTTTACTATAACTGTCATTTAGACGTGCATAGTTGAAAGGAATTTGAACATTATCTTTTTGCTTTCTACGTTTATCATGTTCAACTTCAACTTCCTCAGATGATCTTGTAAAACGCATTTTATACTTCTTGTCCAGATTAAAATAGATAGTATCATACAGTGTAGGAACAAATCTGATTGCACGTTTCAAGTAATGAGGATTTTCAAATCCCAAACCTTCTCTAACCTTATAAGCTTTGAACTCTTTTGGTTTATTTAGAAAAATTGTTTGATCAGTCTGTCCTCTTTTTAAAAGCATGGTTTCAACCTTTTTAATATGCCCAAGTAAAACTTCTTTTTCTTCAGAAAGTGCAGAAACTTTTGTTTGAATGGCATTATACTCCTTTTCCTTAATAGAAAGTTTATCTGAAATTTCAGACAATTTAGCTTTTTGCTTATTATCAGAAATGACAGATTGTTCCAAGAACTTTTCATTTTCTTTCATCAAATATTGCACAAGATGTTCATTTTGAGCATTCTTATCGGAAAGCTCAACTATTAAAGCATCATTCTGTTTAGAACGAGCTTCCCATTTATCGGTGAGCAATATCTGATCCTTTAACTTCTTCTTAAGATTTGCCATGTTATCATTTAAAGACTTGATATAAGACTCAAACTCGACATAAGGATTAAGACGTACCTCAGATTCATCCTCAGAAGAATGATCGTCTGGATTTGCCATCAAGCAAAGTTGTTTTCTAGTTGAAGAATCTTCATCCTCTGAATCTGAGCCTATCACCACATCCTCGGTCTCATCATCACCTTCAGAACCATCAGACACATTGATCACCTCTATCACTTCATCATCGGAACTAACTGAATCATCCATTATGCCCATTGAATCATCAGAAGAATCAATAAACCAATCATCAAGAGAATCAGCAAGAGAACCATCCGAGTCATTACAACGCCTCAAAGAAAAATCAGTCTTTCGTCCACTCTTAGGAACCATCTTTGACATAAAAGCTTTGACCATCATGCAAACCGCATCATCAGACTCATCGTCAGTGGCGTTTAACCAATGATCTTCTTCAGCAAGTAGAGCTTTTCCAGATTCCTTCTTCTTTGCCAAAGAAGCTTTATGACTGTAATACGAGTAATCTTTGACTCCAGCATTCGGACACTCTCTTGCAAAATGACCTGGCTTTCCACATTTAAAACACTTTTGAACTTCATCAGTCTTTTTCTCATCTTGCTCTTCTATTCGCTTCTCTCCAAACTTTTTCTTCTCCTCATACTTTCCTTTCTCATAGTATCGCGCTGAATCAGTCTTCTTATCACTCCTCTTGTCTTCATGTCTACCTCTGTACTCAGACTTCCGAGAGGTAGATGAATATCGTTGCTTGTTGGAAGACGGTTGCTTATAGAATCTCCTTTGAAAAGCTTTCGTCATCATAGCCATCGCTTGTTTAAATTCAGCAACATCCACATCCGAATCACTGCTAACTTCCGGAGTGTCGGAAGAATCACTTCTTGCTCTTGATCTGTGAACGACATGTTTCCCTCTTTTATCTGCCATTAAAGCTAAAGTATCTGCCTTTTCCTTCTCAGATTTTATCTTCTCATCCAACGCATCTTGAACATCATCTTGACTTTGTTTCAAGATTTCATACACGACATGAATATCAATGTCAGCTAACGACTTGTTCTGAAAGACAGAGTTGGAATAGATCTTCCAGACTGGCTGAAGATTAGTGAGAAACTTGACGTTGTTCTCAATCTTCGTCTTAGTGATGCCATTCTTCCTTAATTCATTCAGCAAATTGCAGAACCTCTCATAGGTTTCATCTAACTTCTCATCTTCTCTTGCCTTGAATTGCTCGTAACGTTTGATAATGTTCGTTACTTTCATTTGAGTACCAACACTTGTACCAAGCATCTGCTTCTCTATCTGATCCCACATTTCCTTGCCCGTAGAATTGTGACTGTCAATGGTAAAATATATGTCATTCGGAAGACCTAATAACATAAACGATTTAGCCAACTTATCCGCTTTATGCCTATTCTTCTCTTCAACAGTCATATCCTCAAACTTTTTAAGAACAGTGTGAGCGGCAACTGGCGGATCAGAATCAGGTTGTGCCGGTTTTTCTTCAGTAAACACTTTCGGACCTTCTTTCAGCGATAACCGAATGTACTCTCCCAAATCTTGTCGGTCAATAAAATCCAAAAATCGATCTCTCCACATATTGTAATCGCCTCTGAAAAGAACTGGTGGCTTGGTATCGGAACCAATAGCTAACGCTTCTCTTGTCGTCATGATGAATTGTACGAATCTTTTGATCAGTAGATGATTAAATCTGAAATTGTTGAAAAATGCACCGAACCGTTGTCCTTGAAAAACCTGAAGTAAAGTCAAATAATCTGAAACACTAAAAACAACTGATAGTCAGTAATGCATAGTATATTCAGAAAATTTAAAACTTTTAAATTCGGACATTTAGAAAAATTTGCTCTTCAAAAATCACAAAGACTCGAGACTTAGTAAAAATAAAATGAAAACAATAACACCAAAATAAACCTCTCACAAAACAAGAAAATGACTCAAGAAATTCAAAGACAAAAAAAATATTATGGCTTGAAATATAAAAGTCAAACTTCACTCAAATAAGAAAATGGCTCGAGACATGTTGAAAACACTCAAAAATAGCACTAGACTCGAGATAGCTTGCAAAATACTCAAAAAATAACACTTGGCTCGAGATATCTTGAAAAGGACTCAAAAACTAACATTTGGCTCGAGATATTATGAAAAATACTCAAAAACTAATACTTGGCTCGAGATATCATGAAAGAGACTCGAAATACGCTCGAAATACGAAACAAACACGCTTTCACGCGCCAAAATACGTAGACACGCGCCTCGAGATGAAGGCCACGCGCACAAACACGCTCGAGATGCTGTCCACGCGCCGTCACGCGCCCGAGATGGCCTTCACGCGCTCTGACGCGCTCGAAAAGAGGCTGACGCGCCTTCACGCTCTTGTTCCTCACTCGCCGACAAGACTGATGACGCCTGACACGCGTCTCGAGTTGACTTTCTGACGCCTGATGCCTTTTGTCTCCCTATCGCCGACACCAGCTGACTCGAGATGACCAAAGCTGATGCTGACGGCTTTCTGACGCGCTTTTTCTCCCTCCACGCGGCTCGAGATGGAGCTGTCTCGAGTTGACTAAAAATCTGACATGCTTTACCCTTTCTTTTTCTTGATTTGACCTCCCACTACACTTTAATTAATTTGCTCGAGATGACTCGAGATAGCAATTCCACACACACGCTCGAGTTGCTTTCTTACACACACGCTCGAGTTGCTGGACGCACACTTACCAACAAGGGCTGACCTCGAGTTGACCAATGATTTGACCACTCTCTCTCCTCATTAAAGCTGATATTGACATAAAGGACTCGAGAAAGAGACAAAAGTGCTCGAGATATGACTCGAAAAACCCAAATAAGACTCGAATTACACAAAACCTGCTCGAAATAGCAAAATAAGACTCGAAATGACCAAAACTAGACTCGAGACATAAGAAGATCTGCTAAAAACCTCCATTGACGAACCTCCATTGATGAACTTCGAACAAAAACTCGAAAAACCTTCATTTTAGGCTCAAAATTCATCAAATCTTCACAATTAAACACTAAAAACTCAAATCTAACAACAAAATAACATCAAACTACATCCAAATCTTCAAATCTTCAAGATCTTCAAGCTCCAAACCCAAATTTCATCTAAATTGCTTCAAACTTCAAAAACTCCAAAAATTACCTTCAAATCTTCATCATTTTCAACAAATTTCACTGATCTCCTGCTCTGATACCACTTGATAGATCTGAATATCAATCCACCATGATTAAGAAGCTTCAATTTCAATCACAAATCTCACTTTTATTGATATGAACAATATGAACACAATACAAACTCTCAACTTTCTCTCTCCTCTATCAAACTCTAGATCTTACAGTTACGTCACTCTCAAAACTCTCAATTCTCTTTCTAAAAAATCTAACTTCTCAACTAACACAAAAGCTTTTATACCCCTAGGGTATTTACACTCAGCTCCCCTCAACTTTACAACAATTACAAAAACCAACCCAAACTTGAATACAACTATATTTTTAACCCTAACACAAAAGTTGCCCATTTCGGTATATCCCATCTATAAGATAGTAGTCATGTTTGTATTGTGCTCCGTTTACTTGAAATAGATACCCGATGTTTACTTGAAACTATCATTAATATTTTCTAAATTAATTTATATATAATTGCTAATACATTATTTTATAAACAAGTTATTATTAAGTTATTTTATTTAACAATTATTTTATTAATATATCAAATTATTTAACTTTCTATTTATTAAAATATTTAATATTTATTTTATTAAATTAGGGTAAAATATTTAATAAGTTTTTTATAAAGTATTTTTATTTAAAAAATACACTATATTTTATTAGTATTTTTTGTTTAAAAAAATAAAAAATATTAACAAGAGTATTTTGGTCATTTATCAAAATGTCATTTCAATTTCAAAACTACATTATGTGAACCAAATATACAAATTTCAGTTTCTTTAACAAATTCAATTCTAACTCTGTCAACCAAACATGTGGTAAAACCTGACAACAACGCTTTCCATTTTCTTCAAAGTTAAATTACATTGATATATTCTATTTCATCTAAAAACATTATACGAACAAAATGCCACCTTTAAGATCCTCAAACTAGATTTTGTGCATGCCAAGATGCTCCAAAAAGATTCCAAAATGAGACCCTATAGACAAAAGTTTGTCCTTAATCACATACAAACATAGTACATTCACTAAATTGAGACCTTCGATTGAAATAATTTCTTAAAATAGGAAGCAAACTAAAATATGTTTCATTTATTGCAATTTATTTTCGAAAATATATATAGCATCTCTTAAGGTTGTGTGTTAAATACTTAAATAGTCTCGGTTTTTCCCTTTTAAAAATATATTCATATACACATTAATAATTAACTAATGCTTACCCAATATTGATATGATCGCTTCATTTTAGATACTTCGTTATTATGAAAATCTATTATTATATTATATGATACGTCAAATATATTGTTATTTTTTTTTTCTATAATTACAAAAACCTAGCTGTCAGCTAACAATAGATTACAAATTAGTTTTTTTTTTCTTTTAGGTTTATGTAAACGCTTTATTTGGTAAGCCGAGCCATACGCTAGTTTTTCCGCAATGCATTCCAATAAGGTCTATATATATTTTTTTCAATTTTTTTTCACTTATATTTTATAAGAATGACAAAAACTAGTCTTTTTAGCTTATTACCCTCTTAGGTTATTTTACAATATTACCTAGGTAGTTTAACAATTAGTTTACTACTCAACAACTAGTTTACTATTAACTACTTTGCTAAGCATAGCACTATCTTTTAAAGTAGGCACCTAGATGGCAATAAAAAAAATAATACCCTAAACTATAATAAATTTTGTATAAAACACAAGGGCATTAATTAATTAAAAAGCGAAAAACACCCCGACAAGCTATCTGAATTAACTTTCCGAACGTCTACTTATCTTATAATTTAGTAAACGAACTTTTTTCAATAAGCTCAAATAAAAATAAGAATTCATAAGTAACTGGTATATCTTTATAAAGAAGGTTTACTTCACGAAAGTGTATCCAACTTGTCACAAATGGAAGTACAATACATAGAATAACTTTTCGTGACAAATTGGATTCACTTTCGTGAAATAACCATATAAAGAAAACAGTAAAACAAAAAAAAAACCATTGGCAAAGGACCTAGTAAATGAAGTCTTTTTTCTAGCGAGTAATAAATGTTTCCATGGAAGAGTAAATTCATTGCTTTAATTGGACGGCCACCTACTACTCATGTGCCAAATTTAACTCTAGATTCATCTTTTCTTCCAATAACAAAGTCTTTTCACTCCAGAAAGATGTCACACTCTTTAAGCATAATGCACAAACCCTCATAACACACATTGCTTCAAATCCAACACTTTTTTCTCTAAAGAAGAGTTTCATTGATTAAGGTAAGATCTAAGGCTACAGTTTTACAAACGGTGGCTGGCCATACATTATTCCAGCATTTAATTAAGCTGGTTATATACCCGTTGAATACATTATTCTTCGAGCATTTATCTGTAAAACACTCACACACACACACATAGAGAGTGAGATGGAGATGGCGTTGAAGGTGAAGGTAGGAGGCATCATGGAAGATGTGGAATTGTCAGAGCCGGTGAGCCCGACCGGCCAGTACTTCAATAGTTCGGTGTTATGCGTTTCCGTCATTTGCATCTTGGAGTTCGACAACCCCATTGATGACTCTTCAAGCCTTGCACTCATTAACGATGTCTTTCTTCCCATTAACCCTCGTTTCTCTTCCATTATGGTAAGTTCTACCACTCGTATGTATTTCTATATATACATATAGGGTCAGGTTCAAAGGAAAACCTCAAATAAATGAAAAACTGAGGAACAGCCTTGTAGCCATTCATCTGGCGTGTATGCACTTGTGCATACGTTACGTGTATTTTTGTAATATGCACAAGTGCATACAATCTAGATGGAGGGCTACGTGAGGGTGTTTTTTTTTTCCGTTTTTGGAGGTTTTCCCTTGAACCTTTCTCTCTCTCTGTATGTTATATGTATATCGATGCTATATATATGTAGACCTCTTTGTGTGTGTCTCTCTCTAGGCATTCAGAAATCAGAATGTTAACTTCTTGATGATTCTTGCATATGCATTCAGGCATACATTTGGGTGAGAAATTGTCAAAAAGAGTCCTTAAAATTTAGCCAAAGTGTTTGTACTGTACTCATTGTGTATTCAAAAATTGTCAGGAATCTAACGTTGGGTCAAAATTAGATCCAACTAGTTTTGTCCTAGTGATTTAGAATTTTCTTATTTTTTTTTAAAGTTGGTTCAAATTAAACTACTTTTTATTGCCCAATGATATTGTTTATATCTCTAGGTTCCCATGAGAGTTTAGGTTACAATCATCTCAATTTCCTTTTTCATGTTTACTTCAGGGTGCATGGATTTATGTTTAGTTTGCTATATAGGAACCAAAGAAGTACCAAATAGCTAGTGATAAAAGTCCAAAAAGTACACTTTTACATTATACATATACATTAGAACACTATTCATTTTTATACCATTATTACTATGAACTCATCTAATATTAATGATTCAATTAATTTGGTGTTACATAAAAAGACAAAACTTTCTTCTTAACCTTTTGGATAATCGGTAAAACCAAACTCGGTTACAAGGTTATTATGGGAAATTCACATATTTTATTGTTTGAATAGGTGGAAGACAAAGATGGTGAGAAGCATTGGAAGAGAGTTGAAGTAAAAGGGGAAGACCATATCGTAGTCCCTCGTTTTCCCGAAGGATTATCTCTCGAATCTTACGATCAATGCTTCAACGATTACCTATCGAAAATGGCAATGGATCCACTCCCACAAACAAGGCCATTATGGGAAATTCACATCATCAAGTACCCAACAAGCAATGCATCTGGAAGCCTTGTTTTTAAGCTTCACCATGCACTTGGTGATGGTTTCTCTCTTATGGGTGCTCTTCTTTCTTGTCTACAAAGGGAAGATAACCCTTCTCTTCCCTTAACATTTCCCAGCTTTCACAAAGCCCCCAAATCAGCTGATAATGAGATCAAGAGCTTAATTAGTGTCTTACCACATGCGTTGAGTGGTGCGATGAATACGGTTTTGGATTTCGGTTGGAGTGTTTTGAAGAGTAGTTTCTTGGAAGACAGTACGACACCGATACGATCGGGCAAAGAAGGGGTCGAGTTCCGGCCGATTAATGTAATCACCATGACATTCTCTTTGGATAAGATTAAGCAAATTAAGTCCAGCCTTCAAGTGGTAAGTATGCATCTACTTCTTCCATTTCTTTTAATTAATTTAAAGCTATATTAATGTCTAAGGTCTAAATATGAAGGTTCACATAATTTATTTTTGAAAAAATCTGAATTTAACTTGTTTTGGGTATCTTATATTTAAACATGAAAGTGAAATGCATAGATAGACTAATTAATACATAATAATTGTTGGTTGTGTTGTGGTATAACCTTTTCAATGAAAGGAGTGTGGTGGCCTATAAGAAAGGTTGATAAGCTAATAAATATTGTGAAAAGGTAATATACGTGAATTTATATGAAAAATTTATGACATCGGTTTACATATATATTTTCATAATGATTATTTTCAGATTTTTTAAACAAATCACGATTGATTAATTGGCTTACCATGTATTCACATCTTACCTTCTTATGATACAAATGTTTAATATAATTTATTTTTTGATATTTTTTTTTGTAAACATGACAAGGTTTCATAGGATTAAAAAAAATTCATGAAACAGTTTCATAAGAATAAAAAAGTGTACGGAATATTTTCATTTTACATAAAAAAATACCGAAATATGACACAATTTCATCAAAAAATGAATTATATGAAACATTTGCATCATATTAAACAACTTCACGAAAAGTTTTCGTTGATTTAAGCCAAAAAACCATTAGTTTATATGGTTTTTTACGGTTTTTACTACGGTTTTTACTAATGTTTTGGTTTTTAAATGAAATTCCCTTTATATATATGTATGTATATGTATATGTGTTTTGTGTGATATAGTTGTATATATGGAGCTTTCAAGTGTGGTTCCTTTCATGGTTGTAGTTTTTGTATTGAAAACATAATAAGAAATTGCATTTTGTAGTTTTGACTTCTTATGTTAATTATAATTAACTTTCAATTGTTGTTAAAAATTCGAATAATATGTAAATGGGTGGAAAAGTAGAAACATATATATCGAATAATATAAAATGGATAGAATATGCACTATTTTTGTTTTAAGAAGTAAGCTAACTTATAAACCAAATTTTAAGACATATTTCAGTTAGTTTATTGTGTTGTTTTTATTAAATTTTCTTCTTCTTGTTATACATCTTAATACATGTTTTATATAAATCACCTTTATATTTTACATTCTTATGTATTCTCAAACCATTTTATATCATCACTAACTTATATTTGTGATTAGTTGGATAGTTTGCCAAATGTATCCAAGATGATCTAGTTGTAACATTTTCAAAGGGTTTATGACTTACTTGGGTAACTAACTATTCGATTTGTACTAATTTTACCATCAAACTATTTTTTGTACTCAATATATCATTGAACTCTTTTTTTCGTACTCATTATACCATTATGACCGGTAATTGCCCATTTTTTTCTTACGTGGCAATTAAAATTATTAAAAAATGCTTACGTGGATATGACGTGTGCTCCACGTAGATCTGACGTGTGTTTTTGATTTATGTACTCATAATACCATTGAACTCTTTTGTTCTTCTTCAAGCCACCACCACCACTACACCCACCACCACCACCACCCAACGCCACCACAACCACCACCACCACCGCCACCAAAACACCACCACTAGAACCACCGCCACCACAACCACCACCACCACCGCCACCAAAACACCACCACTACAGCCGACGCCGATTCGTGTTTTCCCTTAACAGTTCCGACGCCTAAAACCTCCCTCTACGGATCTAGTCAACATTTCGGCAGGTGGTGGTGGTTGTGGTGGTGGTGGTGGTGGCGGTGGTTGTAGTGGTGGTGGTGGGTGTAGTGGTGATAGTGGCTTGAATAAGAACAAAAGAGTTCAATGGTATTATGAGTACAAAAAGTTAAAAACACACGTGAGATCCACATAGAGCATACGTCATATCCACGTAAGCATTTTTTAATAATTTTAATTGCCACGTAAGAAAAAAATGGGTTATTACCGGTCATAATGGTATTATGAGTACGAAAAAAAGAGTTCAATGGTATATTGAGTACAAAAAATAGTTTGAATGTAAAATTAGTACAAATCAAATAGTTAGTTACCCAATTAAGTTATAAACTCCATTTTCAAATGGCATCATCAACTCATCTCTTTATGTGTTAGTTTTTTGGTTTTCTATTGGTTTTTGGGGAAACATTAAAGCTTGCTTTTGAAGAAATTAATAATTACAAAAGAAAAACCATGACATGAATGCAACCAAATTTTAGCTCCATCACATTGAAGACAATTTATGGTCACCTTCTCTAATTTAGGAGACTATCTATAGTATGACTAATACTATATCCTACCAAGCATTATTAACATAGCCTTTTCAAGAAACACTTCATGTTGTATTAGAATTATTTAATGGCCGTAAGTGTTTATATCTATATAATTTTTTTTTTGAAATATATAGCTAGAAGAACATTTTGTAGCATTTTCATAAAAATAACTGATTATTAACTTTCAATTAGAATATCTTTCCGCTAGCTCATCGGAACGACCTTATAATAAATTTATATAATCAATAAATCTACCATGGTAATTAGGTATATAAGAAACACACTTTTTAACTTTATAAAATTTTATGACATTTACTTTATAGAATTAATTGTTCTCAAGTTGTGCGTGCTCATCATGGTCCAATAAGTTGTTGAATCTGTAATAAGTTGCAGTGACATCAATTTATTGATATGTATATAAAAGAGTTAATGATAATAAACCTTAGTAACTAGGGTGTCGGGTCCCTCCCATTTATTTATGAAAATTTACTTTGATGGGTCACATAGTTTTAAATATTGGTTAATGACAATGAGTTTTCTTTAGGGGAAGTCTCAAGTTCGAGCATCTCTAGAGGGTTTCTTCCTTGGAGCTTCCTGAGAGCCCTTGGGGTTATTATCCCTGGGGGTTTGGTGAAGCAGCCCAACCGAATTAATTAGGGGGGGGGGGGGGGGGAGGGGTGTAGAGGAGTGGGTTTGAACTCGGGGCCATGATAAGATCAACCGTGTTCAAACCCTGTGCCTCTACTACTGAGGCGAAACTGTTCAAAAAAATAATAATCTACTTAGTTAAAAATAACCAACCTGCTTCAATCAGTTTTTTTTTTTAATGTAAAGTTGAAACGAGAATCATAGAAAAGTGAAAAAGTAAAAGCATATCTCTCCACCATCAGGATAACTAATTTAATGATCTATAACCGGTTTATGCAATGGTTAACAACATCTTTGACAGTTTTTTTAAAAAATCTCTAAAATGAAGAATTAAAGATTAAAACTCTAAAGAAAAATGCATTTAACTCCTATAGATTCTTAATTTTGAAATATAACATCACTACTTTATTATTAAAATATTACATATATTTAATAAAATATTATTTCTTTTCATCTAAATATTTTTCTTTAACAAATTCTTATTGGTGGAATATAAAAAAAATCTATCTTATAGTAATCCTTTTTGAAGAGTTCTCCAAATTTGAAGCTTTTTTTGCACTCTATATATCTCTTATTTTCTCCATTTTTGAGAATATGTTAAAGCTAAAATTTGTCAAGAATCACCGTTTTCTTCAAAATTGAGAAGCTGTTGGAGATGCTCTAATACTAGTATGCTACTGTATCTCTAATACTAATCTGTTTTTCATCTTATTGCATTTGATCTTGTATTTCTCAATACCAATTTGTTGTTAAACAGACGATAAATGACGTAGTTACCGGAATGATCTTCCTGGGGACTAGATTATACATGGAAGCAACTAGTGAAGATGCAAGAAATGCAAGGTCCACTGCATTGGTGTTGCTTAACACGAGATCAATCGGTGGTTACAAGTCGGTTGACGAGATGGTTCAAAACCAGGAAGCGCAAATTCAATGGGGAAACCAGTTTGGTTTCTTGCATGTTTCCTTACCCGAGTTACACCAAAATGAACGGTCCTTGGATCCGCTTAAGTTTGTTCACGAAGCACGTGATATCATTAAGAGAAAGAGGAACTCATCTGCTGTGTATCTTACTGGAAAGCTACTTGAATTTGTGAGAAAATATAGAGGTCCAGAGGTATGTATATTATATACATATGTTTGCATTGTTAGCTCTTCATTTGACACCATCTATCTTTATCTGCCTTTGAATTGTACTAAAATGATGTGGGTAATGCTTGTTAAGGCAACGGCTGAATACATTCATAGCACGCTGAAGAATTCGAGCATGACGGTGTCAAATATGATCGGGCCACTTGAAAAGATGACGCTTTCTAAGCAACCCGTTAAAGGCTTGTATTTTATGGTGGTCAATGTTCCACAGGTACCATCATTTCTTACTGTTAGGGCCCGTTTGTTTTTTAAAAGTTACCTCTTAAAACCTCTTAAGTCTGAAAATAAAGAGATTTGCAGACTTAAGAGTGTTCGTTGTTTTAAGAAAAGACCTGAAAATCTCCCACTGTCTTTTGAAAGTTTAAGAGGACCTTTTAATTGTTAGACGTGAATTTAGACTTTAGATTTGAATTGTCTTAAAAAAATGACACCTTAGAGTGTTACATCAAGAAGATGTGCATGTACTTTTTTAAAAGATGTGTTGGAATCGCCTTCTTTCCATATGATATGGGCTTCCACATATTCTCACACTCACCTTTCACCACTAATCAATTGATGCACCCCATTTTTTGTGATGCATCACGCGAGTTGTTGTCTATTGCATTACTCAAGCTAAAAAGTGTATTGTTGAATGCTACCTTTTGGCAGAGTCTTACCATAACGGTGATGAGTTACATGGACCAGCTGAGGGTTGCTGTAGGAACCGAGAAAGGGCTCATAGATCCGATGAAGTTCAAGAGATGCATTGAGCAGGCTTTCAATATGATGTTAAACGAAGCGATTAAGTCTAAGTGACTTTAAAAGACTAAAAGTTGATACAATAATGACCTTGATATGCTTCTCATACTTCAAACCAAACAAAACAATATATAAAAGGACATTGATTTCAAAAAATAATACCCATGGATTTTTTAGGCCAATTCTTGAAAACTATTGATTTTTAATATGACTAAATTAAGCCCAGGGGAAGATCTTATACCATATTTAAGGGACAATCATGTTTTGATTATTTATTGTACGTGATTATATCATTTATTTACATTGTATTTTTTGTACAAGTTCTGTTTGAAGCTTTTATTAAAATGAAGTTTGTTATTGTTTGTGTGTATGGTGTTGTTTGTTTTTTAAGTGATGCTGAAGACTGAATCAAAATTTTTCAAGACTGTTTGTTTTTATATATTAACTGTCAAACATTTGAATCTAAATCTGATTATTCATAAGAACTAAAATCAACTGAAATACGTCAACTCAATCAAGTACAATAGTACACTTTAACAATGTAGCAGCTTAATGAGCTTTATAAAACAATCCAAACAAGCTTAACGAGCTTAATAAACAATCCAAACAAGCTTAACGAGCTTCATAAACAATCCAAACAAGCTTAATGAACTTAATGAACAATCCAAACAAGTTTAATGAGCTTAATGAACAACATGAAAGAACACTCAAAACTTTATGTAAAAAGCTACATAAAAAAGCCAATAGATATTGTACCTAGATATCCGTACAATTAGCTGTTTTATTTGGTTTGACATAAGTCAAAATTAGTGATTCCTTTATGAACTATCCTCTAGTCATTCACATGAAGTGCAGCCTTGAAAATCATATCATAAGCCTCCTCAATGCAGCTTTTTAACTTGAGATGATCTATGAAGCCTTTCTGGGTTCCAAGAGAAACCCTCAACTGGTTCATGTAACTCACTACTGTTACTTTATAACTCTGCCAAAAAGTAGCATCGATCGATCGACAAAAATCGTTGTTAATTTGAAAAATGCATATATAGCATGCACATTTAGGAATTAGGAAATGATGATGATATATACCTGTGGAACATTGAAGACCATGAAGTACAAGCTTTTAATTGGTTGATTACATAGAGACATTTTTTCAATTGGCCCGGCTAGATTCGTCAAGCCCATGCTTGCATTCCTCTGGGTGCGATGAATGTATTCGTTCGCTGCCTTTAGTTTTGTACGCGTTATCACACCATTCCCATTTCAGCAACATCACAACTTTAGATAAATCATAAATATGTATGTATATATATATATAGGATCACATTCAAATGAAAACTCAAGTTTGTTTGTCAACGTGAAGACAACTGAGAGCACGCCACGTGACATATTCACTTTGAATAATCATGTATTATTCAGAGTGAATAACACAATATTCAGAGTTATTCAGAATGAATAATACTAAATAGTACAAAATATTGTATTATTCACTTTCAATAACAATGAATGTTATTTTATTCTGTGTTATTCATATTGAATGTTGTGTTATTCACTCTGAATAATACATGATTATTAAAAGTGAATATGCCACACGCTCTTGGTTATCCTCACATCTGCAATGAAATTTAAGTCGGGGGGGGGGGGGGGGGGGGGGGGGGGGATAGACTTTAGCATTGCTTTGATTTTGGCCTACATTTCTTTTGTTTTGGACCATGGAGTTTGAGTTTAGAAACCATACTTGAGTTGAAACATCACATGGTCCACCACAAAAGATATGAACAAACATTCGTCAAGGGAATTTCATTAGAAAGAAAGAGAGAGAGAATGCATGCATACCTTTGTGCCTTTATATTTTCTCATAGATTCAAGTAGCATTCCTGTTAGAAAAACTACTGACGAGTTTCGCTTTCTTTTAATGATATTACGGGCTTCATAAATAAATTTTAGCGGGTCAAAGGATTGATCCGATTGGTGTAACTTGGGTAGCGAAACCTGCAAGAAAGCAAACTGGTTTCCCCATAGATTTTGTGCTTCCGGGTTGTGAAGCATCTCATCTACGGACCTGTAACCACCAATCGATCTAGTATTAAGCAACACTAGTGATGTGGACCTTGCCTTGCCTGACTCATTGCTTGTTGCTTCCATATATAATCTAGTTCCAAGGAAGATCACTCCAGAAACTACATCATTTATCGTCTGTTTAACACAAAAATATAGTTATACTTAGAAATATGAGATGAAAACCAAAAGGGAAGACAAATACGTAGGGATAACTACAACGTTAGGATGATTTTCTTATGATAAAGGATACAAGTACTAACCCCAAATACAACACATTTACTAAGCGCTTACTAGACTTTACTTTTGCCTAGAGGAGCTAGCATGATTATAAATATATATTTTTGTAATAGTAAAAACTGTGATCATATATTTTTGAGTAAACTACAAATTTGGTTCTTGAGGTTTACCAAAGCAACGCGTTTGGTCCTTAAACTTTAATATCTACAAGGAACGTCCCTGACGTTCCATTTTCGGAACACGTTTCGTCCCTGCCACTAACGTTGTTAAAAAACTCAGTTAATAAGGGGCTCTTTTGCTAAAATGAAAGAGGAGGGGCATAATGGTAACTTTGTTTTTCTCTCTCTCTCTCTCCCTTGTCATCTTCATCATCTCCATCTAACCAAACCAACACCCACCACCACCACCTTATCATCTTCTATCATCTCCATCTATCCAAACCAACAACCACCACCACCCACCACCCACCACCCACCACCACCACCCAACACCCAACACCCACCCACAACCACCAAGCCACCACCACCACCACAACCCCCATCTCCAAACCACCACCACCACAGCCACCTCCAAACCACCACCGCCTGTCCCACCCCGCCGTCGACTCACCGCCTGTCCCACCCGCCGCGAACCACCACTCCGATCACACCCTCCCGCCACCACCATCCCTCTCTCTTCTTCTATGGTGGGTTTCGATTTCTTCCAGATCTGTAGATGGTGGGTTTCGATTTCTTCCAGATCTGTAGATGGTGGGTTTCGATTCCGTTCAGGTGGATTTCCTCCAGGTAGGTTTCGATTTCGTCCAGGTGGATTTCGTCCAGGTAGGTTTCGATTACGTCCAAGTGGGTTTCGGTTTCGATTTCGATTTCTTCCAGATCTGTGGTGGTGGCGATTTTTAGATCTGATGGTTGTGGTGGTAGTGGTGTGGAGGTGGCTGTGGCGGTGGTGGTGGTGTTAGTGTGGCTGTGGTGGAGATGGTGGTGGTGTGGCCGTGTGGGTTTGGTTGCAATTTGGTTGTAGGTGTGGTGGTGGTGGTGGGTTTGGTGGCGGTGTTGGTGGTTGTTTGGTGTGGTGGTGGTGGTGGTGGTGGTGGTGGTGGTTGTTTGGTGGTGGATGTGGTGGTGGTAGGTAAATTAAAATGATAAAAAGAGAAAGAGACTTACCATTTTGAACCTTCTTCTTTCACTTTGGCAAAATTACCCCTTATTAACTGAGTTTTTTAACAACGTTAGTGGCAGGGACGAAACGTGTTCCGAAAATGGAACGTCAGGGACGTTCCTTGTAGATATTAAAGTTCAAGGACCAAACGTGTTGTTTTGGGTAAACCTCAGGGACCAAATTTGTAGTTTACTCTATATTTTTTAAGAACAACAACTTATGGATTCAAAAATGATCCCCACAAGTTATCACATCCTAAACCTTTAAGGCGGATACACTAAGAAAAATGTTTTTACTACTAATCAAATAACTATTGTTTATTTTTTTTATGTATACAACTTCAGATTTTAAAGAATAGATGAATTTTGAACATATATAGCAATCTAAATCCACAATAACTTCATGAACTAATTAATTAATAGAGAAAGAAAAGTTAATGCATACCACTTCAAGGATATCCTTGATTTGCCTGATTTGATCAAGGGAGAATGTCATGGTCGTTATATTGATTGGCAGAAACTCTATCCCCTCTTCTCCGGATCGTATTGGTGTCGTAGAATCTTCCAACAAACTACTCTGCAATATGCTCATACCAAAATCCAAAACCGTGTTTACTACACCATTCAAAACTTGTGGTACAAGACTAATTAAGCTCTTCAAGCCGCTATCTGATTTAGGTGATTTTCGAAAGCTTGGAAACGTTAACGGGATAGTAGGGTTGTCAGCTCTTTGTAAGCAAGATAACATGACGCCCATAATCGTGTAACCATCACCAAGCGCATGGTGGAGCTTAAAAATAAGGCTTCCAGATGCTTTGCTTGTCGG
Organism: Centaurea solstitialis; assembly: GCA_030169165.1. Taxonomy (NCBI): domain Eukaryota; kingdom Viridiplantae; phylum Streptophyta; class Magnoliopsida; order Asterales; family Asteraceae; genus Centaurea; species Centaurea solstitialis. The sequence continues at coordinate 3,962,216 of CM058043.1, read as the reverse complement.
GTATTTGATTACATGAACTTCCCATAATGGTCTACCGTTTGGGAATGGATCCATTCCTATCCCAGAAAGATAATCACCAATATAAGCATCATAAGATTCGAGCGATAATCCATCAGGAAAACACGGGACTATCATATGGTCGTCCACGTTCACTTCGACTCTCTTCCAATACTGCTCTCCATTTTCATCTTCAACCTATTAACTCACCCAAGAAGTAGTTAACTTGCATGTTATTTATAAGTAGCTAGAGTTAGAAAAAGATTTCATGTGAATATTTGTTTGATCACCATTCACTAAATTAATTTCCAAAGTTATTAGTTGCCACCATTCACTAAGTACCCCAACAATGGGTAGGAAAGTTTAGTACTAGTGAACCACCAAGGTGTGGCGTAGTGGTAAGTTTCTAAAGGGTGGTAGCTTCCACCCGGGTTCAAATCCATGCGTGCAATTGGTGGCCACTGAGTATTAATCCCAGGGGAGCATGTCTTAGCTCTAGATAAAAATTGCCAAGTGATGTAGTCTTGGCAAAGCCAAGATGAACCTTCTAAAAAAAGTTTAGTACTAGTGCAATATGCTTGTTGGAGTTTATTACAAGCCGGCCATTATCACCCTAATCTCTTTACCACGAACACACGCACACACACCTCCATGGCGGTATAGGGCATCCACAAGCAGCCCACTAATTCGCCGTTGTCCCGCCTAACTTACGCTAGACCTAGAGCCCGACCACGGTCTTTGACTGGGTTAGGGGCAACCTAGTTTATGACTGAACCAACCCAAGGACTGGGTACTCCTCATGCCCTCAAATTGACTCCCCTAACTAATCGAACCCTGGTAGACTGGGATCCCATCCACAGCCCCCCAAGGATGTTACCACCCTTTAGGAATATCAACTGAGCTAGACATGATTTAGTAACTTAATCTGATTTGTGTTTAGAATTAGATAGTCCGTTTAGAATTGTGATATATACTTACCTTTCTCTCATTTTTAGTGAACATTTTGTAAGCTTAAGAGTTCGCGTTATAGTGAAGGAGTTTTAAAAGTTATAAATTTTCTATTATTTTCTAAGGTGTTCCATTCAATATATGTGAATAACCCAAACTAATATCAATTAACTTCTAACTATCACAACTTTACGCTTTTGAGTGAAATGTGTATGGATGTTTGTGATGCAATTTGGTACTGCTTATGGCCAAAATGCAAACCGCAACCCATATACCTCAAATCACCAAAATCCACAACACATATAACTAAAAAAAATGTACCTTAAAATGCGCTAAATTGTGTACCTAGCACATTTCAAGTTGATAACTATAAAATCACAATAACATAATCAATTCAATGAAAAAGTTTCCATAATCCATACAATTTTGAAGTTCTAATGTGTTAAATGTGTAATATCAAATTAATAGTGTAAAACAAAATAAGAGTTCCATAATTAACCAAAATACATTAAAAAACTATAATTCAAAATAAAGTCCGCGATATACGAGGGATGTGAGACAATATTTGCCAAATGATGTTATTTTAATTGCACATCATTGAGATGTAAAGTTAATCTTATTTATATAATCAACTCTACTAAGCAACAACACTTGTGCATTTCAATTTAGGTAAGCCTCCCGGTTTTGCACTAAAGTATTTAGTTAGAGTTAAAGATCCTTATCCAAATTGGAACACAAAGACTTGCTAAAGGCCAAACACACAACTTAGGCTTGTTAACTATCAAAGTTACTTTCCTCAACCATTGCTATGTATAATATCCAAGCATGTACATGTAGTTTACATCAGAAAAGGTTGGGAATATATAATTAAAATAGCAAAAGAGACATTCAGAAGATCATTCATACGAAATATAACAAACGGTCATTGGTCATTGGTCTAAATTTAATAACCCAGATTACCGAAAAGAATCCAACTTCTTAAAAAGTCAAAGGTTCAAATTTTCCTAAAGATGAAAAGTATCCATTAGTATTTGTTGTATATAAATACTATAAAAAAATATCCATATACTTCTTGAACCTTGCTTCCATTCCATGGCTCATTTTCACAAGCCTAGAACAGTAGAACTACGTGCTTTGTTGTCACCAAAATAACGCCATCGTCATCCAGATGACAGAAAGAAAAAGACTAATTAATGATTTTAGTAAATAACTAAATATTATGTATAGATTTACCATAATTGAAGAGAAACGAGGGTTGGTGGGGAGAATGATGGCCTCAATGGTGGTGGCAAAGCTCGAGTCATCAATGGGGTTGTCAAACTCAAAGATGCCGGTGATACAAACCGGAGGCGAACTCCTGTTGAAGTACTGTGCAGTCGGGCTAACCGGCTCCCACATTTCTACATCTTCCATTCCACCTGTTTTCACCTTCAACTCCATTCGCACCTTTGTTTTAACTATTTCGAGATATGTTAAAAAATAGATAGTCACATCGTGTATGCAATATTTATAAGTTGAAATTGGTTTCTCGAAACCAAAATTTCAAAGTTAATGCGGTCATAAATATTTTGTTTGCCAATTTAATTATGTTAGTCAAAAATAATTGCCTAACCTTATTAAGAGTGGTATATGATCGATACTAGTTGCCATCTAACTAAAGCATCACCTTTTCAATATTGTTTGCCAATTTAGTATGAATAAAAATGCGTTCCTCCAAATTCACATGTTTTTTTTGTCCAGTTAAATAACGAAAATGAAAATATAAATGAAATAGACCTGAGTTAATTAAAATCTAGCTTGTTTCGTGTAAATAATATGGCATAAGGACAGAAAAATGCAACATAATCTTCTTTTTTATTCATTTAATATAGATTATACTCTTATTCTGGTCCTCGTGGTTTGTTGAAATTTTTTAAAGCGGAACCAAAACTTTGATAAGTCTAGAAATCGTCTTCGTGGTTTATGTTTTGCTCTGAAAGTAGTCCTTCAATCATTAAATTCATTTTCAAAGAGAAAATTAATGTTGGAGGACCATTTTCAAAACAAAACATAAACCATAGGGACGATTTATAGAGTTATCAAAGTATAGGTTCCACTTTCAAAGATTTCTATAAAGCAGATGAACCAAAATTAGAGTTTACTCTTCATTAATTTTTTCTATTTATGACATGGACATTTTTATCCATATAGATTTCTCCCTAACTTTCTTTAAAATATTAAATAATATGATATATTGTAAAATTATTAATTATTAATTATATATTTTTTAGTTTGATATTTTTAAATATATTTATATTTAGTTACTACTTATCGGTTTTATTTCATTTTTTTAGTTTTCGTCACCTTATTATTGCATTCTAATACATTATTACTTTTCATAAATTTTTTAACAATAACTGTTATAATATTTTTTTTTAAACTTATTTTTGTATGTCTTCTTTGTATTTTGATAACATAATTATTGTATTGTTTTGATTTTCATTTAGTGATTAGTTTTTTAAATAGAAATTGTAATAAAATATATACAAAAATAAGTTTTATGAAGTTATCATAAGGTTTAGTCTTTAAAAAAAATTAAGAAAACTAATAATCCATGAAAATGCAATAATAAGGTGACAATATTAAAAATAGTAAAAAAAGTAAATAATAATTAAAATAAATATATTTGAAGATATCAAACTAGAAAACATATAACTTATGTAATTATAAAAATTATTGTACATTAATTTTATTTAAATAATATATTTTTGTATTATTTTGATTTTTATCTAGTGGTCAAAGTTTAAAAAATTGTAACGAAGATATACAAAAATAAGTTTAAAAAACATTATAACAATTATTTTTAAATAGTTTAAGAAAATTAATAATACATTAAAATATTATAATAAGGTGGTGAGAATTAAAATAATGAAATTAAACTGATAAACAATGAATAAAATGAATATATTTTAATATATTAAACTTAAAAACATATAACTACATAATTAATTAGTTTATAATATATTATATTATTTATTCTTTTAAAGAGAAGTATGATTTAATGGACAAAATTCCCTTATTATTAATAGATAATGTTAATGGAGTTAGTGATAGAGAACCCTTTAATTTCAAGGAAAACAAAAAGCACGAGGATAATTTCTAAAGTTGTTAAAGTTCAAGTCCCAGTTTCAAAGATTTTAATAAGCCACATGGACCAAAACTAGATTTTACTCTTTAATACATGTTGGAGTTAAATTCCAGCTTAATTAACCATAGTTTTTGACCATTGGTCAATCAACTCCGCCAACCCGAATTTGGAATATAGGTTTGGGGAATAGGCAAGACTAAATCACTTGATCTTGCATTTCAAATTTCCTTTATTTGGCAATGGCATAGATACACAAAATTTATTGGTAATGTTATTTTATCTATTTATCCAGAATAGACGGATAGAGGGAAGTTCATTTAAAAACCAAAACATTAGTAAAAACCGTAGAAACTCATGGTTTTTTGGCTTAAATCAACGAAAACTCTTCGTGGAGTTGTTTAATATGATGAAAATGTTTCATATAATTCATATTTTGATGAAATTGTTTCATATTTCGGTGTTTTTTTATGTAAAATGAAAATGTTTCACACTTTTTTTATTCTTATGAAACTGTTTCAAATATTTTTTTTAATCCTATGAAAACTTGTCTTTTTTACAAACCGGAACACAAAAAAATAAATTATATGAAACATTTGCATCATGTTAAACAACTCTACGAAGAGTTTTCGTTGATTTAAGCTATGAAACCATGAGTTTTTACGGTTTTTACTAATGTTTTGGTTTTTAAATGAACTTGACTCTAGACGGATATATGATAAATTTTCAGACATATTTGTCGTCACTATATATACATATATAGAGAGCATATAAAATGACAATGTCCAAATAAAATAACATCCGACTTAGCGAGTCATCTTGGTTGGGCATAATTACATGTGATTGTACACATAATCTTAGCGTAAAATCACACATGAGTTGAACGTTTTTGTATTATACTATTTGGTTATTGTTCTTGTTGGATTCGAATTTATGGGATTCGACTTCTATCATTTGTCGTATGATTGATGGAATTATGCTGAAAGAGTATAGGTTGAAGACCGACATTCAACTCGAGGTTGAGGCCGAGGACTTGGTCCATAAATTAAGACTAAGGGTGACGACTTGGACACCAGGGATTCCTTTTGTATTAGTGGTTAAATCCTTTGATCCTAACACTTGATATAAGAGCAAGTTCTTGAGTTCGAATCCCTTTTCACGCATTAGGCATGCATACCATACTAAAAGAGGTATAGGCTAACAACTTATGTTGGGGGGGGGGGGGATGTTTAGTCTGGATTTATGGGGTATGGGTTCTAGGATTAGCCGTATGGTTGAAGGTACTATACTGAAAGAGATATAGGCTAAGGATGTGGCTTATAAAGATTAAGGGTGGCACGTTAGACACCAGGGATTCCTTTTGTCATAATGGTTAAACCTTTTGAGTCGAGTTTATGGTTATCGGGTCTAGATAGATGAAAAAAGAGGCAACAGTTGTTCGAGAGAGCATGGTGTTGCGAAGATCGTTTCATGAGGGGTGTTTGACAACAGATTGTCGTCGTTTCATGAGGGGTGTTTGCCTTTTGTTTGTTTTCTTTATAAAATTGCCTGGATTTATCCCCCCCCCCCCCCCCCCCCCAAAAAAAAAAAAAAAACTATTTCACGTGCGATGTAATTTGGTATGTGGAGGAATTGTTCGCTCGTTACAGCAACTACCAGATTCTGGCCTCATGTCAACATGGATGTGACTCACGAGGCAGAAGTTTTTGGTGTTTTGTCTGTTCTTATATCAGTCTATTTTTGGATTCACATCATGTTGTTTGGCTGCTGTGTTTCGGGCTTGCCGGGCGTCGTTTTTTGGCACTAGTACAAAAATTTGACTGTACTATCTTTGTGCACAAGTTTCATTTCTGTATGGTGTTTGGTTTACTAATAAAAAGTTCTTTTGTCGATTCAAAAAACAATAAAAAATATATAAAAAAACTCATTAACGAGTAAGGGCTAAAACCAATTCAACGGTCTCTTGTGGCATAACTTGGCATCCGCTAAGAGGGCGTTGGAAATCCATTTGACAAATCACAAACAGGGGCATTTTTGGAAATAAATTTATAACATGAGGCTATTTTGGGAAATTGGTTGTTTAAAAGTTTGAAGTTTCTTTTTACTCCCTTTTTTTGACTCCATATGGCTAGCGCCGTTTCTTCTCCTTTTTATTGTTTTGTCAATTATTATTATTTTTAGTTGTTTTTTCTAGAATTTATTTATTGTTCTACATTTTCCTCAAGTCTTTAGTTAGATTGTGTGATTTAGGTTTACTTTTTTTTTTTTTATTTATTTATAGTTCTTTCATTATTTATGAAATACATAGTTTTTATTTTTATTTTTATGAATCGTATTTTTAGCTCTTCCTTCTTCTTTCTTTTACGTTTTCGTTTGCAACATTTCAGTTTATTTCAATTGTTTTAGATTAAAGTTGAATGGCATCTTATTATCTTCGTCAAACTCAACCTGCCTACCACACCACAATCGGTCCCTACCCGACAATCAAATCCTGTATCACAACTAACGCAAGAGGGGAAATAGAAGAAAAACTATGAAAATAGATCCCCCGACAGCGATGGAATGAAACCGAGGAAGTGGTGTTAGTGTCAGTGTGGGTTGACAATTAAGAGGACTCCGTTTTCGGTAACTCGCAACGTTTGGGTATTATTATTGATATTATTATTATTATTATTATATAAATGTAGATGGGTTTTGGTAGAAAACCGAGTGGACGTTTTACGATCTTATGGGTGTTCAAAATTATAGAACGCGTCATCAACTTAACACCAAATATAACGATATAAACAAGAAGGTAACACGGTTTTCCGATATCTACCAACAACTTGCAGAATCATAAACCAAGTGTATCAAGCGATGTTGATATTTTACAAAAGGCATGGTACCGGTACGAACAAGAATATGGGGTTCGTTTCACCCATGAACAATGTTGGGATATCCTCAAAGATTGTCTGGTCCACGGTTCCACCGATGTCGAAAAATACCTCCCGGTCTTGAAAACGTAGCAAAACTTCCGGGTATTCCGATGCTCACTTTAACAGACCTGATGAAGATGAAGACGAGATACTGTAACTTCAACGACCCATCGGGAGGAATAAGGCCAAAAAAGCATGAACGAGTAATCCGACCGGGTTGAACCGGGCGAATGCGTTACTAATTTGTTGGCTCAAATAACCTTGTTCAACGATCGGATTGACGATAAAATGGATTACAAAATGAAAAAACTTGAACTCGAACAACAGTTGAAACTCAAACAAACCAAGGTGGATACAACTACAGGAACGATTTGACAAAAGACTTGTAGTATTAGTTGCATAACTTCGATTTTTAGTCTTTTGTAGATTTTTAAAGTTTTTAGTGATATGTAATTTGTAAAAAAATTGCATAACTCGAACTAACTCAATCTTCAAAATCCAACTTTTTGACGAGTTACTCGGTTCGAGTAGGGTCTCCAATAGTTGTTTTGTCCTGTCCTGCCCTGTCCCATTCTATCTTGTCCTTTCATCTCCTGTCTGCTTACCAATCGCACCATAAATGATTCCTTTTGTCCTAGTGGTTAAATCTTTCGATCCTAACAACCTCCCATTATTATTACGTATATTCTAGGATATTGTCTTTGGTTACTATGTTGGTGAATATTCTCTACACTTATTCTAGCCTTTCACCAATTCTAACACTATCGAATATTGCTCATTCTCATATGAAATGTCGATGAATCAAATTATAAAAGTGAAACTAACAACTCATTTCTATAGTCAATATATCATGTCAAATTTCTCTACTATATAATTTCAAATGAATAATGTAGACTTTATAATTCTATACAACTTATCTAAATATGCCTGAAAATCTGTAGAATCTATTAAGTTGTTGTATAGTAGTAAATTCACAAGACGTAATGATTTATTGCTAGATCAATGTTTGTTCAACATTGTAAAAGTTCTTCACCAGAGCTTGAAGATTTGTGAAATTTTAGTATCCTTTAAAAAATATGAATAAAAGGAAAACATGACAAGATCATCAAGATAACAATCAAGCTTTATTTAGAAAGCCAGATATAAAAAACAATAGATATTGTACCTTGGAAGAAAATACAGTTTAGATGTTTTATTTGGTTTGAAGTATGTTGAACCCATGGATATATATTGATTACTTTATCAACTTCATTTCCTTCTAGTTATTTAGAATTAAGTGCTGCCTTAAAGATCATGTCATAAGCCTCCTCAATGCATCTCTTTAACTTGAAACCATCTATGAAGCCTTTCTGGGTTCCTAGAGTAATCCGCAAATGGTTCATGTAACTCATCACCGTTACCCTATAACTCTGCGAAAAATAGGTTTTAATTTGAATTATGCATATGAGCACAATATGGTTCAAAGTAGGACATGATGATACCTGTGGAACATTGAAGACCATGACGTACAAGCCTTTGATCGGTTGATTACATAGCGATATCTTTTCGATTGGCCCAACCATATTCGACAACCCCATGCTTGCATTCATTTGGGTCCGATGAAGGTACTTAGTTGCTGCCTTTGCGTGTGTTATCGTACCATTTCAACAAAACCACAGTTTTAGAGAGAGGAGAGAGACACACGCTACTAAAAAAAATAAGGGTATTACGGACAGCAGAAATAGTCGGTAAACCGTCGGAAACAGGCTTTACCAACGGTTTTCCATTGAAACGAGTGTCGCTAAAAAGTTGGCTTTTATCAACGGTTTTTCCGACGTTTCTATTGACCGACGGATTTTGGACGGTTTTTTTCGACGCTTTCCAATGACTAATAAAAAAATAAAATAAAGAAGAAACAATTGGTAAACCATCAGAAAGCAATCAGAATTTCCGATTGTTTTTATCCGTCGGTAATGGCCGTTGGTAATATACATTTTTTTAATAGCAAACAAATACACACATACGTTCCCAGGGTATCCGGGCTCACAAGGGAACCTGACTAATCTCCATCGACCATGACCCAATCCAATTAAGTGTGCCACTATGTGGCAGACCCATGATCTGGATATGCCACATTCTCTCCATGGGGTTCAACCCGATAGTAAGGGATACCAAATGACCCCCAGGATGTTACCTTACACAGTTATTTTAGTAGAGACAGAGAGAGTAATGCACGCATACCTTTGTGCTTCTATATTTTCTAATAGATTCAAGTAGCATTCCAGTTAGATAAATTGCCGATGAGTTTCTCTTTCTCTTAACGATATCATGGGCTTCGTAAACAAAGTTTAGCGGGTCTAAAGAGCCATCTGATTTGTGCAACTTTGGTAGCCAAACCTGCAAAAAAGCAAACCGGTTTCCCCATAGACTTTGCGCTTCCGTCTTGCGAAGCATCTCATCTACCGACTTGTAACCACCAATCGATCTAGTATTAAACAACACTAGCGATGTGGACCTCGCGTTTCCCGACTCCTTGCTTATTGCTTCCATATATAATCTAGTTCCAAGGAAGATCACTCCCGAAACTACGTCATTTATCGTCTGTTTAACAAAACACAATTGTATTAATATTTTTAAGGTATAAGTGACTTTTGAACATAGCAAAGTAAATCTAGAGAATGGTAGCTTCATTAACTAATTGGTAGAGAAAGAAATTGATGCATACCACTTCAAGGATATCCTTAATTTCCTTGATTTGATCTAGCGAGAATGTCAAGGTGGTTACGTCGATTGGTAGGAACTCTACCCCCTCTTCCCCGGATCGTATTGGTGACATAGGATCTTCCAACAAACTACTCTGCAATATGCTCATGCCAAAATCAAAAATGGTGTTTACTACACCACTCAAAACTTGTCGTACACGGCTAATTGAGCTCTTCACACCATTGTATGCTTTAGGTGATTGTCGAAAGCTTGGAAATGTTAAGGGGATAGACGGGTTGTCAGCTCTTTGTAGGCAGGATAAAACGATACCCATAAGCGAGTAACCATCACCAAGTGCGTGGTGAATCTTAAAAATAAGGCTTCCGGATGCATTGCTTGTTGGGTATTTGATTACATGAATTTCCCACAATGGCCTAGTGTTTGGGAATGGATCCATACCTATCCCCGAAACGTAATCACCAAAATAAGCATCATAGGATTCAAGTGATAAACCATCAGGAAAATGAGGGACTATCATATGGTCTTCCACCTTCACTTCGACTTGCTTCCAATGCTTTCCTCCATTTTCGTCTTCTATCTATTCGCACAAGAAGATGTTTGCATATTATTTATACAAGTAATTAGAGTAATTAAGAAAAGAAGTTGAATGTCAATGTTTGTGCAATCACCATCCACTATATGTCTAGTTCTATAGAACTATGCAAGGCATATGGCTTGAAGCCTTGAACACACTTGGTAAGCCTTGAACACTCTTAAAGAAGGTGAATCAATGAACAAATCCAAACATTTACTAATCAGAGTGAGGAAGTCCTCTTGGTCCTTTACTTAATAGACTAACAAAATATTCACAAAAAATCACTTTGTAGGCTGTTACAATGTCCTATTTCTGAACCCAATCTAGCTAGTCTCTCATAAACCATGTTGTATTTGAAGGGGAGGTGTTAGAGTTCATCATGTTAAATGCATATGGACTATTTATGTAACATAAATATATATATATATATATATATATTATCCCTTCTTTGTAAAAGTAATGTGATTACTATAAACAAAAAAGTTTCCACAATCTTCTTTTTCCATGTGTCTATACTCAATCGATTCTATAAGAAGATTTCGGACAAAGGATGACCATGGAGATAAAGAATCAAACGATGAGTAAAGAAGGTTTTTGTAGCATAGTTCCATTGGGAAAGATTCTAACAAAATCTTTTTGCTCCTGAATAGTTGAGGAGGGTGCTTTCTTGACATTGACATGCTCAAAATAAATTTTCATAAAAGAGAATTTGAGCCGAATCTAGGCCGCTTCCAGATTGTGGCCACTGGAAATTAACTCAGGGCAGCATAAGAGAAATTTGGTAGTAAGAAGGAAAGTAATCGTGCATCATTTAGAAATGAAATAGGGTCAATAATAGTCTCTTTGGGGACCGGCAAAATGAGTCAAGTTTATTCAAGAAGTTCATTAAAAAGGCAATTGTATACTTTACTTTGTAATGAGGATGTGATTTCATAACATCAAACAAAAAGGATTCGATTTCTTGACCAAATTAATTAAAGTACACTCATGTTAAGGAAAACATTGAGCATCCTTGCTCAAAATGATGATGGGAAGAGGATTTCTTTAATTATAAAAGATATTTTTTCTTTCATTTGTGGAAGTGCTTGGTTTTAGAGCATACTTTGAGCCTAAAGCCTTTTTTTTTTTTGATTTTATAATGATATGTTGTAACTTTGTTTAAGTTTGAGATTATGGTAAAGCACCACATTAAGCAATTGTTTCGGTTATCATACAAGGAGCCTAAAGGCTAATTGGATGATACAATGAATTTTAAGCATAAAATACATAGGTGTTCTATTTCTGCCCAAAGGTGATTGCAATATTTATGTAGTGTAATATAATATCTAGGACGCCTTAATATTCAATTGTTGGTTTAGCTAAAGGGAAACTGATAATTAGATAAGGTGTCTATAGGACCTATTGTGTTGGTGTTAATGATAGGTATATTGATACGCTTTATTTTGGTGTCTCATTTAACCACTTTATTATCTTCTTTGCACACATGTAATCATAATGCTTCTTCAACATTTTTTTATCTCCCCTAACTATGTGATCGAAACATTGACTTCGCAATATGGAGACATTCTTTGTAATTGGCTCTAGCTAGGACTAATGAACCAATATCATGCAATGCGTTATTTAATTGCATGTCACTCGTGATCATAAAATAATCCATTTTCTTGGCTATTCGTGGACCATTCCCGACTCTGAAAATGCAAAAACCTACCTTAACTCTGTTGAGGAACAATTTAGAGGTCCATTAAAGGTCCATGCTAGTACCTTGATCCTTAAAATGTTGACAACAAAATATGACAAATCAAATGGTATACGAAAAGACGTAATGATTTCTTTATTTGCAATATTAATAGACCCTTCTACTTCCAAGTTGTAAGCTTTTAACCTGAAGATAACTACAACATCCAACAGATTCTTGAGAGAAAGAGACTAATGATTGTAGTAAATATATATGGTAGGTTTACCATGATCGAAGAGAAACGAGGGTTGGTGGGAAGAATGACAGTTTCAATGGTAGCGGCAAAGCTCGAGTAATCATCAATGGGATTGTCAAACTCAAAGATGCAAGTGATACAAACCGGTGGCGAACTACTGCTTAAGTACTGCCCAGTTGGGCTAACCGGCTCTAAGATTTCTAGCTCTTCCATTCCTCCTTTCTCCATCTTCAAATTCAACATCATTCACACCTCTCTCCTCCTCTAAAGTTTTCGGTACGTATATGTAACCAAATTTAACAACTATTGTTCCCATTGATCGTTGTGGCATTATGTAAATGCATTATATATATACATGAGGAATTTTCTTTCTCGACACCATAATTTCAAACTTAATTAATGTTGTCATTAAAATTTACAAGTGTTGTGCCTCAAAGCTAGTATAGTTTTATGTTAGGCAAAATTGGCTAGCCTTATTAAAAGTGGCAAAGGATAGATAGTTCGATACTAGTTTCTACCTAACTAAAGCATTAACTTTGCACTTTTTGCCGATTTAATATACTTCCATGTTGGATATTTGAAGTTTTAGTTTATTAACACCACGATTTCTAACCATTGGCAAACTAACTCCGCCAACCTTGAAATGAAATGTTGAATATAGGGGGCGGCCAGGGGTAAGCTGATTCATAAATAAATTATGTTTGGTAAAAACTAATTTATGACTATGTAAAATGATAAAAAAAACTATCTAGAATAAATAATGAATGATAAATATTTTATATTATAATTAAGACATACATCTAATAATGTAATTAAAATAAATTTGTAACAATATAATATATTAAACTAATAGTACAAGATAGTAAATAAATTAATATTATACACTACTAAAAAATTGTGTATTAGCGACAGTCGTTACCGATTACTAAAAGCAATTGGAAATTTTTGATTGTTTTCTGATGGTCTTCCGACTACTTATTTATTTATTTTTTAATTAGTCATCTGAAAGCAATTGAAAATTATCCAAAAACCGTCAGAAAGTCATCATCGGTAAATTGAATATGAACTCATGATTCATATATGAGCTATAACTTTCATATATGAACCTGTTAATTAGTTCACGTATGAACAATTTAAATGATTCATGAATCCACATGTTTATGGGTGAATCAATTGATTAATGCATATAAGGATCAATTGATTAATCTTGATATAAGCTATAAAAACATGTTTAAAATTGTTTTCTTTATTTTGTGACCCACTATATCTATTAAAATGATTAAATGAAAGAAAACCATCTAATTAACCTATCGAAATATAATGTCATTTTTCTACTACTTTGTTCGATCACGGTATGAAGTTTTTTAATTTTATTTTTTATTTCACATTTTGTTAATAAAGTTTTGTAAAACAAACATATTATAAAACAAATATATTAATTACTACATTAAATTTTAACAATATATGAAAAAGAATCATATAAAATAACACATAATACATTATGTACAAAGATTTACAAAATTCTCAAAAAGATAACAGAATAAAGAGTTAATTGCAGATTTAGTCCTTAAAGAATGTTAAAAAGTACGGATTTAATCACTCAACTTCATTTACTACATAAAAAACCTCCAAGTATGTAGATTCATATGAATTTGGTCCTTAACACTTACGAATGTCAGTATTCTACATTAAATACGAGGGTAGAATGATTAATTTAATATTTTTATTTATTTTATAGTTTTTTAGAAAATTATACTTAAAATAGGTGTCAAACTATACTTCATTTATTACATAAAAAACCTTCTAAGTATGTAGATTCATTTGAATTTGGTCTTTAACACTTATGAATGACAGTATTCTACGTTAAATACGAGGGTAGAATGGTTAATATATTATTTTTAATTATTTTATAGTTTTTTTAGAAAACTATACTTAAAATAGGCTTCAAATTGTATATAAACAAAAAGTTGAAGATTCAAATATGATAACTATAACACCCCATCTACCACGACATAATATTTTTTGCATTGCCCCATTGGCTTACGGCTTTATTTTTGACGACTTGGTAAGGACTCCCCAGGAAGTCACCCATCCTGATACTACTCTTACTCAAGCACGTTTTACTACAGATCGAGTTCCAAGAATCAATCATGCTTGGGGCCTCAAGACACGTTGTTGTCTTGAGAGCCCAAGGTTTACTTATGAAACCAACATCTCTCATGTGCATGGCGATACGAGTTTGCATAAGTTGTTACAAACACCCCCTCTCTACAGACTCATCGTCCTCGATGAGATTTGCCCCACATCCTGAACGACACAGGAGCAGCTCTGATACCACTTGTAACACTCCGCCTACCTCAACACAATATTGTTTGCTTTGCTCCACTGACTCACGACTTTGTTTTTGCTGACCTAGTGAGGACTTCTCAGGGGTCACCCATCCTGGTACTACTCCCACCCAAGCATGCTTAACTGCAGAGTTCCAAAAACCTGTCATGCGTGTGTCCTCAAAATGCATTGTTGTTTGGTAAGGCTAAGTTTACTTATGAACCCGACATCTCTCCTGTCGACGACGATATGAGATTTGTTTAACGTGTTACAATAACTGTATAGCAAGTGATTTTCAATATTTTTATAATCACAAATAATTGATTATATTTCTTTTATTTGACAAATTTAGTTACTTTTGTGGTTATTGAACGATTCATTTAGATTCACACGTTTGACTACTATATAAAACCACATAAAACCAAATCTTGTATAATGAGGTAACCAAGTTGCATACATATATAAAATCAACTAAAATAATTGTTACGCAGTTGTCGTTGAATTATCATCTTCTCATAATTAATCAATCTTCCAGGAACAACTCAGAATTGCTCCGCTGCCTCATCAATTCTTCAAACTAACATTCACAAGTTTCAAATAAATATAAAAGGTAAGAATTGGTTGAAGAAAAAAAGATATTAACTTCCAAGTGAATATTGCATCATTTATATAGAGTTGTTCTAACCAAATAACAAACATGAAATATTCAATGGAAGCATAGTACTATTTTTAAATTAAGGCCTTTTCAAAAAAAAAAACTATTTTTAAATTAAGTGCAACAAGTGATCATGATTGCATTTCTTCGAAGGTTAACCTTATTTTCAAAAATATATAGTTATATAGAAGTACGTTCAAATAAGAATCCATCCAATTTATAAGAACAAAGGAACTCCTCACAATCACATATGATGTGGCACCGACATGGGCATACATCAATATATGGCCATGAATAGTTCATTTGTTCCTACAAATTGGGTTGGTTCTTGTATGAACCTCTCTCTCTCTCTCTCTCTTTGTAATATATATATATATATAGAGAGAGAGAGAGAGAGGAAAGTTCAAATGTGAACCACTTTTTGGTTGTGAACGTGAGGACAACCGAGAGCGCGATACGTGGCGGCTTTGAGTGTGGTCCCCCCCCCTTTAATTCAATGCCCTCCCATGAATTGCGCCTAGTCATCCGCCGTGAATCTGACGTGGCGCCTAGTCATCCGCCACGTGTCGCGCTCTCGGTTGTCCTCACGTTCACAACCAAAAAGTGGTTCACATTTGAACCCACCCCTATATAATATAGAAAGAGGGGGGGGGGGGTTTAAATGTAAACTCATCTTTCATTGTGAACATAAGGACCAACAAAATCTGTTGGGATTTTGTGGGATCCTCGTATCAAACTGACACGAGAAAAAACCCGTGATCTCAAACCTAACTGGTCGAGACACACGACAAAGCCACATGAAACAAACTGTTCCAAAGGTTTAACAATCAAACCTAACTGGTTTGATTAAGCGGAAGCAATAACGATTAAAATCCCGAAAACATCACAGATCTTATTTGTTTATCTTATTATAGTTAATATATAGGTTTAGGATTATTACCTGGATTGCTTGAGATAGATCCACCCGTAAACGACCAAACGGAATTCCCTCTAGCTGGATCTAACCCCGGAACGCTTCACGAACAAACGGTACGTGAAGAACGCGATCAATCAGAAACGAAACCGGATCTGGATTCTTTCTTGGTGAGATCGACGAAGAGAGAGAGAGAGTATGGAGAGAGAGAGGTTTCTTGGTGAGAAGGCTACTAATCAGTTCAATGAATAATTGATGGCCTAGCACATCTATTTATATGGAAAAACTACCATATAGCTTTATTCTTTCTTTCTCTCTAAGAAAGAATAATTTCCATAATTATCTTTATTCTTTCTTTCTTTCCAAGAAAGAATATTTACCATAATTATATTTTCCATATAATTATTTCTAGATAATTATAAACCAATTAATCACTTATTATATATTTATTTAACTAATAAATATATAACCTTAATTAATTATCTGAAACCTTTTACTTTGGGGTTTATACAGAAAACACCCAACAGTTTTATAATTCACTATTATAAAACTAAACTCTCCAAACTGGGGTTATTATACTATCCGAATTATAGGTCCTCACAGGTGTGACCCTCAAGTGACTTATAACGTTGGATGTGCGATCAAGTGGTTTGTCAACTTATGCACATAATTCCTACAGACTCCCACTTGTGCAAGTTGGCAATACCAGATTGATGACACGGACCTAAGGAGGCCCCTAGACAGGCACTTAGGCTAACCAGGTTATAAGCACCCTTATACCCAGGTAGGTGATAAAACGTTCCTAAAAGGGAAACAACATTTATGAACAAACTGTCCACAAATCGGGTATAACTAGGCTTTTCCTTTTGCAACACGATATTTCAATTTTGAGCACGAGCATGGATACAGTCAACTCAGAATACTCAAGATTATGTTCATGACTATCCGACTTCCAACTGATTGGTAAACGACAAAGAACAAATCAGTTCGTTTGGGCATGGCCATGCACTTCATCAGTTCTTGTAGTCAGTCAGGGGCCCAGGAAATATCTCTCTTCGAAGAAGAGGTGCAAATCCCATCTTGCATATCTGCACTTGACACCACGACTTCCGCTGAATCTAGTTACGCCCCGTATGACCACCCTGTTACGGCGTGATGTTAGAACGTACTAAGTATCCAACAGTCCTCGTAATGCCAAACCAAATACCTCAGGTGCTAAGGACAACCTCTGGGAGTCTTACTCATGACTAAATCCATGGAGTAATCTCAACCGGCGGATCACATCCGATATTCGCTGCTCTATCGAATATCCGTGCAGTTTTTGGTCTACATCGCTTGTAGCTGTTACTCTGTTTTATAACTACCCAAAAACTCACGATGACTTTGAAACCCTATCAGGTTCCCACCTTGATAAGTTGTCACGGATAATTTCAAATAAAACTTATACTAGTTTTATTCCTGGATCAAAAACATGCTAAGTATAAAAGAAACAAAGAAACTAATTTTGTATAGTCCATATTCCACTCTGTAATAATAACAAAATTAATAGCACTTCTAAGTTACTTTTACGGTGTCTATTCAATGTGTACTTTATACTTGGTTTAAATGAAGTATCACCTTCCTTCAATTTAAACTCTTTGATTAGTGTTTACCATCCTAATCAAAGAAACAACCAAAACAACGCAAGTTATTAAATAATAATTTTTAACTTGGTTCTGCTAGTTTTGTTTTGCAAACACATTTAAACAAAATCTAGACTTTTCTTTACCATATTGCCTAAATCTTGGAGATACTGGAATAACTCCAAGTTTCTTGAATATGTAAAGTCAACTCCGCAACTTTCCTTAGTTGCTGTGTAGATAAAGATTTCTACCTGAAATCTGACAAAATTTCCATTTACCAAACTGGTAAATTCCAGGAAATTTATCCTAGTGTTCTACAACACTTGATGGTCTAAAAGGATACTTGAATATCTTTATTATTACAACACTTATAATTATTGATTTTCTTAAAGTCAAAACTCTGACTTTATTGTTTCAAAACTTTGAAACTCTTGATCTTACTTTTTGACTTAAAAGAATAGATCATATTTCTCATGAATTCTTATCCTCTCTGGATTATGAATTCCTAGAAATACAAATCAATAATATAACTTTTATTCTTTATCGGAAGCATAGATAGAGAATAAATTGGGCTCCCACTAACCTATATGAAAACTGACTATTACTTAGATTTGACATTTTATTGACTCAGTCAAGACTTGACTATTTAGTCAATTTTATTTTAAGTAATAAGTTTAATACTATAAACTTGAATTTTACTATTCATAAAACTTAACTGGATTTTTTATCAAATCCCAATTCCAAAACTTGGAATTTACTAGTTTTATAAATACTGACATTATCAACGTCATCTGTGATAATATCCTAAATTCCCCTTTTAAAACATATGAGTAATTTGAACTTGACTACAATATACTTGTTATAATCATATTACTCGTAAATGTTTTATTCCAAAAACACATTCCTATAAAATAGTACTTCGTGTGTTTTTGACAGTTTTCATATATTACTTCGAATTACTAAATTTTGAAGTATTTTTGTTAGTGTGGTGGACAATATCTAGGATCAACAAAACGAATCAAGTCTATCTTGACTTAGGTTCAAGGCAAAATTAGATATATATAAATCAAGACAATAATTTTAAATTTAAAATACCAAAATCAACCAACATTTCAAAATATCCAAAATAAAATGTCTTAAAACAAGTTTAAAATGTCTTGATAATATCTAAAAGAAATCTTGTCTGATCCTCGGGACCCGGGCACTTCATTTCTCCTGACCACCTGCAAACAAACATTTGCTCTAGGTGTCAGTTAACTTGTAAACTAACAAGTAGTAATGATAAACTGAAGCAGTCATAAAACGTCCTAGGTGTTTATACCTGTTTCATGACGCTTCGGGCAATTGTGTCTCCAATGTCCGACCTCATGACATGTAAAGCATCGATTCTCGGCCTTTGCTTTGTTGACTTTGACCTTTTTGCCCTTGCCCTTGCCCTTTCTATTGTCAACGGCCTTTGGTACACTCTGGCTGACCTGAACCTGGTCCTTGCCCTTGCTGGTGTTCCTTTGCCCTCTTTTCTTCTTCACTCCACCATCCCTGACCATCAGAACATCTTTGGTCTTGGTCCCCGTCCCCATACTTTGTTCAGCAGTTTTTAACATGGAGTGCAATTCAGCTATGCTCCTTTCCATGTTGTTCATATTAAAATTCATCACAAACTGCTTGTAATCATCGGACAATGAATTGAGTATGGTATCCGTTGCCAACTGCAACGGAACTGGGTGACCTAACCTCTCTAGGTGGTCAAGTAGCCTCTTCATTTTCATAAAGTGGGCACTGACAGAGGTCCCCTTGGCCATTTTGCACGCATTTAGAGCCCTCGTGGCATCATAACGCTCTGTGCGAGCTTGCGTTTGGAACATGTCCCTCAGCTGGCGGATCATGTCGTAAGCATTAGTGTTCATGAGCCCTGTTTGTAGTTCTGGGCTCATAGTCGCAAGCATCAAGCAGCCAACATCCAGCAAATCATCCGAACGCTTTTGATAAGCATTTCTGATTGCCGTACTGGCGTTTGCTGGTGGGGCCTCACCTAGAGGTTCTTCTAGGACATACCACTTTCTCTCGTGCCTGAGCACAATCTGGAGATTGCGCTCCCAGTCGAGAAAATTTGGACCAGTGAGTTTGTCCTTTTCTAGGATCGAGCGAAGAGAAAGGTTATTGGTGTTGGTAACCGTGTTTGCCATCTACACATTTAAAAGATTTGGTTTTAGTACCTTTGAATAAACGATTCCGAATAAATATCAATAAACCCTAAAATGATAATTATCGGACTAGGATCCTTATTTCATACGTCCTGATGCGCGGTTTGCTCACGCCCCACCAGGCCCGTACTATTTCGGTAGGTAAGGACTTTTACCAATCATATCTAACTGACATGACTCCTAGATCTTTTCGGGACATCGGATAAAACCGTACATGTTTTAGTCCCTCTTAGTGCTCTTTGGCCCGGTACCACCCGGTGAGTTGTAACAACTACCAAAATAGATCTCACCACCCAGGACAGGATGTACTCTGGTCGGTACCCCCCGATATCGCAGAGTCTTTTCACCCCCTTCAGCTTGGGGTTTGAACGTGGGTGCTAAAGGTTCGACTCCTTCGAGCTCCAACGTACCTTACGCCAAAGGTGTCCACAAATGGGTTGCACTACTGATCTATGATTTTATGGGTTTTAGCTAAGTTTTTGAAAAACTTTAAATTTCCAGTAATTTTTAAAACTTTGCTATTTAAACCGACTGTTTAAAAGGCAACTGATGTTTAAAACCAACTGTTAATAAACATACATTCTGTTTAAAACTAACTTGTTTTAAAACACTTGCTAATTTAAAACTAACTGTTTTAATAGCATGACTGTCGACTAAAACCAACTGTTTTGAAAGTCAACCAGTTGACCAAAACTAACTGTTTTTGTCAACATACCTTTATAAGAAAAGCGATCTTATAAATATAAGGTTATTTAAAATAAAATCTACCGTTTGAACAAGGTTTGAAAACTTGGTAATTTTAATTTTAAAAACCTATCATATCTCATGATTGAAAAGTTTTAAAACTCTCTCTAAATTTTAAAACGTTTGATAAAAGCTAAGCATGCAATAATTATCAACTAATCATGAGCAAACACATTCACGCAGTTAAATATTAACAACTACGCAGTTGATACATCTAATCATAGTTTTGCCAACTAATTCCTAAAGGCCCAAAATGACCTAACTAATTTTCAAAAAATTCTAGTAGCTCCCACTGGCCTTATCACCTCTCGGTGGAATTTTTCGAAAAAGAAAAATTATAATAAAGGAGTTGTAAAACTATGCAGGTCCTTTCAAGAATAAAATACTGAGCTAAGTTGGCAAATTTTATAACAGGCACAAATATACACAAACAGGTATAATATATAATTTATGCACATATATAAAGCAAATAAACAAGCAACATATAAAGCATAAAACAATCCTAGATCCGTTAAATAATATCTCGTTCGGTTTATCGTAAAACATGGTTTTAACTGATTTATAAAAACAAACTGTTTTACAAATAATATTTTAATCTGAAATCGGTTTCACTATAAATCTATTATATAAAACCAATTTTCTAAAATATTTTGCTTTTATCCAGAACATATCAAACCGGACATTCCGAACCAACTGTTCGGAATTATGGACACTGGCCTAAAAACTGTGTCGTGGTTTGATCAACTGGTCAAACATGACACCTGGCCCATTTGACCAAAACTGAGTCAAACAACTGGTTTGATAAACATATGTTTAATAAAATCTTAAAATAATTTTATAAGATTAAATAAATTAATTTGGATAAAAGCCTAAAACCATCAAACCCTTTTGGGCCTCAAACTGGGTCCAAAATTTCTGGGTCCTGGGCCTCGGATAGGTTAGGCCCAACATAAACGAAAAACCCAAAAACACGATCTCGTGATTGACATCTCGTCATCGATCACGTAATCATCGCCTTTTGTGATGATAACAACAAACGGTTGCTACCACCACCGCGATCACCGCACCACCATAAACCGGCGACGACGGTTGCTAAGAAAACGCCACCGCCGCCACCAATCATCACCATCAGTCGCCACCATCACCGCCAAGACGACGATAGCAGCAATCAGCGGCTTTCGTTGCCGCTCTCGTGGGTGGTAATCAACCGGTCACCACCGATCGGGTGGATTGGCCACGGCTTCGCCGTCGAACACCGCCTAGTGCGGTTCGGTCCATCGGCCACCGTAGTGGCTTGATCGCCACCAACGGAACCCGCCGGCCACCACCACACTGGTGGTTCGGCCTCGGTCCTGCCGTGGTTCGCGGCTATATAACAAACGCCACCACCATCGCGTGGTGGTGTGGCTTGCGATCGTGAAACAAAACCAGCCACCGCCGCCGCCTGGCGAGGCCGCAAGGCAGCCGGCGGACGGCTTGGTGGTTCGTGGTTTATCCGGCAACGATGGCCACAGCCACCGTCACCACCACGCTTCAGCCGCCACTACCATCGCAACACCACCGCTGCCCAATCGTGGCTTGCGGTGGTCGATTGATATCTGCGAAGCCATCACCGCCGTTCACGGCCACCACCAAACTGGTGGTTTGGCCACGGCTTGGTGCGGTGCGAGTCCGGCCACCGCTAGGGTGCGGTTCGACCACCGCTTGGCGGTCCGGTCAGCTGCTGCCGCCGTTCCGCCGCCGGATCTCGCTCTCGTGTGTGATTTCGTGTTTTAGTTTTAATGAGATAAACGATAAACAAAAACTGATAAAAATAAATTTTACACAACTGATAAAGATTAAACCTTTATCTAACTGATAAAGATTAAACCTTTACCTAACTGATAAAGTTTTAGTTTTTATTGAAAAACTGATAATTACCCAAAATCTTTATCAAACTGATAAAGATAATCAAATCTTTACCAAACTGATAAAGATTAAATAAAAACAAATCTTTACCAAACTGATAAAGATTATGTTTTATTCAAAAACTGATAATTATCAAACTGATTAAATCTTTACCAAACTGATAAAGATAAAATCCAAACTTTATTCACAAGAAACAATTTTAACGGATCTAATAAACAAATAAATAAAATAAACAATTAAAACTGTGGCTCTGATACCACTGTTGGGATTTTGTGGGATCCTCGTATCAAACTGACACGAGAAAAAACCCGTGATCTCAAACCTAACTGGTCGAGACACACGACAAAGCCACATGAAACAAACTGTTCCAAAGGTTTAACAATCAAACCTAACTGGTTTGATTAAGCGGAAGCAATAACGATTAAAATCCCGAAAACATCACAGATCTTATTTGTTTATCTTATTATAGTTAATATATAGGTTTAGGATTATTACCTGGATTGCTTGAGATAGATCCACCCGTAAACGACCAAACGGAATTCCCTCTAGCTGGATCTAACCCCGGAACGCTTCACGAACAAACGGTACGTGAAGAACGCGATCAATCAGAAACGAAACCGGATCTGGATTCTTTCTTGGTGAGATCGACGAAGAGAGAGAGAGAGTATGGAGAGAGAGAGGTTTCTTGGTGAGAAGGCTACTAATCAGTTCAATGAATAATTGATGGCCTAGCACATCTATTTATATGGAAAAACTACCATATAGCTTTATTCTTTCTTTCTCTCTAAGAAAGAATAATTTCCATAATTATCTTTATTCTTTCTTTCTTTCCAAGAAAGAATATTTACCATAATTATATTTTCCATATAATTATTTCTAGATAATTATAAACCAATTAATCACTTATTATATATTTATTTAACTAATAAATATATAACCTTAATTAATTATCTGAAACCTTTTACTTTGGGGTTTATACAGAAAACACCCAACAGTTTTATAATTCACTATTATAAAACTAAACTCTCCAAACTGGGGTTATTATACTATCCGAATTATAGGTCCTCACAGGTGTGACCCTCAAGTGACTTATAACGTTGGATGTGCGATCAAGTGGTTTGTCAACTTATGCACATAATTCCTACAAAATCATGTCACGTGACACTCTGAATTGACACCTAAACTTTATTCTGTATGAATATTATGCAGAGTGAATAAAACTTTTATTCAAACTGAATAAAGCATAAATATTCAAACTGAATATTGTCACGTGGCATGTTACTAGTTCTCCTAATGTTAACTCATCTTTCATTGTGAACGTGAGGACCACTAGTATTGGGCCACATGACAAATATCAGTCTGAATATTCGCTTTATTCAGTATAAATAAAGCTTTATTAAGTCTGAAAAAAAACTTAGGTGCACGATTCAGACTGATTATGCCTAGATCATATTTAATATGTGGGACCCACATGGGCCTACATCATATGTGATTCAGATTGGTTCCTTTGTTCCTTTAAATTGCGGGTGTTTTCCTTTGCAACTTTCACAAACCTGCTTTTCACAAACTTTCCTTAATGCATGGACACCTCTTTCTCGTACAAGTTTTTTCGCATATGCCATGAGTGATTGATAATCGCTATAACTTGGTTTCTGAATTAATAAAAATGAAATTAGGTGTCATTTGTAACAATAACATTTTTTTTCATTCCGCAAAATAAGTTTAAAGAAAGAAATACCACCTCCTTCATTTTATTTTCAAGTACCGTCTCGTAACGATCCCGAAATACTTTACTATTGCTCCATAGCATCATGAATTCTTTAACCTAACATTCACAAGTTTAAAAGTAATCAAAATGGAATGATATGGCCGAACAATAAAGGCTTTTAACGTTGATCACTAACTAGTAAATTCTTACATCATGAATAATAGTTGTTGCAACTAGCAGTAACACGCAAGAAACATTCAATAGAATCATAATATCGTTCATGCAATGATCATTGCATCCTTAAAATTTTAATGTAACATATACAAACCAAAACAAAGATTAACCCTATTGATTTCTAAGAATATCCGGGAATATTCTCTTCTAAACTTCGTTGATTCAATGAATACCGAGATTTAGACACTCACACGAATTCAAAGTGAACTTGAAATTTTCAAGGAAATGGAAGTTTTCTATATTGCTGGAGTGACCATTCAAATTACGCATTCGGACACGTAAATAAGGAGTCCAATAAATAGGCATGAAAAAGCTGACTAGCATACCATAATAGACCAAAAAAAAGGAAACTAGCAAAACAAACACAAAATGGTCCAAAACTAGTTTAAACAATTAGCTTAGGCCTAAAAAAATTGATGGGCCTACCCATGGAGTGATCCTTGCTTCATTTTTTGAATAAGTTTATTATGGGCCTTAAGATTTGGTACTCCCACACCAAACCCCACATCAAATTAGGATAGAAATCCTATTAACAATATTTAGTAAAGTGTTATGATTATTAATCAGTGCAAATTAGAAATCCTATTACAAATTTGACTTTGTTGTAATCTTCACAAACCTAACTCTTGTTTTAATAAAGCCTTTTTCTTGCGGTTAAAAAAACGTTAACAAACCTGTTTATCACAAAGGTTCCTCAGTGCAACAACATCTCCTTTCCGAACAAGTTCTTGCACATATGTCATGAGTGACTCATAATCTAAAAAACGTAATTTCTGAATGAAAGAAACAGAAGTTAGGTATTGCTTGGATTAATAAATACTTGTTTATTCCACAAAACAAATTGAAAGAGAAAAGAAATGTAAAAGGTACTACCTCTTGCACTCGAAACTCTTTAGCAAATTTATAGGCTTCCAAACTCCATGCATTGACCCTTTCATATTCTTTCTCCATACTTGTGATATTCTTTCTCACATGTCCCAACTCTTCTTTAAAAAGGATCCCTCTAGCTGCATTTCCCATTCGATCACCCTTAATTTCCTTAATGTCGCTTAACAGAATCTGATAGTAGAAGAACTTATAGATGAAACAACAAGTAATATGATCGATAATAGACCAAACAGTTGGAATTCAAAGAGATATTCTAACTTTACCTTAACTTTATGTTGCAAGGCTTTGTTTCTATTGGCGTCTCGCTGGGAGTGGCATGGTCGCACGGATCTACTGATCGGGTAACCATGAAAGCTATGTTCTACTGATGTCGTGTACGTGTATATTTCTCTTGTTTCTTCAACCTTTTTCATTTCATGAAAGAATTTAGTTTCATCTACCCGTTTGTTGTTCCCATGTTGGATTCTGTGTACCAAGCTCTCCATCTTCGAATAGGGAGAGAAAACAAGTGGATATATTATCATTTATATTTGAATGTAAGCAAGAACAACAATTTAGGCTTAAGACCTCTTTAATACTTACCACATCCCTAAACTCTTGTGCACCACCAACTGTACTCCCACCTGATTTCTTTGAAGCCAGAAGTTCTTCCTGAACTTGTTCCAGATATTCCAAGTCCGTCCTATCTTTCTTGAGCCTATTTTGGCAACGCTTTCTATCGGTACCTACAACAACCTGCAAAACAATAGGTTCACATCAATCCATCACAAAATACAACAAAACATAAAGAAAGAAACAATGGGTCGATTGCTTTATGAAAAAAAATCATTTTCTATCTCATGAATTTTGTTGCAAAATGCCTCGGTGTTAATCTTGGATAACGGTATGATTGGTCATCATCGGTTGATAGCATCACCCGGTAAAGAAGGAATACAGAGATGTCAATAAAATGAAGTCTTACAGGTGTTTCAGCATCCTTTTCAGTCAAATTTAAGAAACCGCCTGTTCTTGGAATTGATCTCATTGGTGAACAAGGCAACACTTTGCCTAGAGAATGCTCAAGATTTCTTATTTTCTGTATCTTCCACTCTATATACTTATCATCGCCACGGGAAAACCAAGTTAATTTGTCGTTTATTTGGCGTTCATCTTCCTGTTAGCCAACATAGCAATGATAGAACAACTTGAAAATTAATGTAAGTTGTTTTTCCTGATTTAATCTGAGGAATAGCCCAAATTCACCCCCTTGTCACTTAAAAAAAGTACAAATATATATATATATATATATATTGTTGCAATGTGAACTCAATTTTGGTTGTGAACGTGAGGACGAATCTCAGCCACACATCTTTGGTTAAGGTGGACGCGATCACGGAGGATTGACGTGATTCATGGGAGGGTAGAGTCGTAGAGATTATTAAGGGGGGGGGGGGGGAGTCAAAGCCGCCTTTATTGATCGGAGTGGCTGAGATTCGTCCTAATGTTGACAATGAAAAAATGGTTCACATTTAAACTTTCCTCTCTCTCTATATATATATATATATAAATATATAGAGGGAGGTTCAAACGAGAAACATATCAATTTAAGAAAACGTGAGGAGCAATCTCAGCCACTCATCTCGGTCAACAAAAGAGACTTTGACCGGTCCCCACCTTTAATAATCTCTATCCTCCCATGAATCGTGTCAATCCTCCGTGATCACGTCCACCGTAACCACGAGATGAATGGCTGAGATTGCTCCATGTTTGTTTAAATTGAGCTTCTCGTTTGAACCTTCCCCTATGTACATATATAGCGTTATAGGAAAAGATATCTCAATAGATATGCATACAAACATTAAAATCAATATTTACCTTCTGGTTACATATTTCTTGATCGATACAAGTTCTAGAAACATTCATCAGTTGCAATACCTTCACAGCCTCATCTCTTTTGACTTCCGCCGGAGAAGGCCAAAACTTGACAAAATAAAAATGCAGTCGCTTCTTACTCTGTTTATCTAAGATTCCCACCCGAATTCGGTTTCTTGTGCTTCGCTCTCGCAACTGTAATCCCGTCATCGGGTCAAATTCCTTCTGTTCTTCCATTTGACTCTGTGCCATCCAACTTTTATAGAAACAAAAAATGTGTTGTTAAGGAAATGTTTTGAATAATACACAAAGAAAAAAGAATTAGCATCTATATATATAAGATCAAGGATCAAATCAACAAGCTTAATATAATTAATAAATTAGTTATTAGTACTTGCAACCCACGGCAAAGAAAGTCTACCTTGTTCATCAATCCAATCATTTTTATTGTTCATTAAAATATGATATAATTAATGAAAAGGCCAAAATGGTTAGTTGGGATTCCAATTGACATTCATAATCTGCTTCTCCAAACATCTATGTGTTATACCAAAAGTCCTTCCACACATATCATTATTCATTGATAAAAGTTATAATTTTCAATAAGTCTAATTACACGAGTTATGGTCAATGAAACATAAATAATGGAGCGATCTTTTTTTTTTCTACTTTTTATAGGCTTTTCCTAAATATATATGATGGACCGAATTACATAGCCCAGCGGTATCCAGGAGTTTGTAAGGTGTTCCTCTGGCCTTTGGTCAGGGGTTCGAGCCCCATAGTGGGCAAAAGGTGTATAGTGTACAAAAAGTGTAATTTAGGAGTAGATTAGATTTGCTGTTCAAAAAAAATATAATGGACCGAATTTATCCAAAGTTGAGAAATGTACGTGACAATCATATGGTTAAGCAGCATTAATTCTTTAGAGTTAGGCTATGTTTGGTAAACTAGTTGTTGATTGATAAGCTTGCTAGTAGCTGATAAGCTAGCTTATGAACAAATTATGTTTGGTAAAAACTAGCTTATGAGTATGTAAAATGACCAAAAAGGGTATATTTGAATTTAATAACTAATATTAGTAAGGGTATAATTGGAAAAAGCTACAATAAGCTCCTCATAAGCTACTCAAAGTAGTATTTCAAAAAGGTAGCTTATAAGCTAGCTGATTTTTGCCAAACAAAGCCTTACTATTAAAATATTAGTTATACTTTTAGAAACCATTATAACCTTATTAAATGCCAAATATTTATCAACAATTAACAAAAAGGTTTATATACAATTTTGTTACAGATATTGCTTTTCATAAGAAAATTGCTATAGATATAGTTATTTTAATCGTTAAAGCCAGCAATGTAATACCTAATTTGATCAGATTAAGAATGTCATATGAACCACACCCAATCATTTTGAATTTTTCATTAATCATCATATTTTAACAAGGTAGACTTTCTTGCCTTGGGTTGCAAGTGCAACTTATATCTTGTATCTTGATCTTATATCTTGAGGATAACTTTTTGTGTATATATGTATTGTGCAAAAAGTTTACTTAACAACTCATTTGATTTCAACAACATTTGGATGGCATAGAGTCAAATGGAAGAAGAGAACGAATGTTACGAGAAGGAGATGGAAATCGCAAATGGAACGACGACTACTTCTCCGGCTGACGTTAAAGAAGAAGAGGTCCTCATACTAATTCAAATGATGAGTGTTTCTATGGTTTGTATCTATCATGAAATATGTAAGCAGAAGGTAAATATGTATTCATTTTAGTTGATGTTTTAACTCTATTGAAATATCTGCAGCATAAGTATTAACTCTATAACTATACTTCTATTTTTTTTTGTTGGGTAACAGGAAGATGAACATCAAATAAACAACAAATTAATGTGGTGTTCACGTGGTGACGAGCGTATAGAATCAAAGACTAAGGCAATCAAGGATCATGAATATTGTCTTGGCAAAGCGAAGCCTGATTTACTACCAATGAGATCAATTTCAAGAACAAGTGGTTACTTAAGTTTGAGTGAGAAAGATGCACAAACACCAGTAAGGACTTTGTAGTGAACTAGTTTGCTTTTCTACATATTCATGACCCATGGTTTCTTTACTTTTTTTTAAAGGTTTTTCGGGGTTTTTTTTGTATTTTGTGGATTCATGGTGAAGTATGTTTTGCAGGTTGTTGTAGGTATTGATAGAAAGCGTTGCCAAAATAGGCTCAAGAACGAGAGGATAGACTTGGAATATCTGGAACACGTTCAGGAAGAACTTCTTGCTTCAAAGAAATCGGATGGAAAGACTAATATGGGTGGTATGCAAGAGCTTAATGATGTGGTACGTATTTTTTTTTTTTTTTTGAACGACAAGTTAACACACACGCTCCAGCGGTATTGAGCCTCCAATTGGGCAATCCCACTAATCCGCTGCGACCCGGCCCAACCTATATATGGTTGAACCCGACCAGCAGGGAAGTGGATCCCATAGACTGGATCCTCCCATACCGGCCCCAAACCCAGCCCAAAGGACCAGATCCAAAGTCTGGATGTATGTATTGATAAAATCATTAATGTAAATTCTTGTTTTTCCTCACTTTCTAACATTAATTAGTTCCAACATATTGGATTATTTCCTCTTTCCTGTTTGAAGATGGAGAGTTTGGTACATAGGATCCAACATGGGAACTCTAATCGAGCGCAGGAAACAAAACTCTTTCATGAAATACGAAAGCTCGAAGAAACAAAAGAAAAATACATATACACTCCACCAGCCGAACATAGCCCTAACGATTACTGGAAAGGGAGAGTTGTCGGAGCTCACCATCGAGTAGCCAAAAGAAACAAGGCCAATGAACATCAAATTAATGTAAGGTTTGATTGTGTCTTTGAATTCCAACTTTTTTTAACCCATCATCATCTATCATATTACTAGTCGTTTCATTCAAGTTCTTTTGCTATCAGATTTTGTTAAACGACATCAAGGAAATCAAGAGGGATAAAATGGCACATACAGCTAGAGCGGTCCTTCTTAAAGGAGAGTTGGAACATGTGAGAAAGAATATCAGATGCATGGAGAGAGAAGTTGAAAAGATCAGTTCAAAGAGAATGAAAGCTTATAAATGTGCTTATGAGCTCCAAGAGCAAATAGGGCTGGTAAGTCATCTACATTTCATTTCTCCTTCAATTTATGTATGAACAAGTATTCCTTATCCCGGTGATTCCTAACTTTTCTTTGTCTAATTCAGAAATATGGTTTTGGCATGTATGAATCGGTCATGACTCATGCAAAACAACTTGTACGAGAAGGAAATATTGTTCGGTTGAGGCGAGTTTGTGACAACGAGGTTTGTGAAAGTTTCAACATAGTAGAATTAATTTGAAAGTGAACACTTTTATATTTTATTTAGATAGGCCCTGTTTGTTTTTAGGTTTTCAGCTCTTATTTGCCACTTATGTTTGATTCCCTGTCTTTCCAATTTAATCACTTTGAAGCTTGTGAATGTTAGCTTGAACATTGCATGAGGCAGTGGAGCAGTGGTAAAGTGTTCCCATGTCATTATGGATGGGCATTGAAAAAGGTCAATTCAAATAGAATTAAAGAGCTTGGAGAGCAAATGAAGAAGGTGGTATTTCTGTTGGTTTTTTTCTAACTTTTTTGTGGAATGAATAAAACATTATTGCTAATGCTAACTTCTGTTTTGTTCTTTTTTAATTCAGAAATCAAGTTATAGTAATTATCAACTGTTCAAGACACATGTCAAAAAACTTGTACGTGAGGGCGATGTTGTCGCACTAAGGCAACTTTGTGATAAGCAGGTTTGTGAAGGTTGCAAACATAATTGAATTTATGATCATCGAAAATAATGAGGATAACCCTCCACGAAATATTCTATGGGATTTTAATCATTTCTTTTGTTTTGGAAATAAATACAGTTTTGATCACTAAGATTGCATTTATGTTGTTAACGGGTAGTATGCTTCCAATATTGAAAGTTTCATGCTTATTATACGTAGACTATCGGCATCAATGCAATGTCAACACATCTTTTTAAAATGCCACATCAGTTTTGCAATAACCGCTATATCAATGCAAATAGTACTTATCTTTCACACTTCTTTTTAAAGTGGTCCCCACCAAAAAAAAAACCTGGAAATGGAAATGGAAATGGACCCACATTATACTTGAAAAATCTTGGTAAATATGAAAGACTTGCAACTTCTTGTAAGACTTAGGGGCCGTTTACTTGAACACTTACCTGGTAAGTGCTTACCGATAAGATTAAACACCATCACTACCATATCAGACAATATTTTAGTCTCTCAAAACGGTATTGTATGTAACAATTTACCGGGCAAGCGCTTACCAGGTAAGAGTTGTCGATCTCACTTACCGGGTAGGACTCTCGGTTCATGCTATCGCTCTTACTGGGTAAGATTTTAGTCATTTTCACGTTCGTCCCGTAAGGTAAATTGACCCGGTAAGCACTTACCGGGTAAGCGTCAAGTAAACGGCCCCTTATTGCCTATGTGGCATTGTCACCTCACTTGCAAGAAACTCTTGCAAGATTGGTGTAGATGGTCTTACTAGTCGGAACATTTTTATAGATGCAAAAACTAACTAAACGGTGAACTTCTATTTTTCTTAAGCTATTACTTGCCAATTTTATTTATTTGAAACTTGTCAATGTTAGGCTAATGAATTTTTGAGGCGGTGGAGCAATAATGAGTTGTTCTCGGATGATTGATTATGGCAAGAGGAAGTTCGATGTCAAACTTTTCAACGACTATGTTTGGTTTGTGTTTATTGAATTGATTTTATGTATACTACTTGGTTACATCATTATAACATTTGGTTTAGTTTGTGTTTTGGAATAATAGCCAAATGTATGAAGTAATATCATTTTAACAACGATGTCATTAAATTTCACTCTTTAATTCTTAGCTAAATTGTTGAAAACCAACCTTTGTGAGTCACTTTTCAAAGTATAAGATGCATTTAGTGTTGTATTACTGACCCAAATTTTTTTCTAATTATTTTTTATCGATCGAAAACATATACTAGGATCAATTTCCATAGACATCATTTGTGTCTCTAAGGACAGTTTGCTAGTAATGTCCATTAACAATAGATTACCAACAAAAATATCCCTAGGTGATACTCTGCTTATTAGTAGTGATACTATTGAATTTAAAGAATAGATTACAGCTTTATATTTCGTTTAGCCTTCTAATATTAGAATGAAGGCAAGCACTTTCATTTTTTCTTTATTCAACACAAAATTTCTTTAATCATTCTCTTCTTTTGGGAGCAATAATTTTTTTTCTTCAAGATTAAGAATCTAATTACGTTGCGAATGGCCTTTGGTCCAGCGGCATAGCACCCCCCCCCCTCCCCCCGGGCGGGTGCAAATGCCCTGTTGACCTAGTCAAGGAGGGATTTTTGAGAAGCAAGTCCAGAGTTCGAATCCAAGCTCACTCCTTGCGTTGAGCATGCGGACAGGGGAACATTGCGTGAACCTGGTCCTTGACATACTTGTAACTTGCTTTGAGAGCAAGCGTTTTGTTTAGGTTGTTCATGGTCCTCGCTTGTTTGCATGAAGATGATGTCATCTAACTTCAAATTTCCGTTGACAATATTCATCCTCATTGTGGTGAAATCACAAGTCTTCAAGATATGTGATTTTTGGAATCCAAACTCTAGGATAAAACAAGAAGAATCTTTTGGATATACTCTTCATTTTCATATTGATCTATATACATCTAAACCTTTTAAGCCTATGATAATTGTGTAAAAAAAAAAAAAAAAAACTCATATTTTTATAAAATTGGCAATGAACACGTCTTATTTTTAAAAAATATTGAACAAAACCTAATTACGAAGGAAAAAAAGACGAAATGCTTTTATATTTACTAATGTTTCTAATAACCCTTCAAGAATCCTCAACATTGCTCCTGAACCCTCAAGTAATTATTAAAGTGAGGAGAAGACCCTCTAGTAGTCCAGCCCTTCAACAATTTCTAACTTCCGCATAAGTCCTTTAAAATCAACAAATGACATAGTTAACTCTGATTTTTGTCAATTTTGCCAATTTTGCATCTTGTTTGGAATAAATTGCTTACCGCACGAATTATATCTTGAAGTTTTTTGAATTTCATTTGTCACAAGGCGATTTTTTGTTTTTGCATTTTTAAACTATAGCAAAACTAACTCTGGTTTTTTATATACGTTCTTCATTTTTCTATATCAGCTTTACAATTTTTAACTGAAAAATGTTTATTACATTAAATTGAAATTTTTAGTACATAAAATTGTAGCTTGGAAAATATTTATCAATCAATAAAAGTTCAAAACGTGATCGATGTAAAATGTAAAATATGGAAAAATTTTAATTAAAAAAATTATAAATTATAATACTTTCAAATAACATGACGCATCTTTTCTTAAATTACAATATTTACTATAGTTTTGTTGGATATATATAAGTTCTTAATTTTGTCTCATCGTAAGTGTTCTGCATATCCGATCCGTAGTGATAAAGTAGAAGCATAAAAGGGTGTTAGCTCAGTTGATTAGGTAACATTCTTAGGGGTGTGGATGAAAGCCACACTACCAAGGTTCGATTCCCACAGGTGCCATTTCTAGAGATATCCAGACTTTGGATCTGGTCCTTTGGGGCCGGGTTCGAGGCCGGTATGGGAGGATCCAGTCCATGGAATACACTTCCCTGCTGGTCAGGTTCAGCCGTAGGTTGGATTGGGTCGCAGTGGATTAATGGGATTGCCCAATTGGATTTCCTACTGGTTGGATTCCCTGTATGTGTTAACTTACCGTTAAAAAAAAACTCGTGTTCAATTATATGATGAGTCAAGTGCTATAATTTTTGGGGAAAAGAATAAATAAATAAAGTAATAAGATATTAATTTACAACAATATAAATATCAGTTCAGAGTATATCTAGAAAACAATTCAAACACTTCATATATTCTCAATAACTCCAAAACAACCACCACATAAACCAAGTCCAATTATTTTTCCAACATGCAAAACCTCTACAAAAAAATATATATGTACATACATTACCTATTTAAATATAATTTTAATACAAAATCTTTAAATATCTTACAACTTTTGATATTTTCACTACAAAACTCTAATCACCATGGGATGTAGACTAGTTGACAAGTTCTCAACCAAATCGAACGTAAGCAACGAGACCATCGGCCGCGGTAAATGGCTTGAACGGTCGACCGTCGACAAAATATCCGGCAATAACAATGATTTTGATTCACGTACCCCGTGCCATTTCGCTTGCATGTATTTCAGCTTCCGCCATGGAGCAATGTGCATTTTCCTATCTTTCATGCATTTTTTCGATGCTGAACAAAGTATCTTGATCAACGATTCGAGTCTTTCAATTTTTCCCACGTATATCTCAGGTAGACGGCTTATTAGACGGTTGTATTCCTCATTACCCTTGACCATCTCAAATTCAGCTCGAAAATTTAGCTCAATGATCACTCGGATAACCCCTTTTTTAGAATTTGAAGTGTCCAATACTTCAATATAAGTGTGTTCCCCTAGAAAACAAGAAAGAGATTTGTTTTAATTCTGTGGAATCATATACTACAAATAACCGGGTTTATTGAACGCAAAAGATATCTAAATGTCATAATGGACATATACTTGTACATTTTTTTCCAATCTATAAACTCAATTTTGTTATAATAAACGTGTATTTTCATACATAAATTTATTTATTTTAGACATTCAATTTCGAGGTATGTATTTTGATTGAAATGGTGTACCCGCTGGGACTTGTTTTAGATTCATCCACTTGGCCTTGCAAATGGCAGAGTTGTAACCCAATTTTTGTAATCGGTCGGAGATCTCTCTCTGGAAACACCTCCGACAACCATCAGCCACCGCCTTGCCGCAATCACAGCCGCCAACCGCTGCTAATTTCAACTCCTTTATAATCTCTTTAGTTGCCTTTCTAATATTTGATTCTATTGAACTAGTCCTAAACAGATGATCCTACAATAACAAAATTCAAAATCATTAAAACCACTTAGCAAATTTAGCATATTAATTCCAATAAACACCATTTTGCAAAATTAGAATAAATATCTACCGTGAGAAGTTGTTCTTGAACTTCCCAAAATGATCTATTCTTCTCCGGATCACCGGAATTTTCTTCATCATCTTCGAGATCACCACCATCATAGCTATCGCGAGAATTGCATGAACTTCCCGATGAGAGTTCGCTCTCATCTAGGAACTCGAAGATCATTTCGGTCGTGTTTTCACATTCTCCGGATTCTTTCGTATTATTTTTGGAGTTCCCACGGGCCATTTTGTGTGTGTAAGTCCTAAAGATTGAAGCATGTTTTGTTTAATACTTCTTACAAAGAGATCTAATGACTTTTATAGTAAAGTTTGGATGGGTGGGTAGACCCCATCTTAATTTGTGACATGGAACAATCATAGGCTCTTTTTCTTTTCTTTTTTTTTTCCTACTTGGCTGGTGTTGCTTTAGATATTTTTGAGATTTCATTATTGGTTAGATTTAAGGTGTAATTTAAAAACAATAGACTACTATATGTAACATCATAGGTAAAGCAACTAATTTGGTAATTTCGTACGGTATATAAGTAATAGGGATGCACTGGGGCGGAGCCAGAAATTAATTTGTAGGGGGGCAAAGTTTGAACAACAATCTTAATTCTGAAAAATATTTTGCTATACACAAAAAAACCTTCAAAACATCAACAATAATCATAATTTTCGTGTGAAGCTGATTTTTAAGGGGGCAATTAGCCAAATATTCTTAATTTATAAAAAGAAAACTAACAAAATTTAAAATGTTAGGGGGGCAACTGCCTACTCTGCCCCCCTCCTGGCTCCGCCCATGGATGCACAAAAGGATTGATACTAGCTAACCTTATCTCAATTTGTTGTGTTTCTTGTTGAGATTTTCCCGATCCAGGACAATGTGTCAATGTCTCATGATAGAAGTTATTTGCGGATGACATTGGGCTAGTGGTAGAGTCGAGGTGGAGAGAAACGCGAGATTAGAGCAATCGAGAGTTCCATTGGGAACACATAGCTATGCATTATACAACTTTAAGATGTATACTTGTGTTGCAATCCCGAACACCTTAAAAAAAACTTGTCAAATTATAACATTTTTCTACCATCATAAGCCAATCTAAAGAGTTTTTTATAAAACTTTTATTGGACACCACATAAGTTAATAAGCACTTTATGAAGAAGAAAAAAAACATAAGTTGCTTTAAATAAGCAATCCCAAACACCCCAGAAAAGCATGGTTCTAAATAATTTGTTATGGCGTTAAGGTTTGGGTTCACCGCTACATTAACCCCCATGGCTTCATTCTAATGACTTGCATAGTAATGTGTTACAATACGTTATGGCACATTACAACGCATTATTTTGTAAAGTTTACGGTAACTTTTATATATAACTTTTGTGATAAATGATAACTATGTAGGAAACTTAAGACTTAAATAAACGTAAAAATGAAACATTAAAACTAAAACTTTAAATAGGAAAATACTTAATCTTATTTCCGTATCTATAGAGTTGATCACGAATTCTTTGACAATCGAAGAAAGTAGACAATAGAGATTCAAGAGATTTAACCCAAAATTTGCATCCTTAGTATCATTTTTATAAGTTCCCTATTTTAATTCTTTACATTTTTTAGTTCTATTACTTGATTTGAATAATTTGTTTTATGTTATTATTTAAAACACTAACATACAAAAGTACGAGCATGTGTATGCTGTTTTAGGACACGCCTTGATAAACTTTGTAGTTTTTTCATAACTTGTAAGGTTTAAAACTGGACCTCAACATCATGTCTCGTGTTATTTTAAAAGTAATGATTCTAATTTTATTTCTTTTATCTTTTTTAAGTTATAATGTTTTTAGCAAAAATAAATTTTGTTATGTTTGAAGTCACAATGAATCTCGATACCATGAATTAGTAAAAGATTAAAATTATATATAGTAGAAAATGTAGGGAAAAGGTAGGGAAAATTAATGTTTTATTATTAAAAAGTGTAATATTTATCTTAGAACGTGTTTATTAAATTATTGTACTGCTTGTCCATTTGTTATGATCATAAATTATTGGTATTAAACCTTTTTTATTCGCATCTTATTATTTTTTCAATATCACCGTATTTAAGGTTTTCTTAATTTAACATATACTTTCTAAAATATAATATAATAAATTACATAGATGCTCCTTATGGTTTACTCAAATTTTGAATTCAGTCCCTCAAGCAAACTAATTATATTAACGGTCTTTAACATTTTGATTTCACTACAATGAAGGTCCCTATCCTTTTACACCGTGACTTTACGAGGCCTTACACCTACCACGTGCTTCTTTTTATAAGGAAGCAACAATGAAATTGAATTCAACTTTCTCTGATTTCATAAACATATCTTACACAGGGGAGATCAAACGATAAAGCAGTTAACTTAATGAGAAGTACGAGAACGAACGACTAAATCACATAAATTATAACACATTAAAATAGTTGCATTGACCAACTATCACATGCACAAGTTTCACACGACCTTGGTTGGGTCAAGGAGTGACGTTTATCTTTTTTCGAAGTGTACGTATACATATTAACAGTAAAATCATTTGTGATTAGCATGTTTTTTTATAATTCTCATAAGTTGATTGTTTTCTCGTTTAAACCGTTACTATCTCAAATTTTGTGAATAGCTAAATATAGGTGTAATATTATATATATAATCTAACTTTTTTTATAATTTAATAATTTATGAAATATTTAAATGTACT
Organism: Centaurea solstitialis; assembly: GCA_030169165.1. Taxonomy (NCBI): domain Eukaryota; kingdom Viridiplantae; phylum Streptophyta; class Magnoliopsida; order Asterales; family Asteraceae; genus Centaurea; species Centaurea solstitialis. Next base: position 3,924,129 of record CM058043.1, on the reverse strand, counting down.
TCGAATCAACTTGCAATATGTTTAATTCAAATATTTTCGCTTAATTAAATATGATAGATGTGAAGGTGAGACAGAGGGTTAATGTGGACAGGTTAGATTCACGTCAGCAATTCAGCATGCCCAATAGGAGAACTTGTTGGGATATACACAACATATTCGAATATTAATTTAACAATGTGACGACATCGTTACCATTTATCGTTTATTTTATAAAAATATTATTATTAGAGTAAATTATACTTTTTGTCCTTATAGTTTGTGTTTTAATGTTATGACCACATAAGATAAAATATCTATGAATTACATCATTTCAGTTTGTGTTTTATAACGTGTTAATTGCCTAAACCTAACTTCATCTAAAAACTTCGGTTAACTGACTTGAAATATAGGGGTATTTTAGAACTTTTAATTTATTATTTATTTTGTTATTAAAACCACGAGTACGGAAAATGTACTTACTCTATCTATTTTATTTTATAAAGTATTTCACCTCCAAACTTTAAAAAACAACTTTTTAAGCCTAATGTACAACTACTTTTATGCATGATTACTTAAAAGCTCTAAGAATTTAAAAGTTCTGCTTAAAAACTCTAAAATCGTGAGACAAATTTTCACTTCCCTCCACCAACACAGTCTCCCAAGTCGACGATTCAAGTTCTGCAGCCTTTAAAATTCAAGCACTCAGCTTGAATGATCGTGGATTTAATTAGCCTCAACTTCTTTAATCAGGTGCATCATTCTTCATTTCTTTTTAATCGGTTTCTTCTTAATAGATTTATTCATAGTCAATTTCTTCTTAATCTATTTCTTCTTCTAGGTTTTGAAATCAATTACGTTAATCGATTTTGAAAACGACACCACAATGGGTTGAGAATTAGGTTAATCATTTTTGAAATCAGGTATTGTCTTCTTCTTGATTTCTTCTTGATAGATTTCACTCCTTAGCTCGATTCATACAATACCACACAACCAGGTAGGGTTTCGTCTTATGCTTTATTGCTTGATTTCTTTTGTTCTCGATTAGGTAAGGTTGCTCGATTTCGTCTTCAAGATTTGGATTCATTCTAATTTTTCTCAGGCTAGATTTTGTTTTTGTTTGTTGTGTTTTCATCATGAACCTTCACGTCTCTATCTTTTGGTTTTCTCCATCCCAAGAACTTTCATCACACAGGTAATTTTTTTTACTTTATATTATCGATTACCTGTGTTTGGTTACAAAAATTACGGCTCTGCAAGTTGTTGAACATCTTATTGTGGAAGGTAAATCTCGAATTCATCCATAAGTCTCCTAAATTTACATGTAAAGAAAAAGGTTTTTATATGTAAGTGCTTGAGAATCCATAAAGTTCATCTCTTTGTAGCAAACCCAAGAACAATAACAGAATGAGGAATAGATGGATCACTAAGTTTGGATTTACGAATACCTACTGAAGATGAATCTACGTCATCTAATGCACCTAGCTAAAGTGTTTGATGGAATATCTCTACCAACTTTGTGGTTATATATTCATTATCATCATTTTAATCGACTAAAATTTTATCAAATGTGGGTTCGAGAATCCTGCTAAATCTACCTCCTAAGCCATAAGGAGGAATGGATGCATCATGAAGTTTGTAATGAAGCTTGCTACTATGCATCACTCCAACAATGTTGCAGGCCCAATCTTTCAATTTTTGACTCGTTACATGTTTTTGTTCATTCCTAGATGTTTCATAATTCGTACTATTACTCTATTTAGTTAAAGATTTGGCATATTTTTTGACCGGCTACAACTTGTTTTTACTTACTATGACATCCTCTTGGTACAAGTCTTCTACCAGGTGTATTAGAGGGTCTATATTAGAAAAAAAAATTGGTCAATCTTAGGTTTTCACTTTTCCATTACTACATATGTTAGATATTTTGTCAAGACAACTTTTTACAATTGTGAAGCTGTTTGTTGGTGTTAAATATACAAATTTGATGATATTTAAATGCCAATCTATTTATTGTATAATTCGGAAGATTGAAACACATAAGATGGTCACTGTAGTATTTACAGTAGATATCATGCCTGCATACATCCCATCCTCTTGTGACCCCTACCATATACCATATTGGTTTGTTTATGATTATTTTCCCTTCTAGATGTTCGTATTTACTTTTTCTTGTTTTGACTCAGGAATCTAACTTCTTGTTGTGACCCCTAATTTTTGACCCTTTAGGGTTCCAAGTTTTTTGTTTTACATGTTTGATCAAGTCTAGTAGGTGTCAAATTGTGCTTGATTTACAATGTTTTAGGGTTATTTTTGGGTTTTGTTTTTGATTTAAATTCAAGTGTATATCAGAATTTTTCAGGATTTTGATTTACAGATAATTCTAGATTTATAGATCTATGTAAGTCTATTTATGTATGGATTTGTATAAGTTCTTTTGTTTTTCTTTTTGATTTCGCAATTTAAATATGTTCATGGGTCAATTTTGATTTCGAAATTTAAATATTTTCAAAGATTTGGGGGGTGTTTAGGAGTGCTTATGACTTATTAGATTCCTAGAAAAGTAATAAGCTATTTTAAAGTGTTTGGTCAATTAAGTGTTTATAACTTTCCGAGGAAGCTATAAGCTATTTTTTGAGAAGCCAACTTTTTTTAATTCTTTGGAGAAGTTAATAAGTTAATAAGGACTTTTGATGATAAGCCCTTCCAAGACACCCTTAGTATAAATGTTCATGAAAAAAAAATTGTTCGGCAATAAACCCACACACGCATCCGCAGTATCCGGGCATCCAATTGGGCAACACCGACTAATCCGCAGCGACCCGGGCCAGTCCACATAGACTGGACCCGCCCAGGCACGACTAAGCCCGACCTATGGCCGAGCCCGCATGCCCATTGTAACGCCCCATTTTCAGTCTTGGAAATCTAGCGGTGCGTGGTTAGAAATTTACTTTTGTTAATTTGGGTTACAAAGTTCGGGGGCTTAGGCGTTAAATGTGTAAGTGCAAGGTGTGAGTGAGCACCCATTTAAAGGGTGAGTTAACCCTTAACTTCCCTATTTTTCCCCCAAGTCAGTTTCTAAGAACGTACAGAGAAAGAGAGGAGGCGACTCTGGAAGAGAAGATAAGGGTTTCAATTGGAGGCTTAGAATCGAGCAGTCGAGAAATTGTTCGTGTTTTCGGGATCAAGGTATGAATGCTTTACTTAATTGTAGTTTAATTGTTGGTAAAGTTGAGTAAAGAGTCAAGGGTTGAGAAGTATGTGGAGGATTGATCAATTGATCAACCTATAGTATGAATTGGAGTTGTTTAGGTCGAATTAGAGACGTGTGAATGTCCCTTATCGACCCTAGTTCTTAAAATCCATTGATGTAGTCTTGTAGAGCTCGAAAAATCGAGATCATAGCAATTTGAATCGGCCCAATCGGAGTTCGTATGAGAGAGTTATGTCCAATTGAAGAAAACCCTTCTTTTCTTCTCGTGCTGATGGTAACGGCGGGTAAATCCGCGGGTAAGGTTACCAGCGGTATTACCAGCCGTTTAGGCTGTGTTGGTTTTTGAGTTTTCCGAAACGGGCTCGTTTGGGGTCCTTTAGCTTATGTACCCCTAGGGGCTTGTGTAAATAGATGTTATGTGAAGTTTCGTGAAAATTGGTCGAGCGTAGCTTGGTCATTTCGCGTTAGGGAGTCGAGTTGTGGTTAAAACCCATTCTTGGGCATTATTTGATGTGCATATGTATGTATTATGTATAGGTGGTGCAAGTTAATGTTGTGCTAGATAAGAGAGCGTGTTAATCAGCTTATCAGGTGAGTACCTCACTTAACTCTTGTCGTTATGTAAATGTATGGTTACGATTGCATGTGTGATTATGTGTATGCGTTCCTTCGGGGACATGGCAGAGTACCTATGGTGGTAGTAATACCCCTAGGGAATTATTATGAGATGTGTTCCTTCGGGGACTTGGGAGAGTACCTATGGTGGTAGTGATACCCCTAGGGAATTTGCAGAGGCCTGGTACCAGTGTCATTTATCCTTCCTTGATGGCATTAAGCCATAAGGAAGACTGGAGACTTGCGTGTATGTAGTTGCTATGTATTTGTGATTGTGTGTGCATGATGGTAAGTGGTTAAGTGTCTGCTCACTAAGCTTTATGCTTACCCCGTTGTTGTTTATCTTTTTTAGTGTCAGGTACGTCCCGAAGGAGAAAAGTGAAGATACCGTATGAGGTTCCGTGGCGGCAGTTCAGTCAAGAGGTTTTTGGAGAAAGTGTTGTTTGAAAACCTTAAGTTTTATGTTTTTGAAATGTAAACAATGGTTGTTTTCCGTAAATCCTTATACTTATGTTTTGTGGGTATAACCTATGGGTTAAAGTTCAGATTTTAGTCATAATAAAATGTTGATTGGACGAGCTTCCGCTATTTTGTAAGGACGTGGTTACTTTCAGTTAAATTGAATGTTATGAGATTTGGGATGTTACACCCATACACTAGCATGCCCGTTACCTGGACCCGAACCAACCCGAAGGCCGGACCAAAGTCTGGGTATCGCCGAAGTGCTACTCCCATGGGACCAATGGATATCATCAACTAGCCCCAGCCTTTTGCCAACCTGAGACCAATGGATACCATCCACTAGCCCCAAGCCTTTTGCCATCCACCAATGGATACCATCTACTCTCATGTTCATGGAAATAAACATGAGACTGAAGAAAATGGGTAAAAAGACTAAAATGCTCATCACGTGACAGACATGTGACCGAATTAATAGAGAGCATTTAACGGTGTTGCCGAGAAGGACTAGTTTAGGCACCAAAATATAATTTTTGAATCACCAATGCACTTTATAATTTTAAGGGTCGAACATCGTAAAACAACTATTTATAAGGGACAGAATGTAATTCACTTTTAAAATTAAAAAACCATCCACTTATTCATTGAATTCTAATCATTCGCGGAAATCGGACTATGTAAACATCGGGCCCGGTCTTTAACAATTTAATTATTTTATTATCGTTTTTGATGATTTATGAGCATAAATTTTTAGAAAAAGGTCATACCGAGAAAACCATATTATATTTCCTTTTAAAATTTGTTTGAAAATAAGTGTCTTTGTTTCAAACAAGGTTTTGATTCTCGCACTTCATCGCAGATCAAATTTTAAAGTTGTAGACGATTTAAAGTTATTAAGTTGATTAGTAATAAGTGTTATTAACCAAAGGAGTAAATCGTAACTTTTACAATTCGAATAATAGAATCGTATTATTTTTTTATTATTATAATAAAAATTTGATTAATGAGTTTAATTAAATGACGTATTTAACCCTTTTCCTATTTTTGAGTAAATATATAATCGTAACATAAATGGTATACAATAAGATAATTAGCTCAAAAAATATTCAATATTGGAGTCATTTCAAAGGTATCGTCGATACGATTATAATGGCGTAACTTGTTTAAATTGAAGCACATTTTTAACATGTTTTAACCAGTATACAATATATGGCTAAAACGTGAAATGAAATACAGAAACTTAAAGATATAAAGTGAATAAATATTATAACTCTAAGAGGGTAAAATGTATTGACTCCTATTTCAAGATGGACCATTTCTGAATTCCTAATTTCTTGCATTTTGTCCCTCTATAATCTCAAGATTACGATTATATACGTATTTTTAGCATATTTATAATTGGATCATAGATTATATAAACTATATATATTATGTACATATAATATCGTAGGGGTGGGTTCAAATGTGAACTACTTTTTGGTTGTGAAGATGAGGACAACCGAGAGCGCGACACGTGGCGGATGACTAAGCGCCACGTCAAATCCACGGCGGATGACTAGACGCGATTCATAGGAGGGCATTGAATTAAAGAGGGGGACCACACTCAAAGCCGCCACGTGTCGCGCTCTCGGTTGTCCTCACGTTCACAACCAAAAAATGGTTCACATTTGAACTTTTCTCTAATATTCGTATATATATATAATTCAAATATAAGAAAATAAATAAAATAATTAAACTGTCGTTCACTCTTATTGAGATTGTTAATAGAGTTAGTGATTAATGATCACTTTCAGACCAAATTGAGATTGTTAAACCTCTTTTCAATATGAATTATTCCTTGTTACTATAAATAAAAGACTTATAAGATGATGAAACTAGACATCCTCTGTGACAGTTTTTGTGAATTGGAACAATTTCATAGATGATTGTAGAAATTTGTGAAAATATGTTGTTTGTTACAGTTTGCATTGATGTGATATTTTTACTTGATATTTATTTTGAATGTGTTTGATCTTTGTTGCATATTATTTAAAATATTAAATCATATGTTAAACCTTATTTAACTATTTGTATAAGGCCCTGTAGCCCCCCATCGGTTTGGGGAGCGAGCTTGTGGGCTTCGGCTAGTTTGTGTTACACATGCCAGCGGGTTTGGCAAGCGGGCTCACGATCGCGTTTGGCACCCACTCATACATGTTGTCTCTCTCTCTCTCTCTCTCTCTCTCTCTCTCTCTCTCTCTCACACACACACACACACACACTCCTTTTTTTCTTTTTGATATATATATATATATATATATATATATCGGGTATTCGGGGTTGTGGGTAGTGGTACTTCTATTTCGAGTTTATTGTAGGTTTGTAGATAAAAATAGTGTGGTGTTAATGTGACACTAATGTAGTAGCTTGGACTTTATGGGCTTAAGAACCTAAGCACATTAAATATTGATACAAGGATCATGTTGCCTTTTTCTAAATTAGCATTGGATTCTGGTTCATTTCCTTGAAAATTTGAATCCAAAAATGGACCTATGGATCAGCATCAAGAATATGCCAATTTGGCAATAATTTTTATCATCAAAAAGGACTATGGTTAGAGCATTTATGGGGATTTTGGCCAAAATGCCCCCAAGGGGCACCCCCAATTTAGTATTTTACCCCTTTTCTCTCTCCTTTTGCAAGCTATACCCCCACAATGCAGTTATAGGTGCGTTATAACTCACCTCCCGCTAAAAGACAAAAAAATTCAGCCTTTGACGAGCAAAAGTCAACAAAAAACGCAGTTATAGTAGCATTAAAGCGCAGTTAAAGTGCTGACGCCATTATAACTGCGCCATAACGCACCGTTATGGGGAAGTTATAACGGTGCGTTATGTCTCGTCGTTACCAAGACGGTCAAACACAGTTATAACGCTACTATAACTGCGCTTTTTGTTGACTTTTGCTCGTCAAAGGCTGAATTTTTTTGTCTTTTAGCGGGAGGTGAGTTATAACGCACCTATAACTGCATTGTGGGGGTATAGCTTGCAAAGGGAAAGAGAAAAGGGGTAAAATACTAAATGGGGGGTGCCCCTTGGGGCATTCTAGCCAAAATCCCGCATTTATGGATATTTTTGTATTGATAATGATGGGATTGTATTTGGCAATAATTTTTATCATCAAAAGGACTATCATTAGAACACTTATGGATATTTTTATTGATGAGATTACGACAGCGTAGGAAAGACCTTTGATTAACATAGACGTATTTTTACCTCAGGAGAGGCTAATTACACTCCTATAGTCTAAATTCCTCCTCACACCCATCACCATCACAATTACCTTTTTACATTCCCGATGCATTAAATGACTTGATTTTAATTTTTTTAAGGGTGCAAATAGCAATCCTTTTTATGCCTACCAATAGCCTAACCAAAATAAATCTTCTTTTAATCGTAATATATTTGCCCTTTTTATTGTGGTTTGTCTTAATTAAGAACTTTAATCGTAATATATTTGCCCTTTTTATAGAACTTGAATCAATGCTTTGGACTGGGTCTAGAGCCTAAAGTTCAAAGGTAAAATATAAAAATCTGCAATCTAACTTGAAATAAGCTTTGTTATGGTCTAATCATGTACAACTTTAAATCAACCATTAGACCCTATAAAAGCCAAAATCAATTAAAAAGAAAAAAAAAATACAACCGAAAACCTGATTGATGCTCATTAAATTAAATAAAAGATTAGTTGAAATCTAATCCTCAAACAAAAATTTGTTTAATGCACCCATTGCCTCAATGTATTAGTGTCTACGTCAAAAATTTAATCTCTCCTTAATCGTGAGGCATCTAGTAAAATTTACATAACTTTTAATATTGATTGGCCTCGTATAATTTTTCTTGGAACGATGGAATTTAATAAAACTAGCAACATGCTAGAAAAAGAAACAATTACATATGAAGTAGGCTCCATTCTTACATTATACGTTAAGATTCATTTAAATGAAAAATAATGTAAGTTCTTTTACACTGTTTTGAATTATATTAACATTCTTGGGTCACTTAACGTGAATACCTAATTTCATTGGTATTTTATTTTTTCACGTGGTTTCATCCATTCTTTCTTCATTTGAATTATATTAACATTCTTGAATGCTCCTATTCAATGTTAGTTTAGTCTGGTTAAAAAATATTAGCCCGCTTCATTTGGTACAATAATTTGGAAGGTTAAATTGTATTTTAAAAGAGTACATGTTAAAGGTTTATCCCTTCCAAAAATTAAAACAGGTCAAGGTTTTATATGATCTGAAGAATATCAGATAAATTTATGTGGTTTCACTAAAGAATGGTCCAAAATAGTATATATAGTCGTGTCGGGTTTGAGTGATTAAAGACTATTGTTTTATCAATCTCAAACTTAGGCTCATTTCGATCGTATCGACGATACGATTATAACGGCGTAATTTGTTAAAATTAAAACGTATTTTTTAACATATTTTAGCCAACATACGATATATGACTAAAACGTAAAATGAAATATTGAAAAATAATAGTTATAAAGTGAATAAATATTATAAATTTAGGGGGCTAATATGTAAATTTAAAATTAATATAAAATTAAAGTCGATTGGAATTTGGAACGGGTATGGGCAGGTGTGGGTTGGAGGGTGTGGCCGGGTCGGTTTGCCTGGTAATTGTATATTATTTATAATATCTAGATATAGAAAAACATAATAGAAATCAATTTTATTATTTTTTGGTACTAATAGACAAACGGTAATGTGATTATTTTTGTAAACAAAATAAAACTATTAAGAAAAATATGAACCACTTGATATATTTATCCTAATCTTTTGCGGAAACCGGTCCAAGTACACGTTAACTAAAATCTTGCTCGAATGGTTCCATTTGTGGGGCTTACACTTTGGCATTTTATCACTTTTTCTTTTTTGGCAAATTTCTATAATCATGCATGTGGCTTATCGTAAATTTGATTTTCGATATAATCTTCTCTTCTAGTTTTTCTTGTCTCCTATCCTTGTCTTCCTTGTTCGTGTGAGACGACCATATAATGTGGGATTTGAGTAGAATCATGGTGGGAAATTAAGTAGAAGATTTTGCACATCAAAAACCAAAGCTCATACAAGGAATGAGTTTGATCATAAAAATACTTTCAATACCAAAACCACATACGTCGACACTTTCTAAACCGAAACCCAATGGCTAATCATCTTCTTACATGGAACTAGATGTTGGATCCTTCTTTGTGTTCTTTCTTTTTGTACCTCAAATCTCTAAAGAATCACAAGTATTTCAAAACATACAATTAGAAACCTATGATATTTATTTGATTATAAAAATTCAGAGATATACTCATTAATGTAAATTGATTGAAGGTACAAGATGTACCAAACATGAGCTCCGATAAGAACACCACCACTTAGACCATTATTCCAAGATGTTAGATCTTGAAATGTATTTATTTGGAAACCACAAAAAAAAATCTAAAGTCGGAATAAAATCAAGTAAAAATGGCATGTTATGGGTTTGTACATGGTATAACCTTTGTGGATTGTGATGGATTATGGGTGTTGTTGCAACAATGGAAGGGAGAAATGATACAAGTGGAAGAGAGAGAGAGAGAGAGAGATAGAGAGAGAGAGAGAGAGAGAGAGAGATCGCATCCGTGGTGTAGGCCGTAGCTGAGTGGTGGTGGGGGGAGGGATAGTGGTTTATGTTTAGGCTTTTCTTAATGCATTTAGGCACTTGTATGTATGTTTTACAAACTTGTACACTAAATTTTGTTCCACAAGACCATATAAAATAACCAAACCATCCTTATGTGACTATGTGAGTGTACGTGCGGCAAACTTAATGAATGACATTAATGTCTACTAAGGCCAAAAACAAAACCCATAATGAAACACAAAAAGCAAATGATTATGATAACCATAAGGACAACTTCTATAGTTTACTCATTTTTTAATTACTATTATTAGTTTAAATAAAATTAAAAATATACTAGTTGCATCTCAAAATAATGCAACATATACTAGTTCTGTTTAAAGATACATTTAAACAAATTGTTTTATTATCAACCAACTATTAGAAAAATGTCATGAAGTACATGTGGTCCTCACGGTGACAAAAAGCATAGTGCACATATAATGAATTGGTGAATTATATATTTTATGTAATACACGATTTAAAAACAACATGAAGCAAGTTATTGTTGATGTGAGAGTTTTGTCAATTGAGAGTACGAATTTGCATTATTTCCAAAATTTAGGGGACCATGTGTGCATGTTTAAATTTCACGAGCACTGTTCTGACTTATGTGCAGATCAATTCTAGGGATTTTGATGTCCTGTACGAGAATATTAATAAATGTTTCTATGTCTTTTCTTCTAAGCAAATGAAACTATAAATGATACGATTTTTTAAGAGTTCGGATTTCATCCTCACTTTAAGATATTTCTATGCCAAAAAAGAAAATTTCAATGGAAGGAATTTTAGTTTCTTGTTGAAACAATTCGTTAAAAGAACCCTCACTTTATAATCACTTCATTTTGTGGAAAATCAATTTGTTTATTAGTTTCAATTATCTAATAGTAATATATTATTAAAATCAAGTTATTCATCAAAAAACATACATGACAAGGGTGGAAATCACATATTTTTTTGATTTGAACGATATTTTTCAATGATGTATGATATGAGTAGGTACGAAAACTTAAGTGTGATTGGCAGGCTTCAATTTTAACTTAAAACTCATTCCATTGATAATATGATATGATATATGTTAAACTCTTTGTACTATAATATATATGTTACTATCATTTCATAGTAAAATGACCCTTCATATTATGTACTAACCTCTATTAAGTAAATCGTACATTTTGTCTTTTTCTGTATTGTTATTATTATTCAACTAAACAATCATTATATAGAAAATTTTGTGTACATTACTTCACAAATGAGTTTGCACCTCTAAATTTTTTTTCCAAAGAGGTATCCAAGACCACATTGGGCCCAGACTAATCCTCGGCAATTTTGGGCCGAAGCCCGACTCTAAATTTTTTATTCTGTTTTGGTAAAGGCTCTCACCTCTTTACCCATGAGAGCCTTTAACGTAGTAAGAGGGAAATCGGTAAATGGGGCTTACTTTTATTCATAATTTGTTATAAGTCTTTTGAACCAAAAATAAAATTCCAATGAAAGAAAATTTAGTTTTCATGTTGAAACATTTCGTTTAAAGAACTCTAACTTTATAATAATTTCATTTTCTGGAAAATCAACTTGTTTACTGTTTTCATTTATCTAAAAATAATATATTATTAAAATTAAAACTATTCATCAACATACTATTACATGAGACCGGTCGAAATCGCATATTTTCTTGATTTAAAAGATATTTTTCAATAATGTATAATAAAAGTGGGTACGAAAACTTAAGTAGGATTGGTAGGCTTCGCTTTTAACCTATAACTCATTCCATTGGTTGTATGACATTACGTTACTATCTTTGTACTATTATATATATATAGAGAAGAGAGAGGAAGATTCAAACGAGAATGACATCAATTTAAAAGAATACGAGAATCAATCTCAGCCAATCATCTCAGGCCAATCATATATGAGAATGACTTTTGTGTACAAAATCATATATGATTAACAAAGGAAAAGTTCAGGTACAAAAAACATGTACAAAATCATATATGATTCATATAATAAATCATATAGAAAATCACATGTGATTAACAACTACGCGACTTGCCCCGCGACCTTAAGTCGCGGGCAAGGTCGCGCGTGTCCATTTTTTTCGTCCAGTGCTTAATCACATGTGATTTTGTACACAAAAAATCATTCTCGCATTCTCTTAAAAAGATATCATTCTCATTTGAACCTCTTTCTATATATATATATATATATATGTTACTATCATCCAATAGTAAAATGACCTTTGGTTAGTACTAACATCTATTAAGTAAACTGTCCGTTTTATCTTTTTATGTCTAGTTATAATTGTTTACTTAAACAATTATTACATAGAAAATTTGATTTGTGCATTACTTCAATTTGTATTTTAATTAAACACATATTAGATCATTATTTAGATTATTAATTTTTTTTCATATTACAATTATATACTGAAGAAAAATTTTGGGTCGTTAATATTCTTGGGCCCTGGACGTTCGTCGGTATCGCCCTCCCGTAGGAACGACCCTTCCAATATTGCAAACATTATTCTTGCCAAAAAAAATTTTTTGATTGGTATGTGGCAGAATGGTGCAAAAAGAAGCACTCCTTCCCAAACACAAATATCCTAAAGTAACCTTGGAGATATACAAGAAAAATAGAAAAATAACATTATATCAAAGAAATAGGGTAGGTCTAAACAAAATGATAAAAAAATCAAGTAGTTATTGCAGCACTAGAAGATAATAATCGGACTGGGATTGAGAGAAAGCAACAAAGAAGAAAATGCGAGCAAATCTTGAATCTCTACTCATCGATTGTTTCTTTTCTTTGTTGGTTATGAAACCACATCATAATGCCAAATTCGGAAAGCTAGCTTATCTACATGACTATGTGTATGTGATCATTTTTTATACTTTGCTGCAAATCTCTAGCTCACGACATGCTATATGTGTTGACGTTCTCATTTGATTCATTTTTTCTCACTACATGTTAGCCCAAGTCAATGTCGTAACGGACAATCATTTAAGTGTTGGAGATTTGATAAACACCAATATTATATATTTTTACATCAAAATGCCCTACAAGTTAGTGTTAATTGGATGCTTAAGGCATCCTTTTTAATTTGAGTTTTATGTATTATTGTTGGTAAAAAAAAATATAAAAAGAGGGAAAAAAAAACCAAGCTTCATTATATTGTTGCTTAAAAAAAAAAAAAACATAATCAAGTTTTGTTTGTGCATCATGGGCTGCAAACCAAAGGGAAAAAAATACAAGTCCATAAGGATGTTGAAGCCCATTTGGCAAGAAGAAAAGTCGATAAATTGGGGGACAAAAAAACAAAGCTAATTTTCGGGATTTTGGTGAATACGATTTGGAGAAATTTGGGTCGATTTTGGGTATTTCTTAGCTAGGGTTCTTCGTCCTTTATTGATTGTATTGTTTTGTAAGTTTAGTCTTGTAAACTTTTAAACAAGATTATGAGTAGCTAAATTCGTTTCAATTATTGGGTTTTCAGTGAGAAAGATCCCAAGAATCCTATAGCCTAAACTTCCAGTTGCTAGTTGATATTAATAATACGTAATCGTTCTTAATTTCAACTATGTAAGCAAATAATGCATCATTTGAATACCATGTCAGTTGATTTGCATTATAGGATTGTGTAATCTATCTTATATGTCCTCGCTCCCGGTCATTAGTTAGAATTGTTGTTTGTCTAATTTTAATGCAATTGGTAGGTTAATCTATGTCTGATAGTATGCTTAACTTAATCAGTTAGGAACAAGTTCACTGAGCTTGTCGTGTTAGTTTAGTGTTTGCCATGTGACACTCACGGCTAGTCGAAAATCAATTGAGAAAATAAAAGTTTTAATAAACACGTCAATGATACATGATTTCATAAAGAACTAGTTATACTCATTAGTAGAATTTGTTGTCTATTATTTGAAGTCGTGATTTATTTATATGTTTTAATATGACAACTTCAACACCCCCACCCCCACCCCCTTCTTTTTTTATTGTGTCCAACTTACTTACAGATGAATTCTTTTTGGACATACAATTTACCGAATTATTGAGTAGATGGTTTTATTTATCGCTATCACAATTCGTTGTGCACTAAAGGTAATAGGATTCGTCTTTATATAATTTATTATTTGTCCTATCCATCAAAACTTATAATAAACTCTCATAAAATATCCCAAATCTTAAGGTGTCTTCTTTCTAGAAAATATTGAGTAAAACTTACTTACAAGGGAAAAAAGTCCTTAGTATTTACTAATGTTTCAAATAACCCCTTTAAGAATCCTCAGCGTTTCTTAAAGTTGTCATGATTTAAATGATTTTTTATCTTTAGATGTTTAAATTATGACAAAGCTATCGTTAGTTCATCCTGTATATTTTTCATTTTTCTATATAAGTTTTACAACGAGTTTAAGCTAGATTTTAGTGGTGCTCTAATTTTTATCATCGTATATACTGTTCCTTTGTCTCTATATATCCCATCGTTTGCTTGTGTTTCTCTCTTTTGACTCTAGCTTCTTGCTAGTTTCAATAAAGCTTGCCATTCTAAAATAAAAAGTTTACAACATGTTTTTTTTTTTCCATGAAATTGAAATATTTAGTAAATGCATTTATAGGAAAATGTTTATCAATCATCAGAAGTTCAAAACTTGAGGGACACAAAATGTAAAATGCCAAAATTAACCTTCCCTACACTCGTACCTACTATATTAGGTAGAGAGTCGCAGATATTTTCAATCATCTTCTTAATCATTTTATTGTCATTGTTATTTTTTTATTAATACAAGCAGATTAAAATATTCTAAACTTGTTTTCTTCCAAAAAAAAAGTATCTAAACTTTAAAATGTTTAGATACTTTCAAAGTATCTAAAATTAAAATGTTTTATAAAATTATAATACTTTCAAATAAATTGAATCAACTTTTTCTCAAATTACAGTATTTACTATAGTTTTGTTGGATTATAACTCACTGTTCTAAAAAACTCGCCTTGCAGGCGTTATGGCGCGCCATGACTTTAAGGCTTGGGTCTCACACCACGTTAAGCAAGTGGCACGCCATGGCCTATTGCGCAGTTTTTCTAATGCAAAATTTGATTTTTCTTTATATTTTAAAGGTTTTATTTGCTAGTTTTTAGTATATAACTTAATTCTAACTTGTTTACAAAACATATAATCTTATATATAATAATTTATATGAACTATAAATTTCACGTCATAAGTCACGCCTTAAAACGTTATGGCTTCGCCATGGCTCCTAAGGCTTGAGGCTTGGTCTGACCGCCATACACGCCACGTCTTACACCATTTAAAACCTCGTTATAAATACTTTCAGTTTTATCTGATTAAATGCTTTGCATAAAGCTAATGTTCAATTATATCGTTGGTCAAATACTTTAATCTTTTGAGGAAAATAATAAAAAGTAATAACTGTTGTAGGATAAATGTGTCATCGTCTAAAGGATATGACGATAGACATTAGATAGAGATAGAGTTAGATTAGAACTAGAATATCTCTTAGTTATCTTCATGTAATTCATCCCTATGATTAATGAGAATGACAGATTCACTTTCTCTATTCTATTGTTGTTCTGTTTACTTTTTCCTTTAACAATAACATTAATTTAAAACAATAAAAATATCAAAAGTATGTAGAAAACAAGTCAAAGAATATGTTCCAACACTTGGTCTATTTCTCAATAACTTAACTTAGTCCAAAACAAACACCACATAAACAAGTCCAATTATTTTCTCACCTACCAAAACCTCTACTAAAAATATATGTATGTACATACAATACCTATATATAATTTTGATACAAAATCTTTAAATTATCTTCCAACAATTTTCGATATTTTCGCTACAAAACTCTAATCGCCATGGAATGTAGACTAGACGACAAGTTCTCAACCAAATCGAACGTAAGTAACGAGACCATTGGCCTCGACAAACGACTCGAATGCTCAACCGCAGACAAAATATCGGGTGATAACAATGATTTGGATTCACGAACCCCGTGCCATTTTGCTTGCATGTATTTCAACTTCCTCCATGGAGCGATGTGCATTTTCCTGTCTTTCATGCATTTTTTCGATGCTGCACAAAGTATCTTGATCAATGATTCAAGCCTTTCGGTTTTTCCAACGTATATTTCCGGTAGCCGGCTTATTAGACGGTTGTATTCTTCGCTAGCCTTGACCATCTCGAATTCACCTCGAAAATTTAGCTCAATAATCACTCGTATAATCCCCTTTTTAGAATTTGATGTGTCCAATACTTCTATATACGTGTGTTCGCCTGGAAAAATAAAAAAATATTTCTTTAAATTCACCGGAATCATATATATAGATAATCGAGTTTATGGAATGCAACAAATATCTAATTATATAAATGTCGTAGTAAATAGTTTTGTAGGATCAAATAATTACGTGTGTTATGTAAAAACGTCATAGTAAATTTATTTGAAGCGTTTAGACGTGTTAACAAGTTTTTTTGTATCGAATAGAATGTCGTATTAATTTTTATATGACAATTAATTTCGATATATATATATATATACATATATTAATTGAAATGGTGTATATACCCGCTGGACTTCTTTTAGATTCATCCACTTGGCCTTGCAAATGGCAGAGTTGTAACCCGATTTTCGTAATCGATCGGAGATCTCCGTCTGGAAACACCTCCGGCAACCGTCAGCCATCGTCTTGCCACAATCACAACCGCCAACCGCTGCTGATTTCAACTCCTTTATGATCTCTTTAGTTGCCTTTCTAATATTGGACTCTATTGAACTAGTCCTAAACAGATGATCCTGCAAAATTGTTCAAAATCATTAAAACTCCCTAGTAAACTAATCTAGCATGTCGGTGCTGCCCAATTGGATGCCCGGATACCGCGGGTGCGTGTGTGAGCTTATTTCCCGTACAAATTTTTTTTAATTTAGCATAGTCTAAGGAAAATTTCCTAAAAACATTTTGCAAAGTTAAAAAAAATTAAATATCTACCGTAAGAAGTTGTTCTTGAGTTGCCCAAAATGATCTATTCTCCTCCGGATCACCGGAATTTTCTTCATCATCTTCGAGATCACCGCCATCATAACTATCGCCGGAATTGCATGAACTTCCCGATGAGAGTTCGCTCTCATCGAGAAACTCGAAGATCATTTCGGTTGTGCTTCCGGATTCACCGGCCACCGGAGCTCCGGGGGTTGTTGTGTGCCTAAGTTCTAAGGATTGAACCATGTTTGTTTAATTAATACTTTGTTACAAGGAGATCTAATGGCTTTTATAGTAAAGTTTGGGTGTGTGGGTGGACCCTACTTTGGACATGGACCAATGAGAGGCTCCTTACGTCACTTTGATGTTCTTTTTCCCTTTTGTTTCTGCCTACTTGGCTTTTGTTGCTTTGGATATTTTTGATACTTAATTAATGGTTAGATTATAGTTGTGTAACATTTTAGAGATAAGGTAACTATTTTGGTAATGTCATACGGTATACAAGTAATAGGGATAAACCAAAGGTCGACACTTGCTATATATAATCTCATTTTTGTTTGTTGTATTTCTTGATGATTATTTCCCGATCCAAGACAGCGACTCAAGATATTCGCATTTGTCGTTGAGCTAGTTGTAGAGTCGAGGTGGAGATAAACGAGAGATTAGAGCAATGGAGAGCTTCATTGGAAAAACATATTATGTGCTTTTTACTACAACAAAATTGAGTTTATAAGACGCCTCAAATAAAAAAAGACATCTTAATAAAGTGTTTATAAGATGCTAGTTTATAGAACGAAATACAAGAACGTTCTATCTCAAAGTGTTACAACTTTATAGGACGTTTTTGGGCATCGTAACAAGTTTTTAGGACATTTCTAAAAGAAAACCAACTTTGTAGGACGCTTTTGAGAATCGTCTTATAAACCCATATTTTTAGAGGACGCTTGTGTTTTTAGGACACATTTTCAAATAGTGTCCTATAAAATAGTTAAGAGGACAATTTTTTTAATAAAGCGTTCTAAATAACCTTTTACGAGGCTCAAAAGCGTCCTACAAACTTTTTGTAACACTTTTAGATAGGATGCTTTTGTGTTTGGTCCTATAAACTAGCGTCCTATAATACATTCTTTTAGGACGCTTTTTTTATTTTATGCGTCTTATAAAACTCAATTTTGTTGCAGTGATTGTACAACTTTAAGACCCTTTTACTTATGTTGCAATTTCAATTAGGGGTGCATTGAGAACGAGGTAGAAGTTGATATTGGGAGATAGGGTGAAGGAGGGAAGGTACACCAAAAAAGATAGTTTTAAATATTTGGGCTACATGATTCAAGAAGAGGTGAGGTGGAAGATGATATAACACATCATGTAATGAGGGTGGATGAAGTGGAGAGCTTTCACGAGCCTATTGTATAACAAGAAGGTCTTGGTAAATCTAAAAGGTAAAGTTTTTTACGACAACCATCAGAACAACTAGGTTATAAGGGTTGGAGTGTCAGGTAGGGGTGTAAACGAGCCGAGTATCAGGTAGTTCGAGTCGAGTCGTTAGTATCTCGAGTCGAGTTTTGACCGAGTTTATTCGAGTTGAGTTTTGACCGAGCTTTGACCGAGTCGATCTCGAGTAGCTCGCGAGTTCTCTCGGCTCATTTACACCCCTAGTGTCAGGTGATAAATAAGGCCCATGAGAGGAAAATGGAAGGCATAGAAATCAGGGTGTTTAGATAAAACTCTTGTATAACCATGTTTGACGGAATACCAAAGGAGGTCTTCCAAATAGTGGGAGTTTAATCGATCATCCGTCGATAAAGATAGATTACAACCTTTAGTGAACAAGATAGAAACTTTCGTCCATCAAGCGGGTGAGAATGAGATGGGTTAAAAAATTGAGGTTTGAGATGGCATCTTTAGGTATTGTACAAGACACGACTTCTAATAAGAGTTCTTAGAAATACATTATTAGGGTAACAAACTAGAGATGCATATCTATAGCTAGCATAGACGATATAGGGTTGGTGAGACTATAGTTACATTACTAAAGCCCTAAGTTACAAGAGAAGTGTATAACTTGCTTTCTTTTGGTTATCTTCTTAATATGTGTATGTGTGTTGTTGTGTATTTATAATTATCTTCTCAAAAGTTACCATTTTTGTCTTTTACACTTATCACAAGAATTGGTATTACGGGAAAAACATTATCTTTACTCTTTGAGGTAGATATTACGTCTGCTAACTTTAATTATACCCTTAGAACTTAGGAAGGGATATATTGGGCATTTTAATTTGGTTTGGTAATTACTTTCAATTTTTTAAATATAAAATCAAGTTTCCATATCTAATAATCCATGATATAGTGTACATACCCATCTCTAACAAATTGTGCCTTATCTAACCAAGAAAGTGTTGAGAGGTTAAGCAACCCAAATTTGTTTTGACCCATTTTACATATTTATACATTGTGTCCTACCTTGCTACTAGAGAATTACACATCAAATGCAACTAAAAATTGCTAATGTAACCTAGAAAACCAACTTTGATATATCACCTACTTTAAGATCACACAAAACCTATTAAAAAGGGGTAGGTTTTGGGTTTTGTTTCAGATCTAGACATAACAAATATGGCAATTGGAAAAGAAGGTTTCCATGTGATCTTTTTGCAAGTTTTTTGTCGTCCCAGTGATCATTTGTTCAAATAGTGAGAACTACGAACTTGAAGGTTTTCGAGGACGAGTTTGAATGCTTTTTTATTGCCCCTGTGATTTGTTTTTTGGGTTTCATAATAGAGGGAAATATGGGGTTGTGTCATGGTGATGGAGGAAGTGCTTGTGTTAGTAGTTGTAATTGTAATTGTAGACAGTGTTGCAATTTGTGTTGGTAGTAGATATAGACAAAGTTGCACAAGTTGTGTAGGAACCGACAGTTGAAGCAAAACCATCTCGCGCTAAAATGACCAAATCAAGTTTGCTCTCACATTGTAGAAGGGTGAATAATGTTGTAGAATCTGGTTATAGTGGTGGTTAGAGGGTGTTGCAGCCTTGCAAGTCGTTGACAGGCACCAACAATGATTCAAGGGGGGCGTGAATTAAAGTTAAAGTTTACCCAATATTAATAATAATATTATATGGATTCTCGTAAACAAAAGAGAATAAAAGACTAAATTGACGCTCATTTAATGGACAAAGTTTAATAGACTTAGTGATTTGGGGTAACTTTCAAAGAGGTGATCCAACCGCACATTTCAGTATGGTTACTTTGTTACGACTTCACTCCAGTCATTAGTCCAGTCTTTGACATTCCCCTAGTAAAATGAGAAACACTATAACTTTTTTAGAGTAATCAAAATTCAAGTTCCACTTTTTAAGATATTACTATATCTTTAGGACTAAAAAAACAAATATCTATATAAATAAATAACTAATATGGGGAAAAAGGTAGGAAAAATATTTTATTATTAAAAAGTGCAATAATATCTATCTTGAAACGTGTTTATTAAATTATCATAGTGCTTGTCCATTTGTTATGATTATAAATTATTGGTAGTAAACCTTTTTTATTCGCATCTAATTCTTTATTCATCATCGTATTTAAGGTTTTCTACAACATTTTCTTAATAAATTGGAGAGAAGTCTAGTGGCAAAAAAGAAGGCTACGTCATTCTTTTTTCCACAAAAATTCTAGTATTTTAATTTTTATATGTTAAAATTTTTAAATAAAAGAGGATTATGAGTTTTTATTGCTTAATTTGTCCCCTTAAATCAAAATTACGTTCCATTTTATTTTCTGATCAAATATGCTTTCTTCAAATATATGTTCCATTTTATTCTCTAAGTTTGAAATTATCTTCATATAGAGGCGAGGTCAGTCAATAAAACGACTTAATGAAAGAAAAACAACAACGACCAAACGACATATGAATTATAACATATTCAAAAACCAGTTACACTAACCAACTATCACAAGCACTAGTTTCACACAACTGTGGTCAGGTTGACCTGCCGATTACATGCCCTCTTTATCATAGTGTTGTTAGTATGCAGTTTATTGCAAAGTCAAATACAGTTTATATCATCTTACATTTTTTATACATTGATTGTTTTAGTATTTGAACCTTAGTAGTTTATTATCTAAAGTTTTGTGAAACGATTAAATATTTTTGTGGGACTACTTTATGGTTTAAAAATTTATGAAATATTTAAAATACATTGAATCCAACTTGAAACATGTTTAATTCAATATTTTGCTTTAATGTATGATTTATAGATGTGAAAGATGAGTTAGAGCCACATCATCGTATTGACTGGTTCGGATATACACAACATATTCGAATATTAGTTTAACATTGTGAACCGATTATTTATTTATTTATATTATTATTAAAATTATTGTTATAAATTTATTGATTAATAAAAATGACAAAAAAGAAAATGAAAAATATCCACTTGATTGATACTAATCTTTCGCGGAAACCAGACACCGGGCCCAAATTTTAACAATTTAAATATTTTATTATTATATGTCGGTATTTGATGAATATGATAAGATAATTATCTATTAATCTCTTAAATTGTAGTAAATTCTTGTGTGCTGGATAGAAAACCATTGTATTGTTTTAGAGTATTTTAAGGATTTTGTTATATTTTTATTAAAATAAAGGATAGAGGATGAAATTTTTTAAAACTCTATCTATTAGAGTGTTTTCATGATTTTTATTTTAAAGAATCTATCATTATTAAATTATTAAAATATACATTATGTTATTATTTTAATAAACTTTTTAAAACAATTAAACAATAACTCATCATTTAGAGATTTTGAAGAAATCTCTATATTTAGAGAAAACTTTAAAGTTTTCTGTTTTAGCAAATAATATAGCAATGCTGTTGGAACAATTTAGGATAAAAAAATCAAAAATTTATATTTAGCAATGCTGTTGGAGATGCTCTTGGGTAAGTCGTTTGAAAATTAAGTGTAACTTGTTAAGCTATCAGTAGCACGGCTCTCTGAGCCCCCAACTCCACTCTGCTACATCAACGTCATACCAGCTTCCTCATAAACCCACTGTAAAGGTCTCGTAAGCCCATTCTGTTAGTACAATAACCCACCAAATCGAATACCAATACATATATATTTTAAATAAAAAAGGAAGAGAGAGAGAGAAGGGTGTACAGAGAGATAAAGAGAAAAAACCTCTGATACAATACATATATATTTTAAATAAAAAGAAGAAGAGAGAGAGAGAGAGAGAGAGAGAGAGAGAAGAGTGTACTAAGAGATAGAGAGAAAAAAAACCTTCGATGAAAAATTATTATTAACTTAAGGGTAAATTATTGCTTTGATATAAAGATGATAATTATGAACATGAACATGATGCACAATCTTTATCTTAAAAAAAATCCTAAATTGGGAAGAAGATATGGAAAAATCAACCTAGATCGACAAATCGAACCCATAAACCCTCCCCCTCCCCGATGATGAAATCGAACCAAAAAACCTTGATCCCATAAACCTAAAATCGTAAAGCTTTGATTCTATGTTTTCAATGCCTTTGAAGGTTCCTTGTATTTTTTGGGAAGAGAAGTGTTCATTGAGATTAATGATTCATGATTAAAGATTTTGGAAGAATTTATGGTTCTTGAGTTAGGGTTTTTGATATTTTTGGTAAGTTTAGAATTCCAATATACACAATTGCAAAATGTGACAACTTGGATATATTTTGGCATACTTAACCTGTTGGAACTTGCAATCACAGGTTATGATACATTATTTGGTAGGTTTTAAGACTTTGGTAAATTAAATGGTAAGTTTTTAAAACCAATACACACAATAGCAAAAACAAGACAAATACATTTTGGTGTATTTAACCCTAAATTTTATCTGATGATTTGCATAAGCACATCAAATACTGATACAAGGATCATGATTCCTTTTTTTCCTGAATTAGCATATGATTCAGATTCTTAGTACATTCTCTTGACTATCTGACTCCAATTATGAACTTATGGATCAGCATCAAGAATATGCCAGTTTGCCAATAATTTTTATTGTCAGAAAAGATTACCATTTGAGAGGATCCTAACTAATAATTTACATAGATGCCTTGTGTTTAATATTTGTCATGGACACCTTCCACACTGAAATACGATCGAAAGGAACGGAACTTCAAAACAATATATACTAGGCACCATAAAAGGGGAAGCAACCATTAGGTCCTATCTAGCCAAAGCTCATAAAAGAGGGAACAAAACAAAGGAAAATCAAATTCATGGTCTTCAAACCAGGTGAAAGACTAGATTTGTCCCTTTAGGGACATTCAATAAAATTAAAATGATACAGAGAAGATTAGCATGACCCTTGTGCAAGGATGATACGTACAAATCAAGAAATGGTTCAAAAAAATGAAAGACTAAACTTGACAATTAATGCCGAACAAATTCTTGTTGGATGCAACCATTGCTTCAATATATCCAAGGCATTTAATAAAATTTTCACAATCTTTCTTGCTCATTGGTCTCATATTAATTAGGTATTTAGGCTTTAATATTCGTTAAAAAGAAAAGTTGTTTAAATCTAAAAGTAGATTTTCTTTTTATGTATTTTGGATTTCTTATTTAACTTCTAGGTTCGCTTAGCATTGATTCTTAATCCACTTGGTATATTTTAGGTTTCCTTCGATAAACGATTTCATTTCTAAGATTATTTAGTTCCAACCCTTTTTTTAAGGTTAATACTAATTACTAAAGGAAAAAGATCACAAGTTGCTGAAAAATATCAGTTAGAAAAAGGTTTTTGAACAAAGGGTTTCGGGTAGAAAAGATAGGGAGTTCTCTAATTAGCATTAAGACGTATTTTTATGTCTAGTTTCTAAAAGATTTACAACTATCTTTTTGAACGTCAACAGTGCTGTGACGGATTGGTTATCGCTCGAGGGGTTTATAGTGTCCTAACCGAGTTCGAGCCTTCCCATGTGTATGCCTGAGGATATTTAAGTGGGGCCATATTTAGCCTCCAAAATTGCCGGGGATTAATCGGACGTTGGCCCGGACACCTTAAATAAACTATCTTTTTGAACAACCGTATAATTTTGTTATTAAATCAAATAATCAAATACACCGGGACACGTCCAAAAAGCATGAACAACGATCGCAAAGCAACCAACTTCGAAACAAAATATGGCAACGCAAGCTAAGCTACCCGAACAAAAGGATCAACAAGTTTACAAGAAAAATTTGCATTGATGGATATCTTTTATCGTAACTTCAAATGAAAAAGTAACTAATAATTTGCATTGATGGATATATGTATTTCGTCATTGTTAAAAAAGTACCTTACACATTAAAAACTTTCAAATTTTTTGTTTAAGGGCATTAAATACTAATATAAGGATCTAGTTGTCTTTTTTTAATTATGAATATGTTAATTTCCTAGTACATTCTTAATTTGTCGACAAACTAGATCCAATTATGAATATAGGAATCAGCATCAAGAATATGTCAATTTTATTCTATAAGACAAGAATAACACTTTTGAGTATTGAGGACTAAAGGATTTTGAGCAGAACATGTTAAGGTGGATCAAGGATTTGTAACATTGCGATTTATCTAGAAAAATCAATGTTGTGTGATGTTAAATAAACGTGAATTGTGTTCACATGGAAAATAAAATACATTTTTTTATATTGAATCGACCTTGATTTTTTTAGATAAACAATTATTTTAAAGATGAATTGGTATTCAAAAATAAAAAAAATTATGAAAAAGAACTAATATCAGATTGGGGGAAATTTGTCTATAATTATACATAAGATAGTGAGTTCGATGCTTCTAATTGTATTTTTGCTATTAATATTTTTTTTAAAATTGCATTGCACTCTTTGACTTATTAACCGCGCTCCTATAAAGTGAATTGCTCACTCGCACTGTCGCACACATCAAAATCAAACCCTCTTTTTACATTCCTAATACATGTTTTTTACATTTTCGATGCATCATACGCTATTAAAAGGATGTAAATAGCATCTCCTATATCAATAAGTAATTATTAATTATTTAAAAGTTTTTTTAATTATATCAATTATATATATTTTAATCATTGTTTAATATACTTAGTTATCAAAAAGGTAAAAATAAAAATTTACAAATGGTTTGAATTTATGAGAAAACCTTACTGAAAATACAATTTACATTTTTTTCGATAACATAGTATCTTTATTGAAAATACAATTTACATTTTTATATAATTAAATAATTTTTTAACTTATATATCTTAAATCGCATTTTCCAAAATATTTAAACACATTAAATATTAATAAAAAGGACTAGATTGTGTATAAAAGTATATTTCAGATTCCTATTGCAAATTCTCGGTTGTTTCCATTTAGAAACCTATTGATTAGCATCAAGAATATGCCAATATAACTTTATAAGATAAAAGATAACATTACCCCTTAATTGAGCATCATAGTTATTAATTACTCATTTGTTTTGTAGATGTTAGATTCTTGTATGCACACCATTAAGAGCAAGACATGCATGCATCGCATTTAATCGTGCAGAATATTCAAAACATAATACATGAATTACTTCCTCCCGAATAGTCTCTTTAATCCAAAGGCATTCAGACTATTTCTGTTTTTATGAAAGAATATCCTAGATTACGCCTAAACTAATCTCGACAATTTATGACTGTAAAACATCTGACTTTGAGACTTCGTCGCCAATCAGACTCGTTTTTATGAGACAATAAACTTCATCTTCATGTAATTATGGAGAATACAGTTTTTGAAAAGATTTGGGGGTGTGGTTTCCCAGAAAGAGAGGAAGTTCTCCTTTTACCATCAAAACTAATTTCTATCTTTAATTTTAAAATTTTACAACTACGTACTTTATGCAATTATGTTTGTAATTGTTTTTGAAATTTATTAGATGGTTGCAGATATCATGAATACAACACTTAAATGATTAGATACATTTATTTATAATTATGATATCCATCATTATAGTTGCATAGGGACTGGTTTGGAAACAATTTTAGTTTGATCGATACGATTCCAAAAATGTGGACTTATCCTGATGTTGCAAAGTATAAGTTGAACCTTGATTGTGGTCTTGCTTGTTTTGCTTATAGCCTTGGCTTAGCGAGTCTGGTTCAAAATTTTTAGTCCAATTCCTTTTGTATAGTATGTTTCTAGAAATTTGCACATGTCAAGGTTTTGTCTTTTCAAAAGTCAAAACATGTCAAGATTTTATCTGATCTGAAAAGGACTAGATAAATTATCTGGTTTGACTAAAGAATGGTCCAAATTAAGAAGGTTGTGTAATCTGACTTCGTTTTGAACGTTGATGTATAGATTAGTTCTTATTTGGTATGGTTGGTCAACCAACCATGGTCTATCTTACTGTTGTTTCCGATCAACATGTCTATATATATTTGTCATCTTTGAGTAAATTGTTCTATGAAATAAACTCATAACTTCTCTTGACACGTTGACAGACTCTAAGCCTGGTGTAACAAAATACAACCCTTAAAAAAGTTAAATATACCTGATACAAAACTAAAGGATGATGTTTTGTTAGTGTCGGACTTTAATAATTGATTCTTAGACCAACCCAAGGATTGAAATGAAACATGTAGATATAGAAAAATACAATAGTAATCCATTTTATTATTTATTGGTAGTATACTAGTATGAGAAAAATGGTTTTTTATTTATCATATAAGCACAATAAAACTATGAACCACTTGATTCATCCTAATCTTTTGCGGAAACCAGTCCAAGTGATAACTAACATCTTGCTGGAATGGCCCCATTTGTGGGGCTTAAGAATTTGGCATTTTATCAATTGTTTTTTAGTAAATTACAAAATTCATGCATGTAGTTAATGTTACTTTGATTTCCCTCCTTAGAGTTCGGAAATTACATAAGTAGGGGAAGGTTCAAATGATAAGCATGTCAATTTAAGAAAAAGTGAGGAGCAAACTCAGCCACTCATCTCGCGGTTAAGGTGGACGTGATCACAGAGGATTGACGCGATTCATGGGAGGGTAGAGATTATTAAAGGAGGGGACCGGTCAAAGCCGCCTTTGTTGACCGAAATGAATGGTTGAGATTGCTCCTCGCGTTTTCTTAAAAAGTTATATTTTTCGTATGAACCTCCCTCTACATAAGTAACTTTGTAGTTTCTATTCAATCAAGGTTTTATCCTTGATTGTAATTGTAACAAACATGTACACTAAACTTTCTTACAAAAGACTATGCAAAATAGCCTTATGTGATTGTACTAGCAAGGAACTTGATTTCTGTTAAGGCCAGAAACAAAACTGTAATGAAACATAAACAACAAGATTATAGTTTGTCTATCCGGGTTTGATTCATGGGGTGAGCATGTGGTGATACCTGACCATGGGTCGACTTTCAAGTTGATCTGTGGTCGTCAAGGATTAGTCGAGTGCCGAATGGATCTCGTAGACCTTGTCAACTTCGTGTCAGGACATGTGTGAGTTAACAGTCGTTCAAAAAAAAGTTAGAGGACGAAAACCAAAATTTTGAAAACTTCTGTAATTTACTCTTTTTTAAAATTACTATTATAAGTTTATACAATTAAAAATATACTAGTCCCACTTCAAAATAATGCAACAATTAACTAAAGATATGTTTAAATAAATTGTTTTATAAATATCAACCAAATATTAAGAAAATGTCATGGACATGTGGTCATTATGGTGATAAAAAGCATTTGGAACAAATAATAAATTCTGAATTATATTCTCTAATAGATGAAGCAAATTATTGTTGATGTGAGAGTTTTGTCTACTAAGGGTAGTAATTTGCAATATTTCCAAAACATAGGGGCCCATGTGTTCATGGATAAATTTCACTAACACTGTTTTGACTTATGCGAATCTATGTGTATATGATACCATGCATCGTCATCTATATCAAATTCGCGACCAGACTCTTCGGTGGACGGAAATGACAAAAATATCCTTCATATCATAATTAATAACTTTTTGTATTAATAAATAATTAGATTACTAATTTTTTTACTTATTTTTTTAACCTTAGATTCTAGAGATCAATAACAGAATAGATCGTACTCAATTGAGATAGATATCCTACACATAACATGTTCAATCGTTAATCTTCGAGTCAATAGAGATGTTACACGGAATATAAAACTTACAGTGTCTAAGATATTCCTTGAGATTTGGACAAAATTTTTGCACATATTCCACAAAAATAAGAGAAACAATCTTTATTAAGGGAAAGTCGATCCAAAGTCTTTGGATAATATGTGTGAGTAAGTAAAATTGTTGGACGTTTCACAACTTATTATATAAATCTTTAAACTTTCTAAAACATATTAAATAAATCATAATTACACTTAAAGTTAACACCTACAACTTAAAAGTACATATTTATAAAATCCTAGTAAATCACCAAAAAATTGAATTGTCAGCCCCCTCCTACCCTTCTGCTACCCTCATCGTCACCAATTCCCTTAATCTAGATCGCCATTGCAACTATCCCAAGGCGTTGCATGTAACCCGCCTCCCATATTCTTTCCTTAATTTATCTATAGAGTACAATCCTATCATCCAATAAATTAAAGAATCATTCCCATGGGACAAGACCGATAATTTCCTCTTCTTCTTTGTTTGTAATTTGAGATTTCTTCTTCAAGTTTTAGATAAAAAGAATGGAAGCGATGGCTAGTAGTTTCCAAGATAGGGTTGAGTGGGAAGGGAAAGCATCAAGTTTATGGTATTTGGCCATTGGCAAAAACATCAACGTCATCGTCCAAGCCATAGGGAGGAGTAGATGTAGTGACCTAGAAAGCAGGAGGAAGAATATGATTGCCAAGTACAAGGTGTATATTTGATGGCAGAGTGAATGTTTTTTTCATAACGATAATATCCAAGTTTATTCATGGCTCCTAGCTAATTACTATAATTTCAGAAAATCCAAAGATATATTTAACAGATTTTTACAAAGTCCAAGGATTTAATAGGTATATATTAATAAATCTTCTATAAGAGTAATTAATACAAAGTTACTAAAAGCAAATAGTGATTTATTGTAATCATATATTAAGGTTTGCTTTCTACCCCTAAAAAGATCTCATATCCGTGTCTTAAGAGGTTTATCGAAGAGTGAACTAGATAAATCTTTTTATTTTTAGGCTTGAGTCCGTGACCTCCAAGATCATTGGATCTATTGATAACCTTGATGTTCTTTGGAGATTGACCCTTATGACAACATGATATCTTGTTCAAATAGATTTTATCTATAAAGATTTTGTTGTATAACTAATTAGTCATAAATATTTTACTTGTTGCTTTGTGAATAGTGTTCCTTTTAATTAAATATATAATGAGCACTTTTAGGAAGGCACTACTTCAGTACTTTGGCACTAAAGTTACGTGTTGCATTATGTATGGTGCATCACTTATTTTATAAGCCACTTCATGTTTATTTGGATATTACCTTTTATTTAAACCAACTTTACCACCCACAAAAGAGTTGATGAAGATATGGTTGGGTATAATGACAACCATTCCCCTGAAATCACAATACAATCGTTTATTTTTTTCTTTTTTAAGAATTATTGTCTTATATTTAATTAAGTGCTTAATAATAAGTTACATATTTAACAACACAATAAGTTGTTATGGTATTAATCAGATGATTGGACACTTGTTGAAAACTATAATGCTTCATAAAAGAGTCTTAAAATCCAGATTTTAGCGAAGTAAATATGAAATAGTAAATGGAATAAAGAAATAGATTATATGATACGAAGAATCTTGTAATAAATATCACTTTTAAAGTTCCTAATATTGTTTTGGAGCATAACTTAATAAGGTCAATAATTTAAATTTTCAATTATCTCGAAGTGTAATGCATGCTCAATTTGTAGTTTAATATTATTATCATGCTTGTTAGTTAATAGTAAAAATCCTCTTTTATGCCACTTTCAAGTTGTTGAGCAAATTTCAACATAAAATAGAGAGTAAATTTTGTTTTTCGTTCATATGGTTAGTTAAAAATTATGAATTTCTTATCGTCGTTTTAAAATGTTGACTTTTGTTCTTATAGTTTGTAATTCATTCTTATTTTTAGTTCTTGAGGCTAATTCCTCCTTAAAAAATGAGGGACTAAAATTGCAATAAAATGTAAACCATAAGGACAAGAAACACAATCAAGCTCAAGTAATAAGTATAGAATTAATAATGAATTATAAAAAAAATGGGATGAAATTAGCATTTCAAAAATCACAAGGATGAAAATAGAAACTTGCGACAAACCACTATGATTAATATGTAACTTGAGGGAGGTTCATACAAGAACAAAGGTATTTGCAAGAACAAAGAAACCCATTTTGAGCCATACATTGATGTGGGCCCATGTGGGTCCCACATAATAAAAAAATCATATATGATTTAGTGGTGGGACCCACCTGAATCATATATGATTTTTTATTATGTGGGACCCACATCACATGTAATCCAGAATTGTCCATTTGTTCTTACAAATTCACTTTGTTCTTGTTTGAACCTTTCTCTATGTAACTTACTCTGAAAGTATTGCCTGCAAAGTGCAAACTGGAAATTGATTCATAGTTTGAACAAAATTGCATGTTTTTATATATAAAACTTGAAGCTAATATAAAGTCAATACTAAAATATCAAATAAAATGACACGAAACATAGTTGATTAATTAATGTATGAAATATTACATACAAGTTATAGTTGGTGATTCGTTAATAGATGACATTGGAAATAAAAACGTATATGGTACTGTCTCCACCAATAGTATTTTTTATTGCCAACTTGTAATAATGATAAAAAAAAATAGTCATGAGCTCAATGACTATTTAATTTAAAGTGTCAAGAAAGACAAATCTTATACTTATCCAAAGAAGAATAAAGTAGAAATGAATTATTAACTTCTTACTAATATGACTGAAATGCCAATTACTTATAATGCGTGAAAAACTTTAGAAAAGCGTATGACACTTCATTTTGTCTAAATTTTGAGTAAAGTTCACTTTTTAGTACTGAGCATTTATCATTTGTAACGATTTTCATCTCTCAGATTGTCTTTATGAATTTGTATCTCATGTTTGTTGGTTGCCAATAGATTCCAACTGTCCTTTCGACGACCGTTAACTCCTTTTTGTTAAGTGTAATTTAATGAGAGGTATTTTAGTAATTCTAAACATTTTTGTAGTCATTATAGAGACCAAAAATGTAATCTACTATTCAACATTGATCTTTGACTATTCAACTTTAACATGATAGAGTAAGTTACATTTATTGTCGTTTTAATGACTAAAAAAATTTTAAATTGACTAAAATGCCTCATTAAATTAGATCTAATGAAAAAAAGTTAACGATTGTTAGAAGAAAGAAAGAGAATCCATTGTGAATCGACAAACGTGAGGGATAAATCTAATAAAACAAAGTTGAGGAATGAATTTATTGAAAGTGATAAAGGTTAGGGACCAAAGTGAACTTTACTTTAAACATTGTGATGATATTGAAGGGAGATATGATAATTAATTGGTAGCCAATGTAGTTTTTCTTTATTCAGATTGTTTCTTGTTTCATTAATTAAAATTATAAATTAATGGACTACACTGGATTTCATGGTTCTAACAAGTTTTTCGGTCAATATATAGCACCCTAAACAAAAACCTTTAGCAACCCTTACAAAACCATGGTGTTTTTTCAAAAGGTGGTTTAAGGCACGAACTATATGTATTATGTTATGTGTATAGCATATGTTTCTCCTATTACTAAATGATATCTAACAACTTAAGTTTATATGAGAAGAAGGAAAATAGTATAGTTAGATATAATTAACTTTTACAAAAGGTATAATATTTCTATAAAAGCTAGAAAAGGGGGGAAAACACTTTGATGGTGGGTTGTAGCGGGCCATGCTATATTATGTTGTATGTTACGCCTTAAAAAGCTGATAGTTAAGGAATGTAGGATACACGTTTGCTATCATGCCATACCTTAATGTCAAAATAATGTGCCTTTCAGAATACCGACCATGATAATATAAGTCGAAAGTGAAGAATATGCAACATGAATTTCCTTTTTTACAAATTAAAGAAATGGTTCGACAGTTAGTTATGCAAATTTAGTTGATTCATGACATTTTTTAACATTCCGTTATTGTTTTATTGATTGTGGGGCTTGCTTCTATTGTACCTTAAGTTGATCAGGGTACTACTACTAGTCAAGCTTTAGAAGGCATTGCAAGACATGTTCATATATTTTAATTGTCTTTTATTTTTATTATTAAAATTAACTTATATCTTACTGAATATTCTATCATTATGTCTTCGTCATCTTTTTTCCACGTATTTTATGAATTAAATATGCTTTTGTATTAGATGTCACGACCACTAAGAAACTACACAAAAATCGTGTGTTAACTATAATTTAAACACTCAACGTTGCAAACGTCATTATTATAATAATAATGAAATCTCATTGCAATAAAGTGTATATATATACATATATATATATATATAATATAAAAGGTTAAAACAATAACATTAATTTTTAATAAAACATGAAAAACATTGCTCATGAAACAAGCGACTTGTCACGTGACTTAAAGTCGTGTGCAAAATCGCATGAATCATGTACGTTTTTGTAATTTTAAACTATATAATTTTAAACATTTTTTTTTTGCTTATTTAAATAGTTAGAGTGCTCCTATAAAACCACCTCTCTCTCTTTCTATATATATATAATATTAGACTCATTTTGAAGGTATTGTCGAGACGATTATAATGATATAATTTGTTGAAAAGAAAAACGAAAATTTCAATACATTTTACTTCATATACATTATTTATATTAAATTGATAAGGGTGTAAATTTGAAAATGAAAAAGCAAGGGATTAAAGTAATTTAATTATCTAATTATAAGGATATAGAGTGTAATTAAAAGAGATTGAGATTTCAACTTGTTCAATTATAAGGATTTTAGTAGTAATACATGATGCTTAGAAAATAGTATTCTTGAAAAGTTGAAATTTTTTTAACAAATTCTCTATATAAAGATTAGTTTAGCGGCTATTTTATCAATTTATAAAATAAAAAATTAGTTATATTAGCACTAGAAAAAATGACATAAGTTGTAATTACATAATCACCAAATATTTTTGTTCAAATAAATATTGCATCATGTTCGACTTTTCTACAAGGTGGGTTATAGAAAACCTGGTAAAAGCCAATGGGGATAAATTACATAAAAAGTGCAAGAATCTATTCTATTTTATTTTACGCTTTACACTTTTTTGATTTAAAAAATTGTTTTATGTGATTTATGGTACACATAAGACTTTCACCTTCATTGATCTTATCATCTTTTCCTATCACATTCCATTCCAATAAGTTATTGTAAAAAATAAAGAAAGATGATGTATAAAACCTTCCATTAGAATGGTAACATCATCTACAACATTAAATAATATTAAACTTTGGATAAGTTGGTGCTTTTAGAATCATTTGTTTTGTAGGAGTTAGTAGTCACATAAAATATCACTCATTTGATTATATGTTGATAAAAATACTATAGCTTTTTGTATTGCATTAAAAGTTATGATATAATACAACAAAATTAGTTTGTTATAGGATCTTAAGTGTTTAAAGTAACAGGGTGTGTTTAGGGAACGAATATATCAAAAGACTAGAATAGTTGTTTATTTGGTATTCAAGTTTATTTGAACGGCATTAAAAGCGAAACTAGCAAGGCGCTAGAAATGAAACGAAATGAAACGAAACGACCACGGGGTACAAATCCAATCCGACCAACGAAACGAAACACACCCAGAACTCCTATTACAATCCCACGAGAAAACAATACACGCAGAACTCCTATTGAGCTATTCTTCTATATTTGTAAACATTCATATGTGATTATGTTAATGGATATATAAGAATATAGGTATATTCATTTGAAAAGTGTTCAAGTGGTGCTTAGCAAGTACTCTGTATATCGTGTTCAATTTCATGTTTGTTATACACTTTACTATTTTTGAACCTAGCTAGAAGTTTGATCTTGTTACGGTGTTACCCATGCTCTCTTGGGTTACTTTGTAAAGTTTCAAAGCATGAAATTCTATTTTATTGTTGAATCACACCAGAAAACAAGCATCGATATGTTCCAATGTACTACATAAAATAAAATAAATGTTGTAGAAAAACTTGGTATGGCAATTGCATACGCAATTAACATCCATAAAAAAGACAACTAAAAGATACTTTCACTCATATTCTATTTAATAACATTTATCTAGCTTTTTAGAAGGATCACTTTTGTGCACGATCTATTTATACATCATCACCTACTTACCAAGTATTATTTTAGTCCACGTAAACGGTGTCTCATGCAACAATTTAACTGATAAACGCTAACCTTGGCAAGAGACGCCGACCCTCACTTACCGGGTAAGACTCTCATTCTTTGTCTTTACACTTACCTGGTAAGATTCTTAGTCCTTACCATATTTATTCGGCAAGGTTATGTGATTTGATAAACACTTACCTAGATAATTGATTGGTATACGGCCACTTAATGATATAAGATGGCTTATTCAGCAAGCTTCTAGAGAACCTTAATACAAAAAGCCAAGTTTTTCAAAACTTGTCTCTCTTAATTAAAAAATACATTCCCTCCATTTATACAAAATACTTTCAAAATAGATACATCTTATTCTATACAAAAAAAATTAATTCACATAAATAGTGTTTTCCGTTTCATTAACTTATTGGACTAAGGGACTAATACGCAAATTTATCGAGCCCACAGATTATGGGCCTGCCCAACAAATATAAAGAAAAATTGTTATATTATTTCATGTGAGTTTTGTTTGTTTAGAAAAAAACAAAGAACTAAAAACAAGTATGTTCTTAGCATCAATAAATGCATTTCTGTATTCATCATAATACTTTTTACTTTGAATTTTTCGGATTTATTTAAACATGTTTATCATTTGATTATAAGTTAGCTTTATGAAATTCGAATGTATAGATAACTTACACATATGTAACAATAGATTGAAAATGTTATAGAATATAGTAAAACTGTTACTTACTTATATTAAAAAACTATTTGTATTAAAGTTTCGACTGAAGTATTACTTACTTTATTCAGTTTACATAATAGCTTTATGCAGTATAAATAAAGCTTGAATGAAGCTAACCCGCGGGATTTTTGCAGACTGAATAAAGCTAAGCCGCAGAAGTCAGATTGACATGTGGCGCACTCTCGGCTGTCTTCACATTTACAATGAAAAAGTAGTTCACATTTGAACTCATATATATATATATATATATATAGAGAGAGAGAGAGAGAGAGAGGAAAGTTCAAATGGGAACCACTTTTTGGTTGTGAACGTGAGGACAACCGAGAGCGCGACACGTGGCGGCTTTGAGTGTGGTCCCCCTCTTTAATTCAATGCCCTTCCATGAATCGCGTCTAGTCATCCGCCGTGGATCTGACGTGGCGCCTAGTCATCCGCCACGTGTCGTGCTCTGGGTTGTCCTCACGTTCACAACCAAAAAGTGGTTCACATTTGAACCCACCCCTATATATATATATATATATATATATATATATATTGTGTGTGTGTGTGTGAGAGAGAGAGAGAGAGAGAGGAGAGAGAAGTAAAAATGTATTTCATGTGGAACATTATCATCTCTAATTGAGTGTTGAGTATGTGTTTCATACCATGTAAGACACAATAAGTTTAACTACCATTTTATGGACTTTTAACGAGGTTTTTTTATTATCTTTTTAAAATACATAATATTTATATACACTAAAATTCAAACACACTCCTTAATTTTATCAAGGTTAAAACTATTGACCCTAAAAAAGTGGGATCTACCAATAATATGGGTATGAGATGATGGGCCAATGATCCTTTATGGTTTTGTGAAGAGAGAATGACATTTTGAGAACTTAAATGAGAGGATTTTTTTGTCAAACGCATGAGTGGCTTCCTATTAATGGCATCATATCGTGTGGAGTTAATTTCACACGGTGTAGATATGGAGAGCTAATATTAAAAAAAATGATTTGATCAATTTATGACTACACCAATATGGTGTGGAGTTATATAGATATAGACATTATTTTTGGAGTCTAGTCTCTTCTTCAATTGCATAAAATAATCTTATTTATGGCTGTAGGTCTAAAATATGATGAGTCGTCACGAGTGGAATAAAGTTCACAAGTTACCTCAGTTCTATTTTTTTTAATTAAAACTTTGATGTGTGTAACGAGACAAAAGATCATATTAGAAGTTGAGTTACTTTGGGAATCGTGAAAAGTAACAAACTCAAAAGTCAACCAGAAGACTCGTAGATTTACCAACCACTTCAACCTCCTCCTAAAACTTTTATTAACTCTGAATGATGAATTTGTCATCATAGGATTACGATCATGGTTATAAATAACTTGTTATGGCGCGTTACAGCAGTGAGGCTTAGCTTCGGCACCACAAAGAATGAGCTTCTCTAAGATTAGTCATAACTCTCACATACATATAGATTTAAACACAAATTAGGACTCATAGTTCTACTAGGAAACCGACTTGTATTCCAAATATTTATCTTGATCTTAGTCATGTTTTAGGCTTGGTCTATCACCTCATCGTGAGGCCCAGCCCATCTTCGAAAATTACCAACACCATATGTGATATTCAAGATCATAATTGTTGGTAATTAGCAAATCATCCACGTAAAGAAGAATGGTGTACATGGAATATGTGGACTTGAAAAGTACTATGATCCAAGTTTGAAGAATGAAAATCACAAAAAAAAAGAGGTGTTGCACAATTAGACCACACTAGGCACCGAAAGCTTGCTCGAGACCGTTTTAGACTTTCTTGATTCAACCCAGATGATTTGGTATCTCATGTGAAAGAAAGACTTACGGTGTGTCGTTCCATAAAAATTGTACAATTGAGCTTACTATATGCTTTTTCATATCAAGTTGCCATAGGCTCCATTTGTCATATGCAACCAAAGAAATAATAGTACACTATTACCATCTTAACAATTTAAGAGTATGCCTTCTCATAATCTAGGTTATGACGTTTGACAAAAATCAAATTCAAAATATAGTTCCAATCCGCTACAAATTTGGTGATAAAATGACAATTTTTGTATCAAAATATAGTTTTTAGCTGATGTTACATTTTAAAAAAAAATGTTGATATAGAAAGTGGTAATTGTTAAAGTTAGTATAACACTTAATAAATAATATTTGTAACTTCACTCTGTAAATAGCATGCTTTATTACCATTTTTTGTAAGAGAAGAGTTTGATCTTTTTCCGTTGCCTGTTCGTTAATCCTTTTAAAAAAACTCTAATCTAACACGTAATTTTCCAAAGTGGGTCATTGAAATGTGTATTTTGTCATTTTTGTATGAAAATTGTAAGAAAGAATTAATATCATATTCAAACACCTAAATTAACCAAACTAGACTAACCCCTATTAAAAGTAATTTACGGATTTGGTCCTCGTGGTTTGATGGTTTTTACAGATTTGATCCCTAAACTTTAATAATTACGGATTTTGTTCTTGTGGTTTGCAAATTCTATTGGATTTGGTCCCTGGTAGACTGATAGTGCAAATAGGCAAGGATCAAATCTAATAGAATTTGCAAACCAAAGGACAAATCCGTAATTTACTCTTTTATCAATTTAGCTAACCATTGGAGATTTGTTGTTATATTGTCTTAAACTCTTACTAGTCTTTTATGGGAAAACTAATAAAATAAAATTAAAATTTTAACGGATTATTGTAAATGTAAATGAATATAAATTTGAAGTAAAGTCAGAAATTTGGTAAAAGATGGTTGAAATTTACAAATAGTAATAGGATTTAACCTGTATCTTGTATTTGAAGAGATTTAATGGTTGATTATAAAATGATTTTATAAAATTTAAACTGTACAAGATATAAATGAAAAAAGTTTAAGAACATGTCAATGAACGATATATAAGTGAATCAAAATTGCATGAGTTCACCTATACTTAATCATATATGAATTATTGGTATAAAAAAAGTCAGCAACCAAACACTAGTCGACATACACTTCTTCAAATAATTCCTATTTTTTGTAAATGTATTGATTATTCACATATGAAACATTTATTCACTCATTATTAATATTGGTACATGTCTCATCTAAACCTTACCTCATATAATATGAATATCTTCAAACAATTGCTAAATAAAAAAAATTGAAATTTTTTTCTTCCTAAATTACTTCAACATCATTGCTAAAATAGAAAATTTTGAAGTTTTTTCTAAATATAGAGATGAAAAATCTCTAAATGATAAGAGAGAAACATTATTTTAATGCATTTCACCAATAACATAGTTTATTGTTTAAAAATGTTTAAAAAGATTATTGGATAATAAATATAATGTATATTTTAATCATATAAATGATAATAGATTCTCTAACATAGCAAAGTTATTGGAGATCAAAAAATATAATTGTAAAAATTGTGATCTTTTGTTCTCTATTTTAGAGAAAAAAAATGTTGTTATATAGACCCCCTTAGGCATTTGATTCACTCATATAAGAGCATCTCCAATAGCTTTGTTAAAATAGTAAGAAATGAGTTTTTGTTTTCTAAACCTCTCCAACAGCTTTGTTATATTGTTTTCTATAATTGAGAAAACTTCAAATTTTTCTAAGATTAGAGATTTTTTAAAAAACTTGATAGTAGAAGAGAGAAATCAATATTTTAGTCAATCCAACCAATGAAATTGAATTTTTATTATTATATATTTACTTCTATCTTTAAAGTGCATTTAAAAGATAAATTATAAAATATTTTAATAACATAATGTAATCCTGCTTTCTTTAAAATAACAAAATTGTTGGAGATGAAAAGATTACTTTTAGAAATTTCCAATACTTATTCTCTGTTTTTTTTTAAATTAACAAAGGTGTTGAAAATGTTCTAAATGTAAACCTCCTATATTGAGACTCACATGTACAATTATATAACACTACTCATTTTTCTCATAGAAAGTCCATTTATAATTCTTCTTAGGCCATCCGCTGTGGTAGCGGCATAGGCCATCGGGTAGCCATCCAAGACCTCCAACCCGTCGGCTTCAAGGAGGAACACCACCGCGCCTCAATCGGGTTGCCCCCCTAATCGGTTTGCTATAGCCGAAGCCATCCCACCCCCACCCCCAACCCCTCTCTCTCTCTTCTTTCTCTCTATCTCTCTCTTCTTTCTCTCTCTTATTTAATTTTTTTCTTTTATTTTACTTTAATTAAATAATATTGGGTTGATAGTGGATGGATTGGGTAGTTTTGGGTAAAATAGTGGAAAGCTGATGTGGCGCTGATGTGGCAGTTGAAACCATTGGGTAGTAGTGGGTCGACAGCGGATGGTCTTAGAAAAAAATATAGCAAAACTGTCATAAATACTTTAATAAATTCTAAATGTGATTTCAAAATCATAAAATAAATATCCTATAACATAAAAATAAATATCTTCTAACACAAAAATAAATATCCTATAAACATAAAAAATAAAAAAATAAAGATTTATCTATATTCATGCCCATAAAGCATTGAATAACCCACATATTGCAAGTTGGTAGAAAATCTAATAAAAACGACAAAATCTCAACCCAATTTACAATGCATTTCCCCTTTCTTCCTCCGTCATCTTCGCATCGATTCTTCAATCTCCCAATCTCCAATCTCGATTTCAGATCACATCCCAAACTCTTCATCACCTTCTTCCATAAACCCCCAAAAAAATCCCCCAAAATCACCCCTTAATTTCACCAATTTCCCCCAAATCCCCAATGGATTCCACCTCTTCAATCCACCACTAAAAACCCCCTAATCCAAAAATCTAAAACCTGGGTTTTCGAATTCGACCCATGGAATCATCTGGGTTCTTCGTGATTTGCCTCCTCCACTCCTCGATCGCCATTTCTTGCGGTGGGTTGATCATGTTTTACCTCAATGAGATCTCGGTCTTCGGCCACGGAATCGAAACGGCCAAAAAGCTATCGGGTTCGACTCCACATGACCAATTGCTGATCCAGACTTCACATTCGTTCGTGGGATTGCTTCTTTGTGGAATTGGGTTCATATATTTCATGGTCGCATTTGTTAAAGATCGAGAGTTTCATGGGTTTTTCGCAAAAGGGTGTGTGGTTTTGCATCTTTCGATGGGTTTATGGAGGGTTTACTTCGAGCGGAGGCTTGAAGATTTGGCCGGAGATTGGCCGAAGCAGCTCGTTGGCGATACGCTTATGGCGACTTCTTGGGTGTTGTTTTTGGTGTATTCTTGGAGGGAGAAGTATGATTGATGATGAAAGTGTTGATTTTTGTATTGGATTTGGTTATGGAATTTGTGGTTTTAGAGGTGGATGGATGGATTTGATTGAATGAGAAATATGCAAATGGTTGTTGTGTAACAAGATTTTTGTTTTGAGATGGTATAGGGTTGTTTTTGTAAATTTGATGTCAAATGTTGGGTAAAATTTATGGTTTGATGTAAAAATAGAGAATTTATAATTGATGGATAATATTATTTTGTACTTTGTTGAGAAAAGATGGGTATCCGGCTAAAATTCATGCAATCGGTCCTGGATTTGGAGGTGGCGATTTCTAGTATGAATGAATCGGAATTAGTTGCGTCAGTTCATTATATTTGAGAATTGGTTTCGAAATCGGGTATTGAAGAATTGGTTTCGAAACCGGGTACCTAGTTAGGGCTGGCAAAAAGTGATACAACCCACCTACCCAATACTTAAAATGCGTCAACCCGTCTTCATTTATTTAATGGTTGAGTTCGATTGAAATTTTCTATCTGTTTACAACCTAAACCTAATCCATTTACAATGTGATTTTAACCCATTTACAACTTAATTCAACCCATTTCAATTAAATATAATTATGTATTATGTACTATTAATACCTATTATATAATTTAAATTTTATTCAAATATAATCTTCTAATTAACTTTCACGACTTTTCTCTAGTCGCTTCAATCCTAAAGTTCAAATTTCCATAATTCTTGTTTTCGTATGTTGTTTCGTTTTCAATTTTCATTCCATGCTATGATTTATCCATAATTCCTCTCAAGTGAAAACTTAGCCGACAACAATCATTCTTTCCGGCCACCTATAACCGGCGACAATCATTCTTTCCATTCCGGCAACCAACCAACGTCCATATACACATATATATATATATATATATATATCAAGTTCTATAAAGGTATCCAACATGCATTCATTTACGATCAATTACTATCATCCATATATTTTCCATATATATTATCATTGAATTAAGTAGTTTCGTAATTTACTTTATTTAAAGTTTAAGTTAAACGGGTCAACCCAAGGTCCAACCCATTTATTTAAAAGGTTGAGTTGTAATAACCATAAACAGGCCAACCGGCTACCAATCCGGTCGTGAGTTTGATTTCACATAGATGAAAAATGGAATCGAGATGAACTTGTTTAAACGATGTCAAAACATTGCACTTCAATAGGATAAACTAGTATCATAACTTTTGCAGTAAAGCTATAGTAATCCTTACTATAAAACTGTACAGGATTGTGTAAGACGAGATGTCAAATGGTAGGAATCAAGTACAAATGTACAAATTATTTTTAAGATTTGTTAAGTTTGTTTGTTTTTTTGTTTGAGTTTGAGCGTTCATCTACTATTTGGTCCCATTGTCATTTGACATGGATGTTTTGAAGAATATTTTATCATATATATCAAATTGTGTAATTGATATGAACCTAGTGTACAAATCATGCATATCACTAATCATCTAATGTCGGTAATTGATATCCTCATTATCCTCTATGCATTGTCCCAAACGCCATTTATTGTGATGGGATGCAAATTTGACATCTTTAGTTTGAAACATGACAAGTTAGCATATGATGTACGACGGTGAATCAGAAGCAACGGTGTGGTTGATTGTGATATATATGAATCCACCGTCGACATTATAGTTTTAATATGATTATTAGATGTTATAATAACTATTTCAAGACATCTTTTTTATTGTACTTCAAACTGCATAAAACGTCTACAGCGTATTCAACCACATGATTTTCTTATTGTGGTTGTGATTTGTTGTCAAAGCGCACTATGAGGATTGATTTGCAGTACTGAATTTACACATTGCAACGTAAACTATATTGTGCCATTAAATAATTTTATGAATGAATTTATATATAATTTTAGTGTATATATATGTAGGGGTGGGTTCAAATGTGAACCACTTTTTGGTTGTGAACGTGAGGACAACCGAAAGCGCGACACGTGGCGAATGACTAGGCGCCACGTCAGATCCACGGCGGATGACTAGGCGCGATTCATGGGAGGGCATTGAATTAAAGAGGGGGACCACACTCAAAGCCGCCACGTGTCGCGCTCTCGGTTGTCCTCACGTTCACAACCAAAAAGTGGTTCACATTTGAACTTTCCTCTATATATGTATACATATATATACATAGTTTCATGAATAAATGATATTTAAAAACTCAAAAATAAGTATAATTCCATTAGTTATGGGACAATTTTTGTGTACGATTTGTTCTACAAAGTCAATGAGATTTTGTTATGCATGTAGATTAATTACTTTGTATGTAATAATATGCATTATGTAGAAAATGCATAAATCACAATGCATTTTGGATTGCATTTTTACGGTTTGCATTGTGGCTTGGATAAAAGCTTTC
The DNA here is from genome assembly GCA_030169165.1 of Centaurea solstitialis. Classification (NCBI taxonomy): domain Eukaryota; kingdom Viridiplantae; phylum Streptophyta; class Magnoliopsida; order Asterales; family Asteraceae; genus Centaurea; species Centaurea solstitialis. The sequence continues at coordinate 3,881,381 of CM058043.1, read as the reverse complement.
ACTGCATATACGATTGGTTTTGTAGTTTTAACTTTAAAACACACTACATCACATCACGAATACACAACTTTTCACTATGATAACTAGCAAAATGATGTTTTTATTTGAAATAGCGCCATGAATATCACTTATATATGAAAATGTGGTGTGTGGTACAACTTATCCTTGAATAGACAAAAAGCCCTAACCAAAAAATTATTCTCTCACTTTAACCATTAAATTCACTTATAGATAAAAGCGAACATTGATCAAGTTAAGTACATTCAAATGACCCAACATAGCACTTTTGATTTCAGAACAAATTTGTTTAAACTTGTATGTATAATATGCGACCCGATCAAACTCATTCAAGTGAGGTTTAGGTTTGAAATAGATTTAAAATGGTAAGATGATATTTTTATTTAATAACAATCAAACTAGATACTAATGGTTTTTAACCAAAACATATTATACAAACCCAAATAGTATTTTAACCGTAATATATCGTGATATATGTTACAAAGAAAGCTTGAATTCAATTGCATTTAATAAACCAAATAATGATACTTTTAATCCTCCCAAATGAAGGAATGGCTTGGAGTTTTGGAGTTCTTGTGTTGGGTTCTATGAATTTGGTTGTTTGGGCTAACTAATTTTAATTCAACCTAACCCTCCAACTCCATTGGTATGTAGATTTTAGGCATGTAGGACTTCAGATCGAATTATTCATTCTATATTTATGATAGATCGGAACTGAATTAAATTGTTAGGTTATGTCGAGACCTACCCTCACCTAACAACAAAATTTGTGTTCTTACTTTCATCAAAGTTTTTTCATTATCATCTTTGAACTTTTTTTATAGAAATAATAATAAATTTTAATCAAAATAAACTTTTGTTTTATTAACTTGGCCACCAAAAACAAAGTTTACTACAAACTATTTACGAGTTTAAGTTTCACAAAAATGGGAGTGAAATCGAGATAAACTTGTTCAAACATTGTCGAAACATTGCACATAAATAGGTAAACTCAAATAATAATTTTGTATGTGGTGAAGATCCGTAATTCTTGGCATGGAACAGAACCTGAAAGTGTTAAAAACTGTAGAACGAAATGTCTAATGGTATGAACTTGGTACACATCTACTAATCATGTTAAGATTCGTTAGGTCTGCTTTTTGTTCCTTTGAGAATGAGTGTTCATCTGCTACTTGGTCCCATTGTACTTTGACATGAAATGTTCGAAGAATGTTTTTTTCGTATTTATCTTATTATGTACTTGATATCAACTTAAGTCACTTATCTAAGGTTTGAAATTGGTTCCCTTTATGCATTATCCCAAACTCATTATTGTGATGTGATGCAAATGTGTCAACGTTGGTTTGAAACATGATGAGTAAATTGTATCATATAGGATAGTTAATAAGACAACAATATGATTGATGTTTTATATCCTCGGATAGATTCTCGATATTATATTATATGATCTGATTGTTAGTTCAACTGTCTTAAAAAGCAAAATGTACTTCCTTATAGGTGAACTTTCGTTTTGAAATAAGATAAAATAAAAATTATTTATTCTTGAATTGACATATATTTTTGTTCATTTTTGATAACCGCTTGCAACGTTGTAGCGCGTTTTGTTTGGATATGTTATACAATTTGATAGTTAGATAACACATTTAACCATTTTTTAGTTTGGTGACCTATTTAAAATTTTTGATATAGTTTAGCTTTGAATACTTTCTTCTAGTATATAACTGATTGATCTTTTAAGATAAAAAAAATATAAAATAGCGAAGTGATTTCTGCCGTTAATACGGTTAAGATCAAAGTTGAAAAGTCAAATATTGTTATTTTGACTAGTCAAAGCTGCAATCATTGATTAGTTAAAATTCACATGTCTACGCAAGATCAAGGGGTATTTTCGTAATTGTTACAAATAGGCCGAAAGAGAGTTCATATATGAATCTATGTAAGTCATATACGCGCTCATATATGAACTACACAAATTCATATATAAACGTATATGAATTACACAGATTTATATATGAGTTTGTTTGTCGACTATTTGTAAAATTTACAAAAATGTCCTTTCGTATGCTACAACCCTTGCGAGAATTTATCCGATGTTTTGCGGTGAAAGCCGCAATTTTTTATCAGATGGACAGCTAAGATCGTTTCTCTACTTCTCCAATTTTTAGCACTTCTCATGTAAACTAAACACTATATATATATATATATATATATATATATATATATATATATAATGATGTCCAATTTTTTTAAGAATAGACTTTGATTTAACTAGTTCTTTATTTTAATTAATTTATTAACATATTATTTACTTATTTTTAGTACATGATTAAATTATAAAATAAGATGTAAAAAATAACATATTAATAAATCAACAACCGTATTTTATCTGTTAAATACTATGTTACTTATAGTATTATAAATTAAGTGTGAAGTTTTTCCATAATAGTTATAAGTAAACTGGTGAATTTGCAGGAAATGTGTTAACATAGATGTGCAATGTCTAAAAGTTTTTTGTTTGAAAATAAGTGATAAAAGATTTCTTGGTTAATTATATTATACTTTATGAGTAAAATTATAATTATATTATGAGGGATAAAATAGATAACTTTTAACATTCATACGTTTATAAGTTTTTAAAAACAAACAATCGTATTGATATCAAAGGAGTGTTAGTCTAGTGGTAAGGCTTGGGCACTACATAGTGGTGAACCCGAGTTCGAGCCCTGGGGGACGCATTCTGGAGGTACGGGGGCTTCGACTCCGGGCTGCATGCTTTAGCAGTCGGGCTTCGGCCCAAAATTGTCGAGGATTAGCCTGGACCCAATGTGGTCTGGGATACCTCTTCCAAAAAAAAAAACAATCGTATTGATTTTGCTTTAAAATTTAATAGCATCTTTTGGCGATAAAAAATGAAATCAACCTTTACATTTCAAATATGTCGCTATATAGGTAAACGCCATTTCAATAAGACCATTCATCGGTAGCTTGGGATTGCTTGGGTAGTTGGGTTCCCGTGGGAACACCATCACACCATTTTGGGTTAGCATGGATTGGGACTTGGGGCTTGGGAGGTGCTTGGGTTCACCATCAACCAGAGCTTAAACCCATAGAGCTTGAACCCATGCTACTTCTCTCTGTCTCTCTCTTCTTTGGCTCTTTCTCGTCTCTATCTCTCTTCTCCCCTAAATTAATTATTATTTTTGAAATACAATATATTGTGTGAGATGGATGTGGGGATCTATGGGATAAAATGGGACGGAAGAGAAAATTGATGTCACGTTCAATGAAAAAAATGTGAGTTAGTATGAGATGGATGCTAATAATCCAATGGGATGGTAATTGGTAAAAACGACCATAAAAGTAGGACAAAGAGGATCATAATTATCGGTGAGTTATCACTGTGACCATAGTCAAACATTATTTAAATGATGTGTATTTATATAAGAAAGTTATTTGATGTAATATTCTATGTATTTGTGATACAAATGATGTGATTATAACTTTTTAGTATGCTTTTAACTTTTGTAAGAGATATACTCATTCTAGTCTAAAGGACTTATAAAACGTTGAGCTTGATTTCGGCAGGAGTTTGATCATTTCCACATGCACCTAAATGAATTAGTTTGCCTTTGATGTATTTAATTGATTAATTGTTGAATACTTTGGTCAAACTTTTGACTCTATAAATCCAAGTCTCTCTCAAGATAACATATTCTCGTTTAGGACATTTAATTTATAGTAAATTACACTTCTGATCCTTGTGGTTATCACTTATCATTAACTCCCATCTTTATGGAAAATCTCTTGTTATCATTGGTTACTGTCGTTAAAAAGTTGCAATATTACTTTGAGTTGCATCCAATAACTGTTGTAACTAGCTTTTTTCTGAAGTCTGTTTAGGAGAAAACTAGAACTAATAGGTCGGCTAGCAAAATATAGCATAAACTTAAGCAATTACGACATTGACTTTAAACCAAGAACAACAATAAATTTGCAAGCATCCATAGATATCATCCTAGATTTAAGTCTAGAACTAGAATAAGAAGCACAATCTGAGACATTAACTATGGTGACTCTCGATGACACGTCTTGGATACTCCACATCAATGAATCATTCAAGTGGCAACAACAATGATCAAAAGTGTAATTAGTTCAAACTAAGGACAAGAGTTGATGGTGGATGGTGGGGGTATGCAAAGCCAGAAAAAAAAACCGAGCTAATCAGTTCCGAAAATCCGAAGGGACCCAAAGTCCGGCCTCCGAGAATTTTATGAATATTACGGTCATATTTGGTATCCGAATTTGTTCCCCGACGTATTCCAATACCCTTTTTTAAAGGTGTTAACATTTCATTATACATATATGTATATATATATAGAGGAAAGTTCAAATGTGAACCACTTTTTGGTTGTGAACGTGAGGACAACCGAGAGCGCGACACGTGGCGGATGACTAGGCGCCACGTCGGCTTGGAGTGTGGTCCCCCCCTTTAATTCAATGCCCTCCCCATGAATCGCGCCTAGTCATCCGCCGTGGACTTGACGTGGCGCCTAGTCATCCGCCGTGGACTTGACGTGGCGCCTAGTCATCTGCCACGTGTCGCGCTCTCGGTTGTCCTCACGTTCACAACCAAAAAGTGGTTCACATTTGAACCCACCCCTATATATATATATATATATATATATATATATTTTATCCATACTCTAAAGTTTAATTGAAACCTAATTGATAGTTTCGTTTGTCGTTTTCCCTCATTGTCACGACTCTGACTCCCCGTGTCCCCCGTTCCCACGATACATCAACACCCATATCCTACCGGCCATCTATGCTTTCGGTACCAGTTTTTAATAGCATATTAGTAATTGTAGCTCACAATTGACATCTCGAGAAAAGTCTTGAACTCCCACCACAAGTCTCGTTATTGGCCTCTCGTACTAGTTTTTAATAGCATATTAGTAATTGTAGCTCGAAAACTTGAAATTTGAATTTTAGTCGAGTCGAGTCAAGCTGAGCTTAAGAGTGTCGAGTACTTCCTCAAGTCGAGCTTGAGCTTGAAAATCAAAGCTCGGCCGAGCTTTGAGTGAAGTTTCAAGCCTCAAGTTTTGATACCAAATTGAGCTCGAGCTTGGTACTGTGTCGGCTCGGCTCAATTACACCCTAACCTCAGGAAAAGAAAACATTAATAATTTACAAACTCTAAGAACGAAAATAATAATAAGAGTAAACTCCGACTTTCATCCCTGTAGTTTATTAAAAAAATTATTTTCATCCCTCCAGTTTATAAATTACAGTTTTCATTCTTGTGGTTTGTAAATCATTGCTACTTTCCTCCTTAAGGTTAACAATTCATTGTTATTTTGGTCGTTGTGGTTTATAATTCTTTACTATTTTAATTCTTTTTCTTAAATATAGAAATTAATACCTACACACAAACCAGCAACAAAAAGTAAACCATAGGAACGAAAAATACAATTTATTAAATTAAAGCGACAAAAGTAATAATTTTTAACAAACGGTAACAATTTGGAAACCACAGGGACTAAAGCCGTAAATTAAAAAATACAAGAACAAAAGTCGTAGTTTTTTACGAACCAAAGGTACGAAAAGTCGTAGTTCACTCTTCTTTCAACAATTGGTCGTCACCCAACTTTTACCAAAGAAAAATAAAAAAAATTCAAAATTGGAGGCACCGCCACGTGTCACAACCTCAATAGATAAAAAACCAAGATCTAGAGAGAGAAAGAAAACTAGTAACTGCATGCAATCCATCCTCCGTTAACGTGATCTAGAGAGAGAAACCGAAGCTATTGCAGCATCAAACCAACGAACGACTACTACAAACGAAAACATACGCATGCCTTTCCAGCGATATCGAACATCCAAGGGCAGCCCGTTAACGTCACGTATGGCGTATAATGATAACCTATTGAGCTACGGATCACCGGATCGATCGATTATCTTCATCCGATCGATTAGCCCGAAACGGACATCGATTCTCCTAATTATGTTATTGTGTACAATCCTCGTAATTCTGTTATCTTCATGGAATCTTCTTAATTCCGTGCTTTCGTGGTACGCCACCGCCACCACCGCCGCTGTGGCAACCCCGTCGTCGATTTGGTGGCCGGCGATCTACGCTTCGGTGGCGGTCGGTGCGATATTTTGGGTTTTGTCGATGGCGGCGGCTCTGGCGATGGCGGTGCCGGCTACTGTGGTGGTTTGGATATCGGTTTTGGTTTTGATGACGTTCGCCGGAAAACCGAGGGAGTCGGTGGTGGTGGAAGGGAGGAAATTGACGGTGGAGATGGGCCGGACGGTGGGGATGGTGGTGATTAAAGAAGGGAATTTGGTGGCTCTTGTGTGTGCCATTTTGGGATATTTTTTGCTTTTTAGATATTAAGGAGGGGTAGAATAGGGTTTGTAAAAATATTTATAAGTCTTTCATTTTTTAATGTAAATATTATTTTTTCCATGTAAATTTATTAATTATTAAAAAACATATTAGATTTTTGGTAATTGGTGGACAAGTTGTCAATTTACACACAATTCAACTTGGTTAATACATGCTTCAAGTTAACATTATATTAAATAATTAATAATTTTTTTTTGTACGGCAATAAACTCACACACGCACCCGTGGTATCCGGGCATCCAATTGGGCAGCACCGACTAATCCGCGGCGACCCGGCCCAGTCCACATAGACTGGACCCGCCCAGGCACGACTAAGCCCGACCTATGGCCGAGCCCGCATTCCCATAGACTGGCATGCCCGTTACCTGGACCCGAACCGACCCAAAGGCCGGCCCAAAGTCTGGGTATCACAGAAGTGCTACTCCCATGGTTAGAACCTGAGACCAATGAAGCCTTTGCCACTTGAGCTACACCTCTTTGATATAATTAATGATATTTTTAGTTAAAAATATGTGTGCCATTTAAACTAAAGTGTAAGAAGTTGATTTATCTTTGAAGTACATATTGTTAACTAAATGTATCATTAATTATTTGATTTAATAAGACGTATTGAAATTTAAAACATTTAATAATGAACCTGTTATAAAGATATCTATAAAAGTTTTTTTAAGTAATAACTTAGAAAGTATAAAACAAATAATAAAATTATAAAAAAGACAGAAATGAAAAAAAAAAAAAAAAAAAAAAAAAAAAAAAAAAAAAAAAAAAAAGATAATCTAAAGGGACTCAAATGATAATTTACTCTATAATAACAAAACAAAAAAAGAAAAACAAAAAGACTTAGATATTAACCACATTTAGTTAAAGGGATCAAAACTAAAATAAAATACAAACCATAGAGACCAAAATTATAATTAGTATAAAGAGCATCTCCAATGGCTTTTTTATATTTTTTCTAAAATAGAGAATGAAATGTCAAAATCTCTAAAATCTTACGTTTTTTATTATAAAATTTTTATCACCACTTACATTATTTAAATATACATTACATTTATTATTTCAATAAAATTTTTAAAAACTTTTAAACAATCAAATTATGCTATTGATGGATGACATTAAAATAATATTTTTCTCTCCATTTTTAGAGATTTTAGAGAGTTTTCTATATTTATAGATTTCTCCAAATTTTTCTATTTTAAAGAATAAGATAGCAAAGTTAAAACCCATTTTTTGCTATTTTAGCAAAGCTGTTGGAGATGCTCTAAAAGGGAACAAACTTGGTAGCGAGTGAAAACCATAAGAATAAAAAATGTAATTATTGATAATCACGTTTATTAATTTGCTTTTCTATTTCTAATTAATTTCAAATCGAATACTAATTTGAAAGCATTGACTTTGACTTTATTTGACCCCTTGATTCTTGCATGATTTACGTCGCATATCTAGGAAGATTTGTTCGGTGACCAATTCATGATTATATTGTCATGTATGATTCAAAATCAAATATTTTCATAATCTCTTTTGAATATTTTATTATTATTTTTGCTTCCTTTTTTTCATTTTTATACCTTTGACTCGGCATAAAAAGAGGGTAGGTCCGAATAACAATATTTTTCTAATATCTTTAAACAATTGTAGTCAAAGTTAAAGTAAAATACAAAATATAAGGTCATCCGCAGCCGTAGAGGTCATAACACCTGTACAGGCTGCTACTTCAGCGCCACATCAGCTTTATCATTACCTTACCATTTCATCCACAGCCGTACAGGTCATACCACCTGTATTATTTAAATAATAATATATATATATATATATTCTGTATGTATATATATATATATATGTGTGTGTGTGTGTGTGTGTGTGTGTGTGTTTGCTTCTTTATGTTAAACGGTAAGGATTCACAGGTGGTATGACTTGCAGGTACCTTGCAGGTCCACCACGGCGGTGTTACCGCCTGCAAGGTATCTGTACCGGTTCCAAACAGTCTTGGCTGCGGATGGCCTAAGGCTTGCTAAAACTGGAAAGCCTGTATATATCTTGGTTTTAATAAAATTATTCTTTAAGAAAAAAAAACAATTAAGTTTAATGAGAATAAGGAACGAAAACCACTTTTTTCCACGGGATCTATGTTTATATTAATGTAGTCGAAAGTCTTGATATTAATCGATAAAAGATAGGATTCTTATTATAATCGAGATTTATTTGGTCTTAGATTAAAGGAACCGGTTTAGGAAATAAAGTAAAATATAATGGGCTCATTTCACAAATAATGTTCATACACTTCAACGACATGCCTAGGTTGAAAGTTGTTTTACTAAGGGGGTGTTTGAGATTGTTTGTTTAAACTGTTTATCAACTTGTTATGTTTTGTTATTGTAATAAGTAATTTTTGTTGTTTGGATGAGGTGAAAAAAATATGTTAACAGTTTTTGTCACCATTAATAAGGAGTTTTTGATAAATCAATTTGTTTTAGCTTATTAACTTATTCTAATTTAACTTATCAGTTTTTTGGTTATTTTGCATGTATCCTAAACACTCCCTAAAACAAGTTATCAACTTAGTAGGCCATAAGTACCATCAACATTTCATACCCTCGTATCTTCATGCCACCTTAGCATCACATTAGTTTTTCTCTTCCTACCCTCTAAACCCTAAAGTGGAGGAGTATTATAAACATTTCATACCCTCTAAATTTTTTAATATATATGTAGAGAGAGCCGATTCAACAAGTTCCCAACCCTCACCCCTACCCTCCCCTATCTACCCGCCTTTTGCTCCTCACCTGACACATAACATTGTCAATGTCCACTATTGCTCCCAATAATCGTCTCTCAGCCTCTCACCATGACTCATCGTCTACTCCTTACTCTCGGCTCTCACTCTCACTCTCAGTTCTTAAATAGTAATTAGTTTCTTTTAAGCTTGAAACAAGGCGTTTTCTTTCTTAGTTTCCTATTTACTCATTTAGTTATCTGATTTGCTTATTTTTCTTGAAACTTGATGTTTTCTTTTTTAGTTTCTTTATGTTTTTGTTTATCTTGATGATATGACTATTTGAGTGGTTTCCTTAAATCTCTTTCACTATTTAAGTGAGTTGCTTATTTAGTTAAATTTCATGTCTCTTTTTGGTGCCATAACTAATATAGTTGACTTTTAATATTTGTATGCTTGATATTTTCTTTACGTCATTTCGGGTTTGATTATCATTAATGGGTTGTATTATACATGTTAACTAGCCCAACATTCTCACTTCGTTGTGGTGGTTTGTTCATATTTGATTATTTGTGATTAGCATTTCTCTTTTGCCTTGGATTTACGTTCTACCTCTAAGAAAAATAGCATCCCTTTATATATGTATGAGAGTCAAGGTAGGATTCAAACCTCTTTAAAATACGTGTTATTTGTTTCTTGGATTAATTAGAGACATTATTTTGCCCTTCGTCCGTATCATCCAAAGGACGGGCTTAGCTTGTTAATGAACATACCGGAAATTGTATACCATTTTTATTTGCAAATTTAAGTTACAAACCTCTAAATATACGTTCTTCAAAATAAATTGACATGGTTTAAGTTTTAGGGGGATCTAGTTTAAATCTTATCTTTTTCAAGTTCAGATCCAAACGTTATCAAATCCTATATATTTACTCAAGAAATTAATCGATGCAAATAAACTAACATAAAAACCTTTGGTAAGCAAAAAAAAAAAAAGTTATGCACCAAATCATACAGAAGTCTAAATATGATTTTCTTTTGAAACCAAGATCATATATGAGTACGCGTTCTGGAGGTACGGAGGCTTCGACCTCGGGCTGCATGCTTTAGCAGTCGGGCTTCGGCCCAAAATTGCTGAGGATTAGTCTAGGCCCAAATGTGGTCGGGATACCTCTTTCAAAAAAAAAATCATATGTGAGTTTGAAATTGAATACATCAAGTATTAATTTAGAGAACAAGAAACCATTTGTCATTTTCTTAACAAAATAAAAGTTTTGCGGGTGTCTTTTTTTACCGATTAAATTTGAGTACATCAAATTAAATTGAATGAGGGCTATCTATGTCGACAAGAAGTTAGAAGGACAAAAACGTAAAATGATTTAATGATGACAATTATGAAAACGTTTAATGATGACAATTATGAAAACGTTTAATGACAAAAAAACTGTTGAATTATGGTTTTTCTATTTTTTAATTATGTTAAAAGATTAATTATGGTTTTTTATAATTTTCTAATATGTACTTGTAGTTTTATTCATATGAAAAATGCATTTGTTTTATGAATTTCTTATGTTAATAAAATTTTATAAAATTATTTAATATGATGAAATAGTTTCATGATATTATTTAATTTAACGAAATTATTCGATGATTATGTTTCATGCAACTTTTTTTATTTTTTACTTTATGAATTTGCTTCCTGGTATTTAATGAAATTAGTGTCTCTGTTAGAGAAACTAGTAAAAAGTTCTTTTCTTACATAAATAGTACTAAAATTCGTTTTCTAAAGTTAGCCAATTATAATTGGGTTTAGTTTTCCAAAACGTAATTAAGTTGTCACATTCTGCTATTGTGTGTACTCTACTTAAAAAATTACCATTTAATGTACCAAAGTTTCAAAACCTACCTTTTAGTTTATTGGAAAACTTGTTGAAGAGGTAGCCGGTCATTTCGGCCATCCGGTCATCTTCTCCGGCGAGACTTTTTTCGGCAACAACCCATCTTCTCTAGCGACCTTCGGCAAGAACCCATCTTTTTCCGACAACACTTTTACCACCAACAGTCACCGGTAAGACATCCGACACATACCATCTTCTCCGGCGACCTCCATCTCCGCCACCCACCAGCTTAATCCACTCCGGAAACAGCTTGTACATTGTCTAAAATACCCCCACCGGTACCACCTCCACGTTCAGCAATGTTATCGTCACCGACGGAATCATCGGCATTGTTGGCGCAGAAGATGGTGGTCAGCGGAAAAGTTGCCGGAGAAAATGGTAGTCGCCGAAGAACATGGTAACCCGTTGGTAACCTTTGATAGTAGGTCACGATACACGAAGTGGTAGTTTTTGAAACTTTGATACATTAAATGGTAATTTTTTAAGTACAGTGCACACAATAAAAAAATGTGACAACTTGGTTATATTTTGGGAAACTAAACCCATTATAACTTAATATATATCAAAAAATACAATGATAACATTTCTTTTAAAAATAATAATAAATATTTTTTATACGAATAAATAATAATATAACGGTTAAATAAGATTTATTTCGTAAAATAAGAGGAGATTGACACTTTTTTAATTGACATATATAATACACAATGACAAGCTTACCGTTATTAATAAAAGGAAAGAAAATTGAAAAAAGGATGGGTTTGCATGGCTTATATAAATAGAGGTGATTTGCTTTCAAAGTTCTATGATGATGTTAATCGGTAGTGAATGCCATTTTGACGGAGTGAACGGTGAGACGAGTTGGTTATCATTCATAAATTTCCAGTTTAGCCTGTGGAAACATCTCTAGGTGAGAATGTAATTGAAGCATTATTATCTTGGCAAAATTTAAAGGTAAAGATAATACTACAAGAAATATAAGGAGCATGTAATATAGGTTAAGATGAAGTTTAGTATTGGCTATAAGAAGACATGTTGAACCAGTGTTTGAGATGGCTAGGGAGGAACCAACACTAAAAGTTTATGGCTAGGGAGGAACCAACACCAAAAGTTAGCTCCTCTGTGCCATCACAAGAGCGGTAGAATGAAAGGTTGGTAAGATCATTAATGACATGGTGTGTCACACCACCGTCAAGAAGTCAAACAATGGGTGAAGTTTTTGAAACAACGAGATAGGCACAGGGAAAGGGAGATTTGTATCATTTAGTAGTGGTATTGGGTTGAGCGAAATAAAGAGAGTAGGGGATAAGCGGAGGCTGATGGTGAAAGTGCATTTGCGAACTGATTGCAAAAGACTGGACATTGATGTGGTATATTCTCCAGTTAAGCAACACCATTTACGGCGACCCTTGAAGGGTTGGATAGGATGGCTTGGGATAGGACGGTTTGGGACAGGGCCAGGGAGCATATTTGGGGTGGGTATTAGTTTGAAGAAAGAAAAAAAACAAAGTTGTAGACGAGCATGAGCAAAAAAGATAAGGATTTTAAGCTATTCATATCATATAAAAGTAAGAAAGGTGAAAGATATGGATCTTAAGCTCTTCATAAACGAGATTGAGTGAAAAATACATAATTGTAGTATTACTAGTAGGCGATATATACATCTTAAGACAATCATAATCTAAAAAATTGAATCTAACTTACAACATATTTACAATCGGATGATTACAAGAGAATATATGGTTAGTGTTGAGATTGATTTGTGTATCTCTTATCAATTAATATTAATTTCTATATAAGAAGATTGCATAAAGAATCATATCTTAACAAGCAATCCTCCTATAAAAAAGTTGATATCCTTATTTTGAACCTTAAATAATCTTCAAAAGGAAAAATAACAAAAATCATCTAAACCATTAGATTGATAAAAAAAAATCAAGTTTTTGTCATATTCTTCCTCATTTCCTTCCACAAATTTTCTATCATTTAGTGATAAGTTCTACAACGGCATCATTTAAACACCTCTAACATATCATGGTCACGGTTAACCAAAGAAGTGAGATTATATCTCTTTGACAAAACACAAAACCATTATTTTGTACAATAGAGTTTAAAAACTTATTTTTTAGTATGAGATTTTGACGGCTATTAATGGAAATAAAAAAAGCTACAAATATTATTAAATGATAGATTATTAGATATTAATGATGTAATTATTTGTTTATTAAAGGCCTCTGCAACTTTAAGTTACAATGTCACATAGCATCATGTGACCCAAAAGATCCTCCCCATCTGTCACTTGTGAGACTAATGTTAGCACCAAATAAGGTTTTAATAATCTTTACACAGAAAGACAAGTAAGACCTCAGATCTCAATATCTCATCAACCCACACAAAAAAAACACACACAAACACACACACACTGATGGTTACAGACCACCTCACCCCCACCACCTGACCACCCCACACCCCTTGGTTCACCACTTTTGCAGAGACTAAGTTACAAATTTCTCACCAAATCATTGAATATATATCTGCATTTTGGGATCATGGTTGGTAAATGTCTTCACACCTTGCCCCCTTTTTTGAAATTTACTCCATCCTAATAATCTCTTTCTTTCTCTCTCTATCTATATCTCTCTCTTCTTTAAGTGGCACAAAATCTAGAATCACACACAATAAGCACATAAAAAGACAGTAGGGTTTGTTGATGTAATCTCTTCTCATCACCATATTATCATTTCTTGGAGTCTTTTTGGATTTCTTGGAGTTTTTGGGCAAAATCTTGAAAAAAGGGGATCTGGGAGTGTGAAAATACCTTGCTTTCCATCTGGGTTTCCAAAGATTTTGGGGGAAAACCCAAAAAAAGATATATAAAGATCCAATCCAACCCAAACCCATTATTAGGGTTAGTTTCCAAACATTCTTGATTCAGAAAAAAGCTCAAATCTTTTCACAAGCAGAAACCCTTTTTGGGATTGATGGTTAAATCTCCAAGAATGGTAGGAGGGAATGGTTTGTTCTTCCCAATACTTGGATTTGCATCAATTATTGCTTTTATTTATCTATCTTTTGGGGATTTGTTGTCTGTAAGATACAAGAATGAGATCAATTTGAGTTTTGTGGAGAGAAATGGAAGCAATTTCATGGTGGATGGTGAGTTGTTTTACATCAATGGTTGGAATTCATATTGGTTCATGGACCATGCTGTTCATTATGATAGCAGGCCAAGAATCAGAGCCATGCTTCAAGCTGCTGCTAAGATGGGTTTGACTGTTTGTAGAACTTGGGCTTTTAATGATGGTGATTATAATGCTCTTCAGGTTTCCCCTGGACAGTTTGATGAAAGGGTATTTCAGGTATTTTCTTTTCACCCTTTTCTTTCTATTGTTGTTTGATCTTTTCATTCTTCCATAATTGTGTTTCAATTTGATTTTAATGATATATATAGTATACTTTGTGTTCTTAATTTACTAGATCTTCTTGTTTTGTGTTGAAAATAAGAATACCCATTTCAAGAATCTTTTCAAGAATGTTATATATCGCATATTAATCGAATGAATTATCGAATTATCTTAAGAGTTCTTAGTCTTTCAGTTGAATTGTCATCATGTTCATGTGATTTGGCTTAATGGGTATCTTAAAGGTGCAATCTTGATGATTTTTTTTTATGTACAAACCACAAAAAGTTAGTTAATTTGGTTGTTGAAGTTTTATGATGATCACTTTTTTGTTTTTGGTTGAAATGTTTCTTGTAATCAATTGGATGATGTCAACAAACGTATGAATCATCGAAGAAGAATCGAAAGATCCATTTTGTACTTTTCTTTGATGTATAATCCATTATCCCTCTGAAAAACTTGCCAATTTTAGTAACTAGATATATAACTGTTTGTATCTATCTACATACTCAAGTTAGATGATGTAACTATTTGTAATGGCTAAGTTTAGTTTCTCGACAATTGCGTATTTGTTTTCCTAAAATGCCCTCGCTATAAGTGGAGTTTACGTGTAATGAATTGGATTCTTTGGATGTTATGGCAGTCGTTGGATTATGTTATTGCCGAAGCCCGAGAAGTTGGAATACGGCTTTTGCTTAGTTTGGTTAATAATTTGGATGCCTACGGTGGCAAGACTCAATACGTGAAATGGGCATGGAGTGAAGGTGTCGGGTTGAGTTCGTCTAACGATTCGTTCTTTTATGATCCATCGATTCGGATTTATTTCAAGAACTATGTCAAGGTACCATTTTCTATACAGCTTAATACTATGTTCATGGCTTAATTCAATCAGCCAACTAATGGTGCCTTTACCCATTCAACCAACTTTTTCTTTCCAAAAATACCCTCTCTCGTTTTTTATTGTTTCTTGGTTCTTCATTATGCAAATTGATATTATTTCGGATAAAAACCAATGCTTGATTTTGACATTTTGTTTGTGATTCAAATATTTATTTTTGTTTTTCTCAAAACTTTATCAAGATTATTGGATTTTATCATATGTTCTTGAGTTTATAAAAAAAATCACAAAAATTGAACTTGATGATATGTTGTTGAGGGTTATATTCGTAATTTATAGAGAAAAACAATTTCATTTTAGTTCATACAGGCAACTTAATCCATACCGGGCTTAATGAAAAAACACCCCCTAAGATTAGTGACGTATGGTGTCAAGGGGTAAATACGTAATTATAATCCCATTGCTAATCTTGCAGACTATCTTGACAAGGAAGAACACGGTAACGGGAATCGAGTACAGAGATGACCCAACCATCTTTGGCTGGGAGTTGATCAACGAACCCCGATGCATCACCGACCCTTCAGGCGACACTCTACAAGTAAATCCCGTCTCTCTTTTTTCAAATTAGAGCCTGTTTGTTTTTAAAAAACTACCTCTTAAAACCTCTTAAGTCTGAAAATTAAGAGGTTTGCAGTCTTAAGACTGCTTGTGTTATTTTCAAGAAAAGGTCTGAAAACCTCTTACCGTCTGAAATTTTAAGAGGTGCACCATCCACCTCTTATATTTTAGATATGAAATCAGACTTCAAATTTCAGACCTCCTAAAAAACAAACGACACCTTAGTCTTATTACAGTAGAAGACAAGTCTGCATACATCCCAACCCCCTGACCCCTGGGCCCACCTCCAGGTGGGATATACTGGATTCGTTTGATTCTGGTTACAATAAATCCAAATAGCCAAAAAAAACACGATACTTCTCGTGTTTTTGGCTTCCTCTATCTTGTATCAAATTTATGTTTTTATGCATGGAATTGCGGTTTAAGGCTTATAAAACTACAGGGGTGGATTGAAGAAATGTCGACCTTTATAAAATCAATCGACAATAAACATATGTTAACCGTTGGTCTTGAGGGATTTTATGGTCGTAAAAGCCCCAAGAGAAAGACGGTTAATCCGGAGTTTTGGGCCGCCGATATGGGAGTGGATTTTATTCGCAACTCTGCACCCTCGACCATTGACTTCGCCTCCGTTCATATTTACCCTGATCAATGGTAAGCTTTTCCTTATCTTTTCAAGAATTATAACTATCATTTTAGTTGAAGTTTATGTACAGATTTTGCAGCACTTTTGTTTGGAGTCCCCATGAAAATTACCAATCTTTTTGGATTTCGGGGGGTGTTAGTGCTTATTAACTTATGTGGTGCCAAACCAGAGTTCTATAACAAGTGTTTGGATTAGCTTATGGCAGTACCAAAAAATAGTATGTTTGGAAAATAAGCAAATAATATAGAAAGGAGTAACTTATGACGGTATGTACCGGATTAAGATATTAAGTTAGAAGGGAGTAAACGTATAGAAACTCTTCATCACCGATATAAATATTTCTTTCTTTTTCCATCCAAACACCAAAAACTTTTATTACCGATAGCACACCAGAATAAGTTAATAAGCACATCAATATCAAGACTTCCTTTTAAAATTTCCATGTATGATTTGATCTGATTCCGACATAAAGATGGATGCATATAGCAACGCCCTAGCAAATTCTACCCTTTTTTTCAAGGAACTACCTTTTTATGACCTTTTGTTAGAATCTTGACCACTTGTTGACTCTCGCTAAGCGTGAACCTTCGCGAACCTAGTTTTTAAGAAAATCCAACAGTCTTCAAGATTCGGTTGAAAGGTCAAAAGAGGACTGAGTTCACAAAACCCATTCCGAAATTGATGATTATTTTTGATAATTTTAAATGGGTATTGCTATATATACTCCTATTTATATCAGAATCAGGTTATATCATGCATTGAAAATGTAAAACATAAGCCTCGATGTTGATACGTGAGAGGAGGAAATTTGTTTGCAGGGATGCATTTGACCGATCCCTTAAAAAAATGAGGCTATTTTGTGTCGGCCGCCATCTTAAAAGGGCTATTTTTGTCATTTTTTTTCTTATGACAAACGCGGTACTTGCAATTTTATGTAGGTTTAAAAACAAGAGTCTTGAAGGAAAACTAAAATTTGTGTCGGAATGGATGCACTCTCACATCGAAGACGGGGACCGGGTACTGAAAAAGCCCGTCATGTTTACCGAGTTCGGATTGTCTGATCTAAACAAAGGCTTCGACCCCGCACAACGAGACGAATTCTACAGGATCGTGTTCGATGTGATATATGAGTCGGCAAAGAAGAAAGGGGCGGGCGGAGGGTCGTTTGCGTGGCAGTTTTTGGTAGAGGGAATGGAGGATTTTAACGACGATTTTGGGATCGTGCCGTGGAAGAGGGCTTCGACGTATAAGATTATAACGGGGCATAGTTGCAGATTAGCGAAAATTCATGGGACGGTTTCGCCTGTATCGAGGAATTTGAAAGATATTTGTAGTGGTAGATGGTGAAATGAACTTATATATTCTTGTGATTTTGATCGAAATACGAAATAATTTGTTTGTTTTTATGGGGGGTGAGATTTTGGTTAATTAGGTATCATGACATATGGTTTTTGTATGCTGATCTTGCCATATGAAACAAAAATGGTCATATATATTAAGAGAGATATAATGATTTGATAAACCACAAAATTGTTAGAAACTAGAGTGTTATTTGATATGATTTTTTATGTTGTGAACAGAATATATATAAAATAGGTGTTATGAAACAAATGTGTGTAAAAGGGAAATTGCCCTAACCAGTCATTATACACTTCTTAATAACCTTTCATCTAATTAGTATACAGTATACACATGATTAGATGTAATTTACAACATACACATGTGCATAACATGTGTGCATAAAACCAAAAAACAATTAAATTGTCATATTTTTTAGTTTCTTTTTTTCCCAAAAAAAGGGGAGCTTTACCGGTATACCTAAAGCCTCAACCCCACTTTGCAACCATACCCCCAAAAAGCCGTTATACCAAAACGCCGTTATAACGCACTAAAACGCCGTTATAATGCACCAAAACGCCGTTATAACGCACTAAAACGCCGTTATATCGCCGTTATAACGGCGTTACGGTGTGGGTATATTGTGCAAAATGGAGGTGCATTATGGGCATCAATTACCCCAAAAAAAGCATAGTATACCTGTGCTAAGTTTTGTAACAGATTTGAGCTGCATAACTTTTAAGGCAAAATCCTTAATCAGATTTCATGCCATCAACAAATTGTCAAGAAATTGCAATTACAGATTCAAGAATTTCAATGCCATTAATAACTTTCTTGAACCTTAGTAATTTCAATACCCAAAATTCATCAAACTTAGTTTCCTAAATCAAAAATCAAACACCAAAAATAACTTTCAAAATAACAAAATTTCAATCAAAAAACCCATCTGTATTAAATTGAACCATTGTCAAAAGACTTTCACATAACACTAATTCCAAATCCATATATCCATATCATTAAAAAAAACCAAAAAACTATGCCAAAATTAAACCATAGATTCATTCAGACATTTCATCAAACACCTTCCCTACAATAACACACTACCCACCCTTCACCAATCTCGGCGAACTCCTAGTCGAAGACCCACCGCCATTTTTAACCTCCCCCACCTTCCTCAACCGCTTTCCGCCCTTCCCCACCGTCTTCACCGCCTCCTCCGCCACAATTTTCCGCCCACGAGTCCTCGAAGCCACCGTTTCACCCGACCCGCTCCCCGGACTCTTCTTCACACCCGCAACACGCTCGAACTCATCCGAAAGCTTCCTCACCGGCCACTTTCTCGCCGGAACATCATCATCATCATCCTCTTCATCAACCAAACCAACATACCGCCTCTTCCGCTTGTTCGCCATCGGCGCAGGCGGCGGAGACGGACTCCGGTCCAAATCGACCTCCGTCTTCTTACTTTTGCTTTTAGGTTTGCCGGAATTTGAATCTTCTTTTGAAGCGGATTTTTTCTTCGATTTAGGGCTTTGAAGCGATTCCTTCTTCTTGATTGATTTCTCGATCTGGTTTCGAAGCTTCTCGACGCTTCCTTCGATACGGCCTTGGAGGCGGTGGCGGTTGAAGCTGAGTCCGCCCATGGACCAGTGGGCCTCCTCCGCCCACGACATTAACGGGTCGAGGACGGAGACCGGCGGGTCGACCCGGTCGGAGCTGTACTTGATGTCGGTGTAGATACGTGGCCTTGGGAGGCTGCTTCCGTAGAACTTTCCAGGACCCAAAGCTACAACCATGGCGGATTTAAATTTAGCTGCAAAATCGAGAAATTAACGAAGAAAAATTGAAGGATTTTTGGGGGGATTAATGGATTAGGTTTGAGAAATGGATCTGGGTTTGGATGGTGGATGAAATGGAGAGGGTTGATCGTCTTATAGATGGTGATTTTGGGGGGGAGTTTTTGGCGGGAAGGATATGGCGGGATAAGGTTTTGGCGGGAATGAGTTTTATGTTTTTTTTTTGTTTTTGTTCAAGGAGTAATTATTGTTATTAAAGTTTATTTTTTTAAAAGTGAATTTATGTATATTTGTAGTGTTAGAATGGAAAAGTATTAACTTGGTCATTATTTCTTATGTCTTAATTGTAATGTTTAATTTAATTTCTATGTTTTTAAAATTGGTAAACCAAATGGAAAAGGGAAATTATTGATGTAAAACGATTTATTTGTTTGTGGGGTTATTTTTTACAATAACAATTAGCAGTTATTATAAATATCGGGATGATGAATATTATATATTTTGTAACACCCCGTTCTCTAGTTAAGTTAAATCAGAGTTATGAGTTAAGGTTGAACCTTGATTGTTATGTCTTAGGAGTTGAGGGGCCCAGAAGTCATTTGTGAAAGTGTAAGGGAAGAGTGGTCAGATAAAAGGGTTAGAAACCCTTATCTCTTCAGTAGCAGTTTCCAGAGAAAACGTACGAGAGGAGAGAAAGAGGAGAATTGGGAGTGGAAGCAAGGAGTTCAATCAGAGGTTTGTGGTGATCGATTGCGTAATTGATCATGTTTCTTGCGCTAAGGTAAGAGTTCTATGTTAGTTTGATTGTCAATTGATGTCAATTTTGGAGTTTTGTGTTGGTTAGGGTTGGATGTTGGATTGGTGATCATAGAATCACCGATTGTTGTAATTGGTAGGTTTTGGGGTTGAATTACTCGCGTGTAATCGCTAGTTATCGACCCTAGTTGTTGTGAGAAAGTGATTTTGGAGTTATTGGTCGAAATTGGAGTTTTGGGGTTGAAATCCCATCTGCAGTCGCATCCTGCGATTGAAGATTTTGGGTCTGCAGGTATCCGCGGGTCAATCCGCGGGTGGTGACCCTCGGGATGACCCTCCGTTTATCGGCGGGTCAAGCCGCGGGTGGTGACCCTCGGTTCGACCCTCCGTTTGTGCTGTCCAGATTTTTGAGTTTTCCGTTTCGGGCTCGTTTGGGGTTCTTTGGCTTGTGGACCCCTAGGGGCTTATGTAACTTAGTGTTAGGCGAAGTTTCGTGGAAATTGGTCGAGGTTAACTTGGCCATTTCTCGTTTGAGAGTCGAGTTATGGTTAGGGACCCATTATGGGATTTTGTTTGATGAGTATGAATGTGTAATGTGTTTAGGTGCCACAAAGTGATCCTTGTACGTGTTGTGAGCTAAGGGTGATCATTACTAAGGTGAGTTCACTACCTAGCTACTTGTTGTTGTATGCTTATAATTGTGTGCATGTGATTATGTTATGATGACGATATAAGTTCCCTTCGGGGATATGATGTTTCTTCCTGTTTTGGGTTTAGCCAAAGGGAAGATAGTGCAAAGATGGCACGTACGTGATTATGTGTTGCATGATTGTAAATGTATGATGGTAAGTGGTTTAGGTGTGTTCTCACTAAGCGTTTCGCTTACCCCGTTGTTGTTTAATCTTTTTAGTTGCAGGCATTTCCCGAAAAGGAAAAGTTAAAGTTCGAGGCTCCGGGTTCCGCTAGTTCAGTCTACGAGAAGAAAGGTGAAGAAATGGTTGTACAGAAAGTGGTTTGGTTTTAGCGGTGCACCAAACGTTATCTTGTTAGTTTGAAAAGTCAACCTCGTTTTCCTAAACGCATAAACCATGTTGTACCTGGGTTTGGATTCGGTTTTATTTAAAACGATTTTTCAATGTATTCATAAAATAGTTAAAACTTAGCTGACACCTCATGGTGTTTAGATGTTACTTTTGAATTAAATTTTGGACAAGCTTCCGCATTTTTATAAAGTTGGTTACTTTTCCCGTTAAAGATGTATTTTGGAATTTGGGGCGTTACAAGTTGGTATCAGAGCCTAGGTTTAAGGGATTCGAGTATTCACGAGAGGTGGATACTTGAACTTAAACCAAAGCTTTCGTTTTCTAAAATAAAAAGTAACCAAAAATGTTTATTGGGAAGGATAAAGAGACTGAACTGCGAGCCGGAGCATCAGAACGGGGGTGAGTACACTAAACCTTACCTATGTTGAGTATGATGATGTAGGTGAATATAATTGATGCATGTGAAAGCTATGTGTGATGTATGATGCTAGTGATGAACATAAGATGCATGATAGATGTGTATCACTATGATAGTGATAGAAATGCGAGTATTGTATGTGAGCCTTGTACAGGCTAGTAGTACCTAACTACGAGTGGAAGAACATGTTGAGCTATTGACATGATGTAAAGCATGATGATTATTAATGAGATGATTAATGTATGTATGTACCATATGATAGATGCTATGTAAGATAATGTATGCATGTTAAGTCTTGTATAGGCTTATGTTGATGTAGCCATGAGTGAGAAGTTTGTGCTTGCTATGTGATAAAGTGATAGACGAGCTATTAAAGCTCTAGTGTGAAGGTTGTGTATGGGACAACTAGTCGGGAATTGGAATTTTAGTGATGGTGTCGAGGCTAGATATGTAGAGTGTATTTATAGTGATACAAGGGCCCGTATCATTGCAAATACATTGTGCACATCAGGGAATTGACATAGTTACTGGAGTACCATGAACCAACTAGGTTGTGTTTGGGGTAGCATGATGATAGGACTTGTGTATGTCCTTAAGGTAAGTAATTAGGCCCCTAAGAGGCGTGTGATGAGTAGAGAATGGGAAGCCAAGGTCATTGACCTGAGCTAGTAGTTTGTACGTGAAAAGAAGTAGAGTGGTGTTAAATAGCGGGTTAAATTGAATCAGTATGGTTAGACCACCCAATAGTATGATGTGAAAGGAAGAGTGTAGTGAGGGTTGCTGACCCAAACGTTGTAGACGAGATGAGAAGGAAAGAGGTTATCTTTAAAGTACGATGATCTTAGGATCAGCATGGGTTGTATACCAAAAGAGGTATCCTTGTTATGATAGAATGGTGATGATTGTGTATGTTTAAAGTCAGTGAATGTAGTTGGCTAATCTGTGGATCAGGATGCCTATTGGTGAAGTTAAGATCAAGTTTGTACTGATGGGTGAAAATCTTGTAAAGAACTCTTCGGCATGTTTAGTTATTGCTGAGGGGTTCGAAACACGATTCTCACATATGAGTTGATTAGAAACACCAGTACAAGTTTGATCTCGATGGAAACATGAGGAGTCTTGAGATACTGATAAGGGTAAGAAGATGTAGCAAAAGTGATAGGGGAAGTTTTCATGAGTTACTTCCTAGTCTTTAATGTACGAAAGGAGAATTAATCCAGGTGGTTAATAGCAGTCTAGAGACAGTTATGGCAGCATCAGTCAGCGATGCAGTAAGCTCTCAGTCTGCTGAGACTGGAGCAGTTAGAGATAGCGAGGTTGATCAGCGAGTCATCATCGGTAGTTCAACCTATCAGGTTAGTGAATGAGATTACTGGCTGGTTGCTATAGGCGATCACTCTGTTGCTCAGAGTATGTCGCGAGCGAAGGGAGGAGGGTGTGCAGGTATGTTGAAGTGTTAGAACCAAAGATAAAGGAAGTTATGGTGACAGTAAGGTGCGCAGATTTTATCAGATGCACGAGGTAACTTGGGATAGAGAGGGTTAGAATTGGAGATGCAAGGAAGAAGAGTGATAGTGTTCCAGTTGACAGCAGAAGATACAATGAAGGAGTTGGATGTTCTGCCAGGGTAAGCAAGAGAGTTTGACAGAAGTAGAAGTACGTAGTGGACAAGGAGTAATGTTGGAGTAGTGATGTGTAAAAGGATAAAGTGGTAGTTGGGATAGAATGGTTAAATCAGAACTGAGCTAGCCCTGACTGCGAGAAGCTTTAGGTAGTAGTTTGAACTCTAAGTGGGGGAGAACTGACTATCAAATGAGATGGAAGAGGGAGATTACCTATGATGTGCACCTTGGCTAAGGCCAGGAAGCACGTTCTTCTTGGAGGTAACAGTTACTTAGCGTATGTGGTCGATAGCCGAGTTGAGATAAGAAGGAGACGGTAGCGAACGTGCCAGTGGTCGGCGAGTTTCCGGATGTATTCCCGGATGACTTGTCTGACATTTCTCATGAGAGGCAAGTGGAGTTCTGGATCAAGCTAATTCCGGGGGTGGTGTCGGTAGCTAAGACATGCACCGGGTAGCACCTCCGAAGATGCAGGAATTGTTACGGATGTGTATCGATTACCGAGAGTTAACCAAGCTTACAGTAAGGAATAGATACCCGCTGTTGAGGATCGACGATCTCTTTGATCAACTTCAGGGAGCCATGTGGTTCTCGAAGTTAGATCTTCGCTCAGGGTACCACTAGTTGAAGGTTCGAGGAGAAAATGTGCATAAGACAGTCTTTTGTACTCGATATGTGTATTTCGAGTTCGTTGTGATGTCATTCGGGTTGACGAACGCACCAATAGCTTCCGTAGACCCGATGAATCAGAACTGTAGGTCGATGTTGGATAGGTCAGTGATTGTATGTATAGATAAGATGTTACAAGTTGCTATTGGAGACTTTACGCAAGGCACGTTGAGTGTGGAGGAAAGAAGGCAGCAGCTATCGAAATCTTAAGAAGGAAGTTATGTGAAGCTCTAGTGTAGACTTCACCGGAGGCAGTAGAGGACATGGCAGTTTGTGGTGGTATTTCTTACCACGTGTTAGTTGTAATATGATGAAGCATGATGGGGAGTAAATGGATGATGTAAGGAACTATTATGGGTGTTTATGTTATACGTGAGAGTAGGGAGTAGGTAACTATGTTGGATGTGAATAGCGTGTTTTTGCGCTTACGGACACCCTTGTACCCTTAAGGGTCAAGGGGATAGTGTCATTCTTGTCAGAGCAGACGGCACGATCAGTTCCGTTCGGGGAACGGAGAGCAGTTATGTGTGCAGATGTGTTTGTGTTGTGAAACCTGTCGTAAACCCTGGGAAACGACATGGTGAGGCTGTTACAGAGGTTTAATGAACCTGGTCTATAGGCCGATGTTTAATGGATCGGTGATCGTGTTCATTGGTGAATGCCATTGGAGTAGAGTATGGAATGGATGCTTGATTGTTCGAAACTGTTGTTGAATTGGGTTAGGAATGAAGAAGTGAATGAACTGTATGTGTTGAGATGTCAGAGTCGGAGATAAGAGAAGGTGTGATGGTAGTGAGGTGCATTAATTGCATGATAAAGGTGAGCTTGATGTCCAGACTAATCTTTACTTGATTCTTGTGTTTCCTACACTGGTGGTTACACCCGTAGGCTTCGAGAGTCAAGTAGGGACAGTCGAGACTGTCTGTTGGGGACTAAATAAGTATGTGTATAGTGATGTAATAGATGTTGGAAGGAATTGTTGATACAAATGTGATAGAATTAGAGAGGGTAAGAGTTATATCGACCCTATAACGGGTTTTGTGTTAGTTGATGGTACAGCTTGGTAGTTAACAATGATGACCTCGCTAGTAGGTATGTTTATGCAGTCACGAAGAAGAGCAGTTAAGAGTGAGAGTTCGAATAAGGAAGGAGGTAAGGGTCAAGTAGTTCGGGTAATACCCGACAGTCGTGGTCTACTAAGTTATTGAGACCGAGTATTAAGTTCCAGTATCAGAGACGTAAGGATGGTTTAGTGGTGGCCAGTGCTGAATCGAGATATGGAAAACCATGTGGAAGAGTGTTAGAAGTGAGAGGAGGTTGGGGTAGAGTTAGAGTTACCGGATGCAGTAAGGGCATGTAACGAATGTTTTGATTGCAAGGTTAGTTGTACCCTTAAAGATCTTGATGTTATGAGAGAGATAGTGGTCAGACTGACGGGTAGAGTGAGAGGACGGTATTAACTCCCAAGTATCTGTTAAGAGCCTGTATGTGGATTTTTTTTTGAGGAAGTGAGATAGGTATCTGCCGTTGGCAGAATCCTTGTATAGTAGCAGCTTTTATGTCAGCATAGGCATGCATTCCTATGGGATGTTGTGCGAGAGGAGGTGTAGGACTCCATCTTTGGGAGAGGTTAGTCAGAGTGAGTTGGGCATGCGGACAGTATCCAGAAGGCGGCTGGGTATTCAGTGGAATCGGGATAAAGTATGTTCAAAGGGAGCATAGGAGAGACACCAGATGATGAGTTGAGTCGGGGCTGACCATAGATGTTATAGGGATAGAGGATTTCGGGGACGAAATCCCGATAAGTGGGGGAGAGTTGTAACACCCGTTCTCCAGTTAAGTTAAATCAGAGTTATGAGTTAAGGTTGAACCTTGATTGTTATGTCTTAGGAGTTGAGGGGCCCAGAAGTCATTTGTGAAAGTGTAAGGGAAGAGTGGTCAGATAAAAGGGTTAGAAACCCTTATCTCTTCAGTAGCAGTTTCCAGAGAAAACGTACGAGAGGAGAGAAAGAGGAGAATTGGGAGTGGAAGCAAGGAGTTCAATCAGAGGTTTGTGGTGATCGATTGCGTAATTGATCATGTTTCTTGCGCTAAGGTAAGAGTTCTATGTTAGTTTGATTGTCAATTGATGTCAATTTTGGAGTTTTGTGTTGGTTAGGGTTGGATGTTGGATTGGTGATCATAGAATCACCGATTGTTGTAATTGGTAGGTTTTGGGGTTGAATTACTCGCGTGTAATCGCTAGTTATCGACCCTAGTTGTTGTGAGAAAGTGATTTTGGAGTTATTGGTCGAAATTGGAGTTTTGGGGTTGAAATCCCATCTGCAGTCGCATCCTGCGATTGAAGATTTTGGGTCTGCAGGTATCCGCGGGTCAATCCGCGGGTGGTGACCCTCGGGATGACCCTCCGTTTATCGGCGGGTCAAGCCGCGGGTGGTGACCCTCGGTTCGACCCTCCGTTTGTGCTGTCCAGATTTTTGAGTTTTCCGTTTCGGGCTCGTTTGGGGTTCTTTGGCTTATGGACCCCTAGGGGCTTATGTAACTTAGTGTTAGGCGAAGTTTCGTGGAAATTGGTCGAGGTTAACTTGGCCATTTCTCGTTTGAGAGTCGAGTTATGGTTAGGGACCCATTATGGGATTTTGTTTGATGAGTATGAATGTGTAATGTGTTTAGGTGCCACAAAGTGATCGTTGTACGTGTTGTGAGCTAAGGGTGATCATTACTAAGGTGAGTTCACTACCTAGCTACTTGTTGTTGTATGCTTATAATTGTGTGCATGTGATTATGTTATGATGACGATATAAGTTCCCTTCGGGGATATGATGTTTCTTCCTGTTTTGGGTTTAGCCAAAGGGAAGATAGTGCAAAGATGGCACGTACGTGATTATGTGTTGCATGATTGTAAATGTATGATGGTAAGTGGTTTAGGTGTGTTCTCACTAAGCGTTTCGCTTACCCCGTTGTTGTTTAATCTTTTTAGTTGCAGGCATTTCCCGAAAAGGAAAAGTTAAAGTTCGAGGCTCCGGGTTCCGCTAGTTCAGTCTACGAGAAGAAAGGTGAAGAAATGGTTGTACAGAAAGTGGTTTGGTTTTAGCGGTGCACCAAACGTTATCTTGTTAGTTTGAAAAGTCAACCTCGTTTTCCTAAACGCATAAACCATGTTGTACCTGGGTTTGGATTCGGTTTTATTTAAAACGATTTTTCAATGTATTCATAAAATAGTTAAAACTTAGCTGACACCTCATGGTGTTTAGATGTTACTTTTGAATTAAATTTTGGACAAGCTTCCGCATTTTTATAAAGTTGGTTACTTTTCCCGTTAAAGATGTATTTTTGGAATTTGGGGCGTTACATATTTATTAAAGTCGTTCTTTTTTTTTTTGGAATCATGGGTATACTATGTGTCGTATTTTGTTTATGGTGTTCAATTAGAAGTTCTTTTCGGTTAAGGCTATTAGTAGACAAACAAATACGATAGCCGTGGTTGGGCGAAGCTATTTCATCTCAACCTTGATCTTGTTTTTTATCCTAGTTTACATCCTTATATTTCTTATTTTATGAATGTTTTTTATACCCTCTCAATGATCATTAGTCCTATTTAGTTTTTGAGAGAAAAAAATGAGGCTACTAAAATATGATGTAAATTCATAGGAAGTACTTATGCAAGCAAATGTGGAAGCTAAAAACTATAAATAAATACATTGACTAAATAATTGAAGAAAAAAAAGTATTGTTAATTTATGTCATGAACAAGATCCATAAGATGGCATATGAACCTTGTTAGATGGTTAAGGCTTTGTTTGGCAAGCATAAGCTAGCTTATAAGCTAGTCCATCCAAACATGTACCAGGAAGCTAGCTTATCAGCTAGCTTATAAGCTAGCTTTTTGAAATGCTACTTTGAATAGCTTATGAGGAGCTTATTGTAGTTTTTCCAATTATACCCTTATTAATATTAATTATTAAATTCAAATATACCTTTTTTGGTCATTTTACATACTCATAAGCTAGTTTTTGCCAAACATAATTTGTTCAACACCTAGCTTATCAGCTACTAGCAAGCTTATCAATCAACAGCTAGCTTATCAGCTACCAGCTAGCTTATAAGCTACGCTTGCCAAACATAGCCTAAGTTTTTTTAACACGCTCCCATTATATTGACCAATATATATGTAATCCAACATATTAGGCCCACAAATTATGTCATTATTGTTGAAAACAATGATACTAAACAATTGGTGAAGCTAATTTGTGATTGTGTAAATGCTTCACCCCCACCCCAATGGCAATAATAAGGAAAACTTCGTAAATATTTCATGCCCATTAAATGAAGAAGATGTATACAAAATAATTGAGATGTCAAACACAATTTGATGTGTTGATTCGTAACTGAGATGTCATCAAAGGACTCTATGGAGAAAAGAAAGAGATATGGGAGGTGACTTATTGAACATAATACATGCAGGTGTGGAAATGCAATCGACTTCACAAGGTCGTTCGGAAAAAGCTAGGGAACGGGATAGAGACAAGCATGTAGATCGAAAAAGAAACATTTCAGGAAGACTTCTCGAGGATGTTTCGGTT
This sequence comes from Centaurea solstitialis, assembly GCA_030169165.1. Lineage (NCBI taxonomy): Eukaryota > Viridiplantae > Streptophyta > Magnoliopsida > Asterales > Asteraceae > Centaurea > Centaurea solstitialis. The sequence continues at coordinate 3,852,612 of CM058043.1, read as the reverse complement.
GGAAATGGACCAAGATGCAACGGTGGTAGATTGGGGGTGGATAGAAGACATATGGAGATGGAAGTGGAGAATTGGAATTGGAGAAGAGCACCACGAGGAAAAGAGATCGACGAATTACAAGAGCTAAGCAACATGCTAGAAGAATTGCAATTGATAAGAGACCGTAACGACAAGATGGAGTGGCTTCTTGAAGATACCAAAGAATACAACATCGAAAGGGTTAGAAAACTTTTTGATGATCAAGTGGACACGAGGAATAGAAACATGGGGCAAATGAAATGGTCCTCCATAATACCGAAGAATATCAATGTGTTTATGTGGAGAGTAAGGCTCGGATGGCTGCCATGTCGACCGATTTTGGATGGTATGGGAATTGAGATGGACACCATATTCTCCAAGTGTGGAGAAGGATCGAGACCATTTATGGATCACGATCTAGTCGGATGCCCGTTCGTAAATGGTGGGACAAGAACCAACAAGAGGTACAGCGTACACACGATAAATGACATACTAGGCGAGGACAACCAAATCGACCATAAAAATGGTAAGCTCTAATATTTGGATCGCGCTGAAGTGGTTGTTCTATATTTGATTTGGTTGGACAGTTGGACCAAAATAAGTTGGTTTTTAAAGCAAAAAAAAAAGAGAGAGAGAGACTTTCGGGAGACATTATTCGAGTTTCAAAGGATAACCTTCAAATGGATACTCAAAGACGTTCAAAAACAAACATGGACTAGACGAAATGGCTCGTAGATCCCACAAAAAAGTAATGCGATTGCGATCAATCCCGTTTTAGAGTGACGGAGGCAAAGGGTTGTTGTTCTAGAAAAACATGTCCTCACCTTTTGCATATCGCAACGGCAAACAGTGAAGTACCAGTTCTAGAAACATCTCTTGGTCGACAATATAGTGTAGATATATTTGTTTGTTTGGATGTTTTTGGCTGCGATTGGTATTAATGAAATCAAGTTGTTGCAACAACAACAACAAAAACAATTTTCTTTGAAGCTTAAGTTAGTAGTTTAATGAAATATTGTTTTTAAGATATTCAGATTTCATAAGGAGGATTGAATTTTTTTTTTTCATCAATAAATTATAAGCATATTTTATCAAGATGCACCAATTTTGTTCTAGTGACAATAATTTTAATATATATTTTTATTGATTGTTTTTCAAAAATTAAATATATTACTATTAATTAGGAAAAATCACAACAATGTACCCAACATTAACAATAAATCATTTGAACACCATTTATAGAAAAATGATCATTTAGAATGGAAACTATTTCACTTATGGGAAATGTTGAAAAAATCGATTAAAAAGAGGGATGTTAATGTAAAATAAAAAACTTGACTTTTTGTGTTGACCTGAGGTCTTTTTCTCAAACGAAAATTCCAGGAACGACCCCCAAACTTTACACTTTTAGACTCAAACCACCGTGTTTGAAATTCTTGTGCATTTTCCTTGAAATTTACTATTTTAAAAGGTTTTTCAAATATTGGTTTTCTTAAAATTAATTCTAAAATTGTTATCAGAATTCTTGTATATAATTGATGAAATATTTTTATAACTATTTTGGAAATTTTGAATTATTGTTGACGAAAGTTGGATTGTTATAAGAAAATATTTATGAATATCATTGGCTAAATTAAAAGATTCCTTTCTCTTTTTATTAATATCCCAATAATAATAACTTTTCAATTTTATTAAGTCAAATTTCGTTCATTTCTTAATTTAACACGATCAATTTTATTAATTATAAAGGATTTATTTTCATAATGTAATTTAACAAGATGTATTTCAATGTAATCTTAATGATTTTACATGATTATGATAAAGCAAGAAAGTATTTGGTTGATCAATTTTGTGGGGTATTTTGATAAATTAGTAAAAGGTTTCTGCTTGAACAAGTTTATCCTTTGATTATGGATCACTTTTACGAATTTTAAACACAAAGTTTCAAAATGTTGCAACTTTTTTGGTAAAACATACTTTACACTATAGTAAAAATAATAAATGTTATCCTATGTGAGAATGAAAAATTAACAAAAAATTGAAAACAAACATCTTAACAAATTTATTAAAAAGGCTTGCTTTTTATATTTATATTGAAGATAATTTAGTTTTTTTTTGGAGGGTGGGGGTGGGGGGTAAGTATAGGAGATCGTTAATTAGTTTTATTGACTTCGTTATATGTGAAGTAGGGGTGTAAACGAGTCGAGTATCACGTAGGTCGAGTCGAGTTTTATCCGAGTCGAGTTTTGACCGAGTTTATTTAAGTCGAGTTTTGACCGAGTTCGAGTCGAGTTTTGACCGAGTTTGAGTCGAGCCCAAGCCTATTCGAGTAAAGAGAAAGAGGGTCGCCGGCATTGCGTCATCAACAATGAAGTTGTCGGCGATGAAGTAAGGAGAGACCAGATAGAGTTGTGTTGAAGAGACAAGCTAAAATTTAAAAAGTTTTCCCTTTTACTTTTATACGGTACATCTGAAACTTTCAAATTTTAATATCAATTTCAAATAAAAGTATTTTTTTATAATTAATAATATCATACATATATATATAAATCAATTCGAGTATCTCACGATCTTATCGAGTCGAGTATCAGGTAGCTCGAGTTGAGTCGTTAGTATGTCGAGTCGAGTTATATCTGAGTCGAGTTTTGACCGAGTCGCTCTCGAGTAACTCGCGAGTGGTCTCGACTCATTTACACCCTTTAACAAGCTATATATTATAATCATCAAAATCAAAACCTTTAAAATGAGTTCAAATGTTATACATTAAATTAAATTGTTTATGTATAATATGTATAATTTGTATATACTTTTCAGTTTTTTTGTGCTGTAACGCGTGCAGATGTATCTAATTTAAGTTTGATAATAAGGTAATTTATTTTAAGTTTAATATTCTAATATTTTGTTTACTATTCAAAATTTAATAGTTATCTAAATTATATTTTAAATTATTTATATTCAAAATAAGATATTTATCATATATTTGATTATATATATTTTTTATATTTATTCAAACACACACAATTTCAATTTAAGCAAAAATACACCCATCCTTCCAGTTACACTAGGCTGATTTCTCTCTCTCTCTAGAACTACTACTACTACACCTTTCTTGATCATTTAATCCAATTGGATTTTCTTCCCCCTTTTGATTTTAACTTCAATTTCGTTTTTGGGTTTTAAAGTTTCTAGGGTTTATATTTATTTGATCACTGATGGAAGTTGAAATCGCCATGGATGATGATTCAATCGTAAAACACGATCAGGTATTCCTATTGATATTGCTATTCATGATCGATTAATTCTTCAATTTAATTCTTAATTTTACAAATTTAATTCTTTTTTGCTTCATTAATGCATGCTAAAATCATTATCTTTTTTGCTGTATAATTCTTTGATCGTTTTTGTATATTGGTGTTAAGAAGACCAAGTCTTTATGACTTATCCAATAAGCTATTCAATTTCAATCTCCAACAGATGCTAACTTAACTCACCAGATTTTAAGGAATTCTGTTAAATATATATATATATATATATATATATATATAGAGAGAGAGAGAGAGAGAGAGAGAGAGAGAGAGAGAGAGAGAGAGAGAGGAAAGTTCAAAGGAATTGATCCAATGGCAATCCAACCTGTCACATGTATAGATTATGCACTGCTGATGTTTGTAATTTGGAAATCAAAAATATTCAAAAGCTCAATTTCTCTACTTTTGGTAATTGGATCAAATTATGAAAAATAATGTATTGTTATATAATGTTCATGTGGGCCTTAGTTTGATGCTTTTGCAAATTCTGAATGCTGATTACTACTGATTATTTGTTAGCAACTGTATTGATGGTTATAGAAAACAGAGGTTATATTTTGTTGTTTCAAAAGGGAGTTTATCAAACTTTTGATTCATATTTATCTATTTAGTTACTCCAATTTTCATTTTGGGATGTCATATTATAGTTGCAACATTTTCTTTTATATTAAAAACTTTTAAACTATGGATTTCCTCTTTTATGACAACTTTTTCACTATGAATTTCTTGTTTGATTATTGTTGTCATCACCAAGAATGGATGATGTTGATTATGATTCAAAAGATTCTTCTTTTTTTATCATTATTGAAGGGTGTTTAAGGCTTTTGATCAATAGTTAAACACTTTCCTTGAATTGTGTACTTGGTTATTACCGATATTTAAGATGCACTAATGTATCATTACGGGTAGGTTCATACAAGAATGCTAACTGTTTAAGAAGAAAATCGTCAACGTACAAAATCATACATTATTCATACATGATTACACATGATTTCTTGTTTTCTTAAATAGTTTGCGTTTTCATTTAAACGTTCCTCTAGATCATTAAGGCTGTGTTTGGCGAAAATAAGCTAGCTTATAAGCTAGTCCATCCAAACATGTACCATAAGCTAGCTTATTAAGTAGCGTTTTGGGAGATTTTTGTAGCTTTTTCCAATTATACCCTTATTAGTATGAATTATTAAAATCAAAGATACCCTTTTTGGTCATTTTACATACTCATAAGCTAGTTTTTGCCAAACATAATTTGTTCATAAACTAGCTTATCAGCTTCCAGTTAGCTTATCAGCTAGTTTGGCAAACACAACCTAACTGTTTCTTTTGCAAATTGTTTTCACTGAGTGAATCAATCATTCTACTTTGCGAGATAATATTGTTTTATCCTCTATCAGGGTGTTATGAAGCCTACTAATGAAGCAGAAGCTATCTCATCTGGATCTCCAGACTTAGATATTTCATACCATGGTGATGACAATAATGATGATGATGATGGCATGGTTGGTGATGCCAATGATGATGATGATGACATGGCTGATGATGCCTTTGATTATGAAGATGATTATGATGATAGTAATTATATGTTTGAGAGTCCTGAAGAAGATGATGAATCCCATTATTTGAGCATGCAAGCGCAATTTGACAATGTTGATTTGCCTCCTGGTGTCGAAGCATCTTTTTCCTGGTTGGACGATCTTCCAAAGGTCACAAGTACCGCTGATGGCCCGAGCAATTCATCTCCTGGTGCAGAAACCCATGATCATAAAATTCCAAATGTACCCTTTTGCAAAAGTAAGGACGTTGCTTCTAGCAGTTCATCATCGGTCCTTCCAAAGACAATGCCAAGTTCTGCACCAGAAAAGGAAAATGCAAATGCAACCGAAGAAGAAGTGAAGAAAAAGTTTGATCAATTCAAACTATTTGATATTGTTGATGATTTTTCCGATCATCATTTCAATTCTGCTGGTGTTCAAGGCCATAAGGTAATTTCCGTAAACGTTAAGGCTGTGTTTGGCAAAAATAAGCTAGCTTATAACCTAGCTTATTGAAACGCTACCTTGAGTAGTGTTTTGGGAGCTTTTTGTAGCTTTTTCTAATTATACCCTTATTAATATTAAGTATTAAATTCAAAGATACCCTTTTTGGTCATTATACATACTCATAAGCTAGTTTTTGCCAAACATAATTTGTTCATAAGCTAGTTTATCAGCTAATAGATAGCTTATCAATCAACAACTAGCTAATCAGCTACTTTGCCAAACATAGCCTATGTGGTAGTTTTTTAAAACTTTTACCCCAATAGAATACACTTCCTTATTGCTACATTTCGTTTAAAATCTTTTTGGTGGTAGCCTCCAAGGACCTGGACCAAGAAAATTCAGGATGAGTGGAAAATACTAGAGAAAGACTTACCAGGTGAGTATAACTGAACTTATTAGTTGAGTATTCACAACGATGGAGTGGGGCCCACGTTAAAATTTTGGCGACAAAAGTTAATATTGTCATTGGCTTTTCACTATACCATGTAGCCAAAAAGCTTGGCAACACGCACCATTGTGAATTCTTTTATATTAGTTGAATGCTTTTACGCAAGATTACATCAAAATGGAACCAATTTTACCCTTTGTGTTGTGCTACAGATACCATCTTTGTGAGGGCATATGAGACAAGAATGGATCTTTTGAGGGCTGTGATTGTAGGACCTGCAGGCACCCCGTATCACGATGGTCTTTTTGTCTTCGATATTCACTTTCCTCCTACTTACCCACAAATCCCTCCGGTAAGTATATCTGTCAAGATTTATATTCTTTGATTTACGATATTAACGAAAACATTCTCTTAACTTTTGGCTTACTTTTGGGGGTTTCAGATGGTCTATTATTACTCTGGTGGCCTTCGGCTAAACCCTAACTTATACGCTTGTGGAAAAGTCTGCCTCAGCCTTCTCAACACATGGACCGGTAGAGGAAATGAGAAGTGGGTGCCGAGTAATTCAACCATGCTTCAAGTTTTGGTGTCGATACAGGCGCTGATATTGAACGATAAGCCGTTTTTCAATGAGCCCGGGCATGATACGTATCGTGGAGCTGAAGGAGAGAAGAAATCTAAGGCATATAATGAGAACACCTTCATTTTGTCCTTGAAAACAATGATATATACACTTAGGAAACCCCAAAGGTATATTTGTTTGTTATTTGTTACTCTTACCTAGTTAGTCAATATTTTTGCATATCTACATTTATTTCTTTCTCAGACTTTTCACACACCGAAACAACCTCTCTACTCTTCAGGGTAAGAGGTCAGGTGCGAATGATCGTGTGAGAAGTTGAGTTTAACATGAGAAGTGGATCTGGACCGTTGATCACATTCCCTTCAATGAATTTCGTTTTAGAAGGGACTTGATATGTGCATCCATTTCTCATCCAACGGTTGAAACCACTTTTCAAGTTAACCTCAACTTCTCATCGGAACCCAACCCGGAGGCCATGTTTGCAGTGAGATATGCTGAACCAATTTGGTTTGGTAATGGGTTCATCCCGATTGCAAATTTTTTTATATTAGTAATCTTTAGTTTGAATGTGATGATTGATGTAATGTGATGGTGTTTAATTGCAGCACTTTGAGGATCTTGTTGTTGGTCATTTTCGTAGCCGTGCACACACAATTCTGTCAGCATGCCGGGCTTACATGGAGGGCGTTGAAGTAGGTTCGAAGGTCGATGGAGGTGAGAAGAAAGGTGGGTCAAAGTCGTTCAAGGCATCGGTGGCTAAAATGGTTAATGGTCTGGTTTCAAACTTCAGTAGATACGGTGCAACTGACTGTGAACAGTTTCGCGTCGAAAGCTGATGGCTCACCCAACTTTTGTGAAAAATAGTGGTTTAAGTAAGTTTAAATTTAAGATAAGAAACCATCTAGATGCAGAAAACGGTAAATATTTTTAGAGAACATGAACGGTATTCACATGTGAATTTGAATAACTTACTATTTTTATGGTTCGATTAGGTTATCTGTCGCCGACTTTGAACGATTTTGTCGTTGATAGTTATGTTGCAATCAAGTTCTATTCTCCCTGATGTTTTAGAGAACATGAACAATATTCACATGTGAATGTGAATAACTTACTCGTTTCATGGTTGGATTCTGCATCAAGCTTTCGGTATCACCTACTTTGAACTAAGGTGGTGTTTGTTTACCTCTTATCAGCAGTTCCATTAAGAGGCAATCTCTGAATCGTTAAGGGGTGAATCTTGTTTGGCAAAAAAATGTACTACCTTTGAATGGTTTCAAAACCTTTGAATGATTTAGTATCCTAAATATCTCTTAACCATTCAAAGTAATGATTTCATGCTCAACAATTATTAAACCACCATATTTCATTTTGCACCATATGATAAGAGCCTCTTAATCATTCTGACCACTTAATCATCCAACACCAAACCATTCACCTACTGTCGTTGTTTAATGAATGAGCTTCACTATACTGACAACGGATTTAAAACTAGAAAAACTGGCCAAAAAGACAGGTCCATCTTGCAACAAAAAGCCATTAAGCCAAACTAAAGCCAAACCAACATCAAAATCGGCAAAAATAACCAACTGGTTGCATAAGAACGAACATATCATGAAACCGGATACATCGACATAGCAAAATAGAGAGCCTTGGGATTATAAACAAAACTAGTATATCCCACAAATATATAGGGTCCGGGTAGGATGTATGCAACCGTTACTTCTACTCCTAACGCTAAATCGGGATCACGAAGAAGATAAAAGAAAACGAGTAATATATTTGCTGAAGGGATCATCCACAAAAAAGCAATCAGGGCAGCTCTTCATTAATACATTATCATCATCTACTACTTCTCTGTTTCTCATCTCCAACTCAAACCTGCAAAACATGTTGCAAAAATCACTTAAAAAGTGTTGCAATCCTATCATAGAAACAAAACTACACGAATATTTTCATTAAGACATGTCATATGACACCAGACTAGACGTACACACATGGAAGTACGTAAAATTTATAGAGACGTGACCTCTACCGAAAAGAGTAGAAGGATTGTTTTTGGGAGGCATGTCATATCTAAGTGCCTAACAATCCGCCTTTTGGAATCAGTCCAACACCTTTAGAGTGCGTTTGGTACATGAAACAAGAAATTATACAAGTTGTCTTAACATTTGGTGAGACATTAAACTAAGACATGACCAAAAGTGAAACAAAAATGCATTTTTTTCTGACCAAAATCAAGAAGATGAGACAAGATTAGTAAATTACTAAACTGCCTATATTACAGCCCTATGTATATCTAATCCTCCCAAATCCTATATTCATTTATTGGGCTCGTTTCGTTTGGTTAATCAGAAGAATAACTACCTATGTGAGCTTCAGAAAAACTACCCAAATGAGACATAGTACGGCATTAAACTGGAATCGATTGTAATAGCAAAAACAGTTGGAACCGAACCTATGAATCACAAACGAGTTTCCTCCCTCATCCAAGAAACTAACGAAAAACATCCGTCAAGCTGCTACTTTACAAAATCTACATAACAAAACATCCCTTTAATCTACCATCATCCATCCCTGCCAAAAAAAAATAAAAATCCAATTCAATCAAACTTCAAATCCGAGTATCAAATAACACATGATGGGAGACATTGAAGAAAAGAAAAACGAAAACTTTAATTACCTCAAATCACAATTCTACTTTCGATTTCTTCCCAGCAATGATCTGGAATATCTGCAACCCGCGACTAAACGCGTCATTAAACAAAATCCTCGTTTGCATCGACTGAAAACCCGGCATCCACGACAAAAACGCCACCGGGGTCAAGATAATCACCCCAAACATTATATCATAAGTCCGAGCCACGGAAACAACCGTCCCCCACATCCATGTCCGCTGCAAAACCGGCCGAAAAACTTGCGCAATCAAAAGGAACCCCCAACCCGTCGGAATAAACGCCAACAAACTCGTCAACAAATCAAGAAACTCGAAATGCGTAAACTGAACCAGCCCGGCAATTATAAGCGACCCGAGAATTATAACGAGAAACTGAACCAGCCGATAGTAAATATGCTCCTTAGCAGCGTACCGATCACGCGCGTACGCGATGATCGAATAAATCCCGAGCGCCACCGCAACGTAAATCCACGAAAGCAAGTAGACCGCTATGCTTTTGCTGTTTGCAGCAATGCCGAGTTGGTAAACGATCCCGTATTGGAAGAAGAAAAACCGTAAATCCAAAACAATCTCGAAAAACTTCCCCCAAATCCCGGTCGTTCTCAGATGATCCTGTTCTTCGTACCACCATTTTTCCCAGCTCTGTTCGGGTTTTGCAAACACACCCCCTCGAAACCAAATCCAGTTCATAAAATCGTCGAAATCGTAAACCGTTTTCAGCCAATCAAACCCGGAAGGATTGAAAATGAACGGTGCCATGATCCACGAGAACACCAAGAACCAACTCGAGATGGTCAACGCGATATACGTAAATGTTCCTTTCGCAACGGGGCTGTATCCCGCATAAACCGTGAGAATCAACCCGAGCTCGATCGCCTTCACGAAATGGCTACGGGCGTAAAGTCGGTAATTCTCCGCAAAAGTCTTGTGTTGGACGACGAACCCGCGCCCGGTGGCCCGGTATTTCGCTCCACCGTGAAGAATGGTTCGGCCGAAATAGTGGGCCCGGGTGCCCAACGAGAACGTGAAGAAAACCGACGAGAGCTGCAGCTGCATCGTGATGAAATCCCAAATGGCCGCGAGAAACCCGAGCTCGAGAGAGTTTTCGACGATCATGGGCAAAGCGGTAAAAAGCCCGAGTTGGACGATGAACTGCTGGTTCAGGATCGTCCCGAGCGCTCGGTTCGTGTCCACGTTGTTCGCAGCGGAGCTCTCGACCCCGCTTAGCGCGAGATACAACCGGCCCCACAAAAACGCGTAGACCGTCAACGAAATCATCAACGTGTTGAAAAAGAATCCGACGGTCGTGAAGTAAAACGAAAGCATCCGGAAGAAATCAAGCCGGTGACCCAATCGGTACACATCCCGACTCAAAACCTGCTCACCGTTTCCGCTTGCAACTTTGGCTTCAAACATCGAGACCTGGTTCAACCCAACATCCCGACCTTTCCCGACTTGAATGTATTCGTGGTGAGTTACGTTTCCGCCCCTTAACGTGCAATTAAATCCCGCAAAAATGTCTTCACTTAAATTAATCAATCTCGAAGCTTTACTAAGCCCACCACGAGTTAAAAACCAGAAACGGTCGAAAACGTCGGGATGGCCGTAATGCAACCGGATCTTCAACGGGTTCGCTAAAACCCGCTGACCCAACGTCACAAAGCTCGTTTCTTGGGCCGACATGAACCACGCGAGCGAAGAAAACCGAGCCCGTGAAGATATTTTCACGGACCCCTAAAATCGTCGGTTTCCGAATCCCGTAATACGACCGGTATTCCTCGAGCAAATTTCGCATTTTTAGCGCCTCCTCGAAGTAGTTGTCTTGGTTCATATCGATGGTCTGAACTGCATCTCCTCGTGTGAAAATAATGGCGTGATTCTGGTTCTCGGGTTTTCCCTCCCCGAGCTTCAACGGGCCCGGCAACTTCACCCGGTAAATCTCGACCTCCCGTTCCAAATCCCGATCGTACTTCACGAGAACAGAATAATACTCCATCCCATCACGTACCGGCACCTCGTCGACATACGCAACTCGAAGGGCCTCGTTGTTTTTCATCAGATACAAAATCTCTTCGGCGTGTGGATCCTTTTTCATCTTTTGCGTCCCGTAAATCTGACACGCGACCACGTACGTAAATTTCATCAAAGCCGTCCCGTATTCGTGACCTTTGAATAAAGTGCTGACGGCGCTATCGGCCCGAGTTATCCCTCTTTTCGTCGATTTCATCGACGAAAGCTCCCGGAACCCGTCCCGGATGTCGATCTCGGCAGCCGAGTCGAGAAACGCGAGCATCTTTAACGCACGATAATAATACATCATCCCTCGTACAGTTCGAGCGAGCGTTTGCCCTCTATAAGACGCCCAAAGCCGAAGCTCCCGGAGTTTTTCTGTCCACAATTCGGCATCCGATTTTAAACCTTCCCGTCTCATCCGCTCCAAGAAGTTCCGCCACTCGTCGGCATAGATCGTTTGCAAATAATAAAGGGTCGAAACACCATCTTCGTTCTCGGTCCGTAGCTGTTCTCGGTTGTAGACCACTTCTTCGTTGTAGTAAGGCGTCAAAACGCTGAACGCCATCATCTTCTCGACCTGGGGAGCGTGCGGCATGTTCATAAACAACGAGTTGCTGAAAAACGCGATCCGGCGCCTGGCCTCGAGGTTCACCGGCACGTTGTTCATCGCGTCCCGAGACGTGAGAATCGTGTGCAGCCTCCGGGCCTGCCGGAAAAAGTTGTCGTTGCCGGATTCCGGCAACGACACGGCGTTCTCGAAAAGAAGCCCAGCACCCGGAAGCGGGCGGTGTGGGGCCAAACCGTCTTCTTTCAACTGGTCCATATTCCGCTTGTCTTTAAAGAAATCCCGAATGACGACCTCATATAACGCCTGTAAAACGTTCACCACTTTGTTATTAACGTCTTTCTTCTCCTCCGATGGTGGCTTTATCAAAAGATCGACGAGATTGATCAGCTTCGCGTGGATTTTCGGGAGTGTCGTCATGTTAAACGTCTTTGTGAACTTCTCGATCTCGATCGAGTTATCGATTTCTTGAAACAAAGTGGCAATGATCGAGTGTTCCGGGGTGTTTAACTTCACGATCATGAGCAGCAAGTGTTTGACGCTATCGTAAGCCTCGATCACCGCGCACCGCCGGTACTCGCTTTTCGCTAACTTGTACCAAAGCCACTTATCGGGGGCGTCCACCAAATCCTTCGCTTGGCTTAACGCAAGAAGCAGCTCGTTACATAACAGCAAACACGGCCACCGAACCACTCTCACATTCCACGTATTTTGCGGCAATTCGAGCAATTCAACCTCGTGATCACTGATTATATCCTCTTCTCGAAACGTCAAAATAATCTCATTCCACACCAAGGCGAACTTATGGGCCTCGACCTGGTTCGATTCGAGCTTCTTGAACGGCCTCCCGAATCCGTACCTCAACTTCAACCGATGAATCCCATCTTTGAATTTACTCGTAATCGTACCTCGAGTGTTCAAAAGCTGTTCTTCGGGCATCAAATTGAACTGCATCGCGCTCGCGAAAAACTGAAACCGTAACCTTAATTGCTGCATGTTTCGGATCTCGCCCAGATGGTTAAACAACCCGACTCCCATACCCACAATCGAGGAATAAATCGAGTACCAAATCTGCAAATCCATGAGATAAATCAAGACGACGGGTAACCAAAGAAGCCCGACCGCAAACCGGTTGCTATCACCAAAGAACTGATGCCACTCGTAATTTACGTCCGTAAGATCCAAGAAATCTTTAGTCGGTTGGATCATCGGTTTTATCTGCAAGAAGTAACTGAAGCAAAACTTTGTCGATAAAACGACGATCCAAAAGAGCGAATATTTTAAGTTATCGACCAGACCTTCGCGGAGCCCGCGGCCCACGAAGCTCCGGCTCTGAAACCACCATGTTAAGAGATAAAAGATCCGCCAGTTCGTGTTTTCAAGAAAGTTACGAACCCATGGTAAAACGAAGAGGGCTAACGACAAAATCTCGGGGATCATGAATGCTAATGAAACTTGGAGAAAAGTCACGACTTTATCGTTAGCGGCACCAGACCACCGCCGATCGTTGTTCTTTTGGGTCCAAATCCGAACGTAAAACACCACGAAAATGACGATCCAAGCGGCCGAAATGACGGCCTTCAACACCATTCGAACCCCGAGCCATGGAGTCTCTCGGGAAACTAACTTAAACTGCATTCCGGCATCGAGGAGGGACTTAACGAAACGTAATACGCTCCAAGTGATGAAAATTGATAAAACCCTAACTTGGATTTCTTTATCCGATAACGAATCCCACGGGTAATAGGATCGTTCTTTCCAAGCCACGATAATGCCGGCTTGAAGAAACAAGATCAACATGATCCAAAGCTTATCGAAACTTCTAAACAAGTTTAGAAACGACCTTTGCTCGACGAAACCCGTCTTCCCGACCCGACTCCCACGGATCGGGGTCACAAAAAAGCTGCTCCCGATATCGATCGGCCATTTCATCTTCTCGAAACACCTCCGACTCCAAAAATACTCATTAATATCATCGTAGTTTCGCCAATTCGAATGCGGGGCAGTCCCGTTCCGCCCGTTTTCAACCTCGGACTTCACCGTCTCGTAAATCGGGGTCACGATCCGGTTTAAAAACGCATTCTCCCCCGAAATCGAGGGCAATGCGGGCCGGCCGGTGTTCTCATCGATGTAATCTTCGAGAATCCGGTTCAACTCCATGGCCATATGATGGAAAATATAACAAATGCACTCCGGTATAAACCGGAGGTTGGCGGACTCGCCCCATATGAGGAGGTAGAGCGCCACGTAGAGGAGCTCGCGGCGGCCGTCGGCGGCGGATCCTCCGCCGCCCCCGCCGCCGCGGGGACGGTCGGAGATCCAGACGTTGGATCTCCGACCAAGGAACGAGCACCACCCGGTGTAGTTCGACAGCAGCTTCCGCCGGAACCGGCGGAGGACGGCGGCGTCGAGGGTGTCGACGTTGTCCGGCGGCGGCTGGAGGCGCATCTGGGCGTTGGCGAGGTGGAGGACGATGTGCTCGCGCTGGTTGGAAACATTAGCGGCTTGGAAGCCGAAGAAGGCGCCGAGCCAGTCCATGAGGTCGTAGTGCGGCTGCCACGGGACGAACGGCGGCTTGCGGAGGTCTCCGACGGCGCGTAGGGCGGCGGTGGCGGCGCGTACCCCCGGGTAGCTGAGGGAGGGGTGGTCGGCGAGGAGGTTGTTGATCGGGATTATGTTGTAGATGGCGGACTTGTCTGGCTCCGGCGGGCGGCGCGGCGGCGCTGACGGCGGCGGAGGGCGGTGGTGGCGGGTGGCCATAGGAAAGGGTATTTTGGGGATCTACAGTTCTACACTAGTGAAAAAATTAAGGTTTTTTTGAATTGATGATTTTGGGGGAATTTAGAGAGAGAAATTGTAATGTGATGAGAGAGAAAGAGAGAGAGAGATTTAGGGTTTGTAACGCAGGGGGTATTATTGTAATTTGTAAATAGACGTTTATTAACGTGGAAGAGAGAATATGATTGCAGAAAGGAAGGAAAGAAAGCGGTGGAGAAGAAGAAGGTGGTGGTGGTGGGGCGCGTGAGCGCGTGGAGATGTGTTTTCTTTTTAATGGAAATTTGAATATGGAGGGGTATTATTGTAAATAGAGGTTTTTTTAGTCTGGCATTACCCATGTGACTTGCCCTTGTTTATTTCCATGCCATCTATGGGTGCACACTTTAAAAAGGGAATTTTAAAAAGTTGATTTCTTTTGAATTCAAAGGATGTATTAATTGTTAATTTTGTATTATCCAACTAGGGGAATCAATTAAAATAGCTATTTTAGAATTTGGTTTTATTTTTTTAGTATATTTTTTGTTTTTAAAGTATTGCAAACTTTGGTAAGAAAGTGTAATTGTTTTATGGATATGGATAAAATGTAACTTCTTTTGCAAAGTCAAGTAAAAACGTAAATTTCTTAGGATCAAGATTATATGTATTTATTATTAAGGTAAATGACTAAATCAATTAATTTTTCTATTAGGTATTATCAAGGTTTTGAAACCGGACCGGTTATCAAACCAGTTGTCCTACTGGTTCACTAGTTCAACCGGTCGGACCGGTCAGACCGTTTTAAAAAACCGGATGACGTCATCATTATTTTTTTTAAAATTACTAAAAAATGTAAATATGTTTGAAAACACTTCCAACATCAACAATACTTAAATACAACATTTGGGAAGTAAATCATTTTTATCATTGTTTTCATTTCCTATAATACCAAATATAAAACGATGCAACAAAAAATAGTATACGAATATATCAAAAGTACGTCATATAACTATGTTTATGATAATACTAACCTTGCATTTGGGAAGTAGATGAAAAAAAAAGAAAAAAAAACGGTTTAAAGCAGTTCAAACGGTCCGGTTTAACGGTTCAACCTTCCGGTTCAAGCGGTTCTCACTGGTTCAATGCCTAGCGGTTTGACCGGTTATATTGAAACAGTCCCCCTGCCGGTTCCCGGTTGAACCGGCCGATACGGTCCGGTTTTCAAAACCATGGGTATTATCAAAGTTTTGTACTTTTTCCGTTAAAAAATGTCTTAATCAAATAAAATGTTATTATTATGGCTATCTTCAAAATGCTTGTTTGATAAGATCATGATTTCTCTTTCTTCCAAATATCAACACTTTAATAGTCTAAATCCTTAAGGTGAGTTTATAAAAAAACATGTTAATTTAAGAAAAAAATTAAGGACGAAACTTAGCCATACATTGTTTGTTACGGTGGACGTGATAATGGGGGCATGGAAGGAAAAGGGGGAGACCGATCAAAACCGTCTTTATTGACAGGATAAGTGGCTAAAATTCGTACACTTTATCAGCAGATTCACATATCTTAAAAACCATCTCGTCAAGCTAAACCTCCCCTTAAGCAACGTTTGGTTTGTAGGATTGAAATAGATGCGGAAGATTTAAAATCATAGAATTTCATTGAGCATCTTTAGCAAATTCACTAAAATTTCTCTAAAATAGATGTTCAAAACAAAAGTCAAAATCTATAAAGTAATTTATATTCAACTAAAAAAATTCTCTATTTTAAAAATTTTATCATCAGTTCTATTGTTTAAATATTCAATAATTTCTTGATCTTAATAAATTTAATATATATATATATATATACTAATATTAACTCAAATCTCATTTCTACCTCTTCCTAACAAAAATTTAGAGAATTCTCTATATTGGTAGTTTTTTTCTTTAGTTCTCAATTTTAGAGAATGAAAGGATTTCTAAATTCTAAGAAAATTAGGGAATGAAAGAAAACAATTTGAAAGGATAATTTTTTTATTTTTCTCTTAGGCCATCCGTTGTGGCTCTCGGCAAGAATCGGCAAGGGCGCCGAACCCGTCGGCTTGCGGATTGAACACCGCCGCGTGTTCATCGGCTTGCCTTCGGGTAGGCGGGCCTCGGCAAGCCAAAGCCGACGAGAATTTCTTTCTCTCCCCTCTCTCAACGGCTATAAACGGGTAGTTTATTAAAAAATTGATGTAGTGGGTTGCAGTGGGTCGACAGTGGATGAATTGGGTAGTTTTGGGTAAAATAGTGGAAAGCTGATGTGGCGCTGATGTGACAGTTTAAACAATTGGGTTGCAGTGGGTCGACAGTGGATGGCCTTAAAAGTTATCTTTCCAAAAGTGAGATGATTTTGAGGGATAACTTTTCTCTTCTCTTTCTTTTCTTTTCCTCCACTCTCTCCTTTTCTTCTCTTAACCTTTAAACTCGAGAACATAACGTTAAAGTATTTTAGAAAACAAAAAGTAAAATTTTCATATTTTATAGAATTTTTTAAGGTTGCTCTGAGATCTCACAAACATAAAATTTTATAGGTTTGGTTGACATTTCATGAGATTTCATAAAATTTATATATTATAAAATATTTTGATATACTAGAACATCAATTTTATAATAATTTTTTTTTGAAATGGCAAAATATAATTTAATTATCTATATAACTATTCATAGTTTGTTTTTCATAATTTAACGGAGCAAATTCAATTCGATTCTAATTAAATCATTCAAATCAAATATATCAAACATTTTAAATCTTTCTAATTCCAAATATTCACAAAATTTATATCGCTTAAATTTTGTAATTCCGAATTATCTATCAAAAGAATTATATATTCTTTAAATCTTGACCATTTATAGGTACATAGAGATAGAATATTTAATTTTAAAAGTGTATAAAGAAAAAAAAATACTTTTCTCAACCGTAGTTCCTTAATTATTAAGGCATCATTCACATCTCAAAAACAACATGATTGCACTTGGTGACCGATAACGAGGAAGAGTAAGATATAATATAAGATATGTTACATTTTTATTTTTTAAAATAAGATTTACCATATTTCATTAAATAAAATACTTTAATGTAAATTCTACTTGGTGAACGATAATAATGTACATATAAATTTTAATCAATAATTTTTTTTATCCAGTTGTTCAGAACTTCAGATAATATAATAATTTCTTAATAACGTTGCATATTTAATCATTAAAAGTAAAATTAATGTTTTCTTCTACTTTTGTATTCCGTTATTTTATAATAACTGTTTTTATCTTATAAAAAAAAAAAAGATACACAAAGCAAAAGTGGAAGGTTCCTTTTCATATTTTTCAGATGGATTAGTACAAAAAAGCTGGGTTTTTTTCATTTTTTATTAATTTTATTTTTAATAATAATATCAGTTTCTATCAAAAGTACAAAATATTTACTGAATATTCCACTTCGGTCCCCCAGCTTCTCTAAAAGTAACGGACAGATCCGTTCCACTTCCCGCCCCGTTTTTTGCTCAAACCTACTTTAAAAAGTGGGGTATAAGACTTTGAGCAAAATACATTTTTGGTCCTTGTGATTATCATTTACTACCATGTTTTGTTATATATGGAAATAGTTATAATTTTGGTCACCATGATTATCATTTTGTTACAGTTTGGTCCCTTTGATTAACTTTCACTAAAAAAATCTGTTAACTTAGGAGTGTTTTGGTATATTTACTTTTTAATTAAGTTTTACATCAAAAATAAAAATTATATATACCATATATATATATGGAGGTTCAAAGGAAAACCATCCCAAAATTAAAAAACTATAAATCACCTTGGTAACCGTTCATTTGGACGGTATGTACATGCGTATACAAGTAATTGAAGATGTATTTGGTTATTATACAAATATATGTATGTTACAAATTATTTGCATGCACATGCACACACCATCCAGATGAATGATTACCAGGTGTTTTCCTATTCTTCACTTTTTATAAGAAGTTTTTAAATTAAATTTCTTACAAAAAAGTCATAAAGTTAAGTTTTATTTGTTTATATTAATGTTAGTTAGAATTATATACAAACTAAGTGTAATGCATACACAAGTAAAGTTATACTAAAACAAAAACGTAACTAATAAAAACGTTTGTAATAACTTTATATGTTTAAGTGACGTTTAATATATCTTGAATCTCAATAGACAAGATGAAGTCACGAAAACCATGTGATGAGTGATGTACCCTTTTTCTCCTTTGCCCTACCCAAAACTATTTACATTTATATTTATGTCTCACTTTCAGATTTAATACTTAATCATACAAAAATGAAATTACAACAAATTTAATAAACCTATTGATGTTAAACCATTTGATTTTTGTTTTGCTTTCTTTCATATATTTTCTGTGAAACATAATGTGTATTCACCATGATCAAGTCCATGTACTTAAAACACAATCAGACAGTTATACCATGAAGACGCCATCCAGAACTACAACACAAAATATAGATGGTAGAAGCATTCATTGGTTAACTATGTGAATACATTATATGGAAAAGTTGTCCTATTTTTAAATTCAATTTTCAATATTGGTTAACATTACGTGCTTCTTCTCTCGATCGAGCTTGCAATGTCTCTTTTCACCTAATGACAAAATCTTTGGAGATTTAATAATTTACTTAGGCGTTGTTTGTTTTTTAAGAGGTCTGGAATTTGAAGTCTTGTTTCACATCTAACTAATAAGAGATGATGCTAAAGTCTGACATCTGAAACTATAACTGTTTTTTGTTTTTGTGGTTTCACTTAATTAACCGGGTCCTTATTAAAAAGTATTGTAGATAATTAAATAAAAGACAAACAATTACATTAGGGGTCGAGACAACTCGCAAGCTACTCGAGATCGACTCGGTCAAAACTCGACTCGAATGAACCCGGTCAAAACTCGACTCGAGATACTAATGACTCGACTCGAACTACCTGATACTCGGCTCGACTCGGCTCAATCGAAGAAAAATCGCGAGCTACTCGAAATCGACTCGGTCAAAACTCGGTTAAAACTCGACTCGAATGAACCCGGTCAAAACTCGACTCGAATAAAACTCGACTCGAGATACTAACGACTCGACTCGAACTACATGATACTCAACTCGGCTCGGATCATTTACACCCCTAAATTACATAAACCTATGTGTAATTCTATAGGAAATATGAAATAAGACTTCGGATTTTCAAACCTCTTAAAAAATAAACAGGCCTTTAGTATCCCACTATCGACCTCTCTTTTCCAACTTACTACATATCATACGAACGAGTGCTATATTTAGCCACACATTCCATGTGCTTTCCTCTGATAAGCATGGAAAGAAAGGCGTTTTTTTTTTAAAAAAAAAAGAAAAAAAAAGAAAGGTTAAACAAAGGAGAGACATAATCATTGAACAAGTTACGAGGTTCGTCCAGATAAAAAGGCTACCAGATTAGCAATGTTGTTGGTTCGGCTAGAGAAAGGCGGATACAGTGGTATGTTGGTGTGGTTGGAGGAAGGTGTCGAAGATAGTATGGTTGGAGGAGGGAGACGATGGAGGCAATTACCATTGGTGGCCGATTTCTACAGGAGGGAAACGACGAGGAATAGCAAAATGGAGGGAGGCAAAATAAACTAAGGTGGCGTTTGGTTCGCAGAATGTATTTGGATGAAATGAAATCTGTCAAAAGAATTTGACTGTGAAGAAACTGAAATAGAATGTTGTTATGTTTGACCACTTGTTTGGTCGGCAAAATTGGAATGAAATCGGTTAAAGAAACTGAAATTTGTTTGTTTGATTCACAAAATATAGCTTTGGAATTGGAATGAAATTATTGTAAATGACTGAAATATATACCTTTTCATGTTTTTTTCATTTCTAGCTAGTGGTGGTGGTGGCCGGTGACTGGAGAAGGTGGTGGTGGTGACCGATGACAGTGGCCGGTGGCGATGGCCGGCGGAGATGGTGGCCGGTGGCGATGACCGAAGGTGGTGGTGGCGGCGGAATCATATTTGACTTAGTCGTTGTTAATGAATTTTATTGGGCCTTTATGGACTTAAGTAATTTTTAACGAACTTGATCAAGCCATGATTGATCCCAATTCCCAATTACTCTTAATGGCTATAAAGATATTTTTGACTATTCATGTTTGACTCAATGATTTTAGATGAACCTTATTGGGCCTTTTTGGGCTTGAGAGTACTCTAAATAAACTTAACTTGATCTAGGACTAGCATTAACAAAATGATATTTTCTTTAATTATCAATGGATTTTTGGGCCTTTAATTACCAATGGAAGCCCGTCACTAATATTATCAATTGGATTATTTAATTTTTATATTTTTTATTAAATAATCCATTCGAAATCAGTCCGTTGCTAATTACCGTTGGATTTTTTATTTTTTAAGCTTTTTAAAATTTAATCCATCGGTATCTTCTCGGTGTTCCGTTGGTAAATTCGGTCGAAAATTTCAAATTAATTAGTAGTGTAACTAATCTATATGTGGTCTATAGAGAAAAACAGATTGAAGATCTATTTGTTTGATTTAAATTTTATTTGGGACGTTAATTTTACATTAATTCTGAGCTTAAAATTATAAACGTTATAAAATGCAATCACATGACAATTTAAAAATTGGTTGTCTGTATGACAATGTGACTGATCAACTACATTATCAAATTTAAGTCTAATTAAACGTCTGTATCATTTAAGTTCCATGCACTGTTTAAAATTAATATAGTTTCATTAAGCCATGTTAGAACATATGATAAGCCAGATAAGAAGACTAACAAGCATTTATAACTTTATATGTAATCTTAATATATAGATTTCCAGTCAATAAGTGAAAAAGAAACCATGCATATATATTGCAAATAGCAACAACTTCCTCAGATGGATTTAAACAAAAGCAAAATAAGCCTTAAAAACACTTAAAAAAAGCTAGAAGCTTTCTAGATTCAGCAAAAAACACCAAATAAGAGCATCTTCAGACAAGGTTACCAGATTTAAGCTCATTCAAAAGAGATACCACTTCCTTAAAAACCATCTCTAATCTTCCACTCTTTGCAGTTTGCTCCATAAACTGGGCTTCCAATTGTGCAACTATTCCAGTACCTTCTTTCAACAACGTTTCTAATTGCGAAACTAACTTGGTACGACGTGCATCCAATGTATTACCGATTTCGTAATCAGACATGTTTGAAAGTGGCTGATTTGGATGAACTATTGGTGGTGGGTGTAGAGCAAAGCTTTCCAATGGAGCTTCAGAAATCCCTTTTGAGATAGGCTCAAGTACAGAAGAACCTTGAGCAACTTTGGTTATTGAATTTTCCAGCTGTGCCTGATCACTATTTGGCTTATTGTCAACAAATGAATCAGCCTTTGCTGGTGGGTCAAAAGAAGCATTACTATTAACATTAGCACATCCATTTGAAGACTCTTTCAGAATGATCTGATCATCATTAAGACCAGCTTTCTTTGACTTACTAACGACAGGTTCAGCCTCCTTTGGCTTGCTGACAAGGGATCCAACTTCTTTTGGCTTAGGATTACCAACAGTGACCTCTTTTGGCTGAGTAACAGAAAGTTCAGCCTCTTTTGGCTTACCAACACCAACAACAACAGCAGCCTGGTCTTTTGGCTTACCAACACCAGGATCAGGCACTTCCGCCTTAACGACAGCAGGTTCAGCCTCTTTCGGCTTAACAACAGGAGGGTCAGCCACTTTCGGCTTAACGACAGGAGGGTCAGCCACTTTCGGCTTAACAACAGGAGGGTCAGCCACTTTCGGCTTAACAACAGCAGGTTCCGGCTTAACGACACCAGGTTCCGGCACTTTCGGCTTAACCACAGCAGGTTCCGGCACTTTCGGCTTAACCACAGCAGGTTCCGGCACTTTCGGCTTAACCACAGCAGGTTCCGGCACTTTCGGCTTAACCACAGCAGGTTCCGGCTTAATGACACCAGGTTCCGGCACTTTCGGCTTCACCACAGCAGGTTCCGCCTCCTTCGGCTTCACCACAGCAGGATCCGCCTCCTTCGGCTTCACCACAGCAGGATCCGCCTCCTTCGGCTTAACGACAGAGGGTTCCGCCTCCTTCGGCTTAACGACAGAGGGTTCCGCCTCCTTCGGCTTAACGACAGAGGGTTCCGCCTCCTTCGGCTTAACGACAGCGGGTTCGCCATCTTTCGGCTTAATGACAGCAGGTTCGCCATCTTTCGGCTTAACGACGGCAGGCTTGGACTCTTTCGGCTTATGAACAGCAGGCTCGGAGTCTTTTGGCTTAACAACGGGTGGTTTCGCCTCCTTCAGCTTAGTAATGGCAGGTTCCGCCTCCTTCGGCTTAGTAACAGCCGGTTCTACCTCTTTTGGCTTATAGACAGCAGGCTCGGACTCTTTCGGCTTAACAATGGCAGGTTCCGCCTCCTTCGGCTTAGTAACAGCAGGCTCGGCCTCTTTTGGCTTATTAACAGCAAGTTCGGCCTTTTTCGGCTTACAAACAGCAGGTTCAGCATCTTTCGGCTTAACGACGGCAGGCTTAGTAACAGCATGCTCGGCCTCTTTGGGCTTAGTAACAGCAGGTTCAGCCTCTTTCGGCTTATTAACAGCAGGTTCGGCCTCTTTCGGCTTATTAACAGCAGGTTCGGCCTCTTTCGGCTTAGTATCAACAGGCTCCAAAACCGGAACATCTTCGGTTCCTACATTGTCCACCAAAGTATCCATCTTTGATTCAATCTGACCTACAGACTCAGATTCTTTCCCCTTCAAACTCTCAGCTTTTTCATCAATAACAGCCAACCCAACAGCAGCAGCAACTTTCTCTTCTACAATCAAACAAAATATTAAAATCAGCTAAACAAAATTAAGACAAAAAAAAATTATACAAGAGAACAAATAATGAAACTCTTGAAATGCCTATAGCTACTACTATAGTTTTCTACAAATTTACAAAAGAACACATAAACTTCACCTGCAGGATCAGTGGAAGTTGTTGTATTGGTGTCATTCTTCTTCTTTGCAGCAGATCTCCTCTTCTTGGGACCAGAAGGCATGCTTGGTTGTGTTTGCAGATATCAACTTAATAGATACAGATGGAGAGTGTTAATAGAGTTGCTGATGGAAAAATATAGATTTATAAGAGTGTGGTGTCTCTTTAAATTTCCTCAAGTAACTAAATGTTATAATGTTAACTAATTATGGGACCCTTCAAGTTCCCAATTAATGAGCTACGTAGTCTATTCATTTTCTCTTTTTATCACCCCTCCCTTAGGATTAATTAATTAATTAATGGGGCAACTTTCACATATATTCATCTAAAAAGTGCATTGTATGTAAATACACCTTTTTTCTTTTCTAATTAACAAGGATAATCTGAGAAACATATATATATATATATATATATATGTCCCTGTTTTGGACTACTATGAACTTTATTATAAAAGAAAACATAAATAAATCGTTGGAAAAGTATATAAATATTAATGAGGATGATCCATGATCTCTGTGTTAAGTATTTTTAAAGAATCTGTTAAAAATACTCTTAACTTGTTGGATTATGAGAAAGGTGTGTATAAAAGGAGTTGAGAACTATAGTGAATTGAATGTTTCATCTTATATGGAAATCTACGGATCGTGTCAAAGTTGCATTTTGCAATGATTTGAGTTCCTATCACTAAGTTTGTTAAAAAGTATGTTAGGACGAGGGACATTTTTGTCTTTTTATCTATATCTTTCATTCTCCGCTAAAAATATAGAAAAATCAAACCATCCACACATGCCCCATACTACTCTAACAACACCACCCTCTTCATTTCCATTCTTACCCGATCATCATCTTAACTAGAAACTTCATTGAACCCACTATTCTTAAAAACTCGCTCAAAACCAACAAGACCACCGCAAGCGCTCTAAATCTAGACCACATCCCTTCAAACCTTTAACCCATCTCTTTTCAACAAAAACAAATCTAAATGCACCCCTTTCTCTAAACAAAACAATCCCATATCTTTTAGGGTGTATTTGGTACGTAGAACAAGTTGGAGCATGACATCCAGAACAGGCTTGTCCCATGTTTGGTGTGTTCTTGTGCAATATAAAGGAATTAGCTTGGATAAGCATTTGATTTTTAGTAAATCAAATTATAGTTTCTTCAACATCTGATTTGCTATTTCTTCAACATCTTAATTGTTATTTCTTGAATCGATTTGTTATTTATTCAACATCTGAAAATCTGAATTCTTCAAAATCAATATTTAGATGCAGGCAGTGGTTATGGTTTTCCATTAACTTGAAGTATTTTAGCTTTGATTAGTATGTTTTTTAGATGGAGATTGTGATTTGGTAAAAAAAAATTATTTCTTAGTTTTTTAGGGGGTGTAACTCACTATACCTTATACTACTACATTTACATCAAAACTTTTAATGACAAGTCACAAAGCATAATATACAGCCATTTTATGTAAAAAAACTCAAAAAACTTTGAATTACAAGTAAGAGAGCATAATAAATCATAATCATTATTATAAAAGGATACCATTATTACCAAAAGCTAGAAGCTTTTTAGATCAAGATTCAGCAAAACACCAAAAAGAAAGCATATTCACATCAAATTACTGAAGAGAAATTATATTTCCTCCTACTTTTTTAGCCTACTCTTCCTCCTACCCACTTCATCATATGACAAGTGTTCAAATTTATGAATTATATGAAGAAAGAGAATAAGTGCATTACACTTGTCAAATAACGTTTCCACTTCTCCACTTCTAATTGATAATCAGGCCGACTCCGAATAAGTTGTGCAATTTCATGAAAACCACGTTCCATTTCCTCTGAAGCAAAATCTCTAACAAGCTGCTTGATCGACTCAGGTAGATCTTTATAAGCACCTTCACCGTGATAAAATCTTGCATAGAATAACTCCGAATGATCGATTTCATCATCATCATCATCATCAGTTTCTTTTGCTTTGTCAACAACAGATTCAGATTCCTTTGGCTTCTTTCCAACTGAACCTACAACTAGAACATTTTCACTTCTTTCCAACTTGTTTCCCAGGTTGATTTGTTGATCAACAGATTCGGGTTCTTTTCGCTTACTTCCAACTGAGTTGAGAGCTGAAACAATATCTTCCTTTATTCCCACAATATTATTGTCAACTGACTGATCAACCATCAATGATTTTTGCAAAGAAATCTGACCTACAGATTGAGATTCTTCTTTCTTTTTATTATCTTCCAAAACATTGCAGACACTATCCTTGATCTCAACAGCAGCAACAGGTTTCTCTTCTACACACAAGCAACAAAAAGTAATATCAGTAAACCAAAAAAAAAATGAAACATCCTGAAGTCAGTGGATGGTATCCCTAAGTCCC
The DNA here is from genome assembly GCA_030169165.1 of Centaurea solstitialis. Classification (NCBI taxonomy): domain Eukaryota; kingdom Viridiplantae; phylum Streptophyta; class Magnoliopsida; order Asterales; family Asteraceae; genus Centaurea; species Centaurea solstitialis. The sequence continues at coordinate 3,826,880 of CM058043.1, read as the reverse complement.
TGACTACCCGGGTTCGAACCCTCTAGAGAGTAGAGAGCATGTGGAGATATCCAGATAATGGGTCTGCCACGTGGTGGTCCTTAATTGAGTTGGGTCGTGGTCGACAGGAATTAAACCCGTGCATGTTGTGAGTCCAGATACCCAAGAACATGTGTGTGTGTGTGTGTTAACTTGCCATTAAAGTACAAATGAAACAAAACATGTAAATAACAAAAATCTAAAAAAATCATGAAATGCTTCTAGACGCTAGCTTTGGGATTTCTAGAAACATACGGATTATGAAAACAATCGCGATACCTTCAACTGCAGGATTTGTGGAAGTTGTATTGGTATCATTATACTTTTTGGCTGCTCTCCTCTTCTTTGGACCAGAAGGCATAATTGGTTACAAAGATCAAACTTTCATATGAAGATGAGAAGCTAGAGAACATTGATGGTGGGAAAATATGGATTTATAAGAATATGATCTCTCTTCAAATTTCTTCAGATAAGTTATAAATGACTATTGATTTTCTACTTTTAATTACAGCTACAGAGAAAAATTCATTCGGTGGAACATATGGAGTATATAGTTTGAAAATCCTATATATATCCATTTCATTCAAACCAGTAATTTATCTGCGCAATTCTACCGGTTAGATAGCTTATAATTTAGCTATAGTACATGTTTGGATGGACTATCTTATAAGCTAGCTTACTTTTGTCAAACACAACGTTAAACAATAACAGATTAGAAGGATAATCATTATAACCACATGAAATGTTACAACCGTGCAACTTCATTTAAAACTATTTATTTTAGCACATTCATTAGATTCTGATCGGTTCTCTTAATGTATTTACTTGATTGCATCTAATTTTTGCAGCATGTGTCGATGCACATAATGGTTTATGTGATGTATCGTGTGAAAGTGATAATCCATGCACATCTATATGAATTGACAATGATAATTTCATTCAAATCTATATGCATTCCATTTAAGTGTATCTATAATGAACATACAATGTATTACAAGTAAGATTATTGCATGAAATCGATAATCATTGATGAATCAAGTAATAAATTGGGATAAAATAAATGGTTTTAGATGAGAATGTACGGTTGTAACCTATCGTAAGATTGTAAATAAAGTAATAATCTATAGACTACTAGAAAAAAAATCTTAAAAACTTTTTAGACAAAATAGATTTACGATATTTATTCTTTCCTTGACATTGTTAACTATACAATACCTCTTGATTAAACAAAGTTAACGGAATCTTTTTGACCATTAGAGAGAGGAGGGAGCTGACATGTGCGGTTAAACTCGAAGCTTCGGCAAGTAAACCATTCGGTATTCCAAACCCACCACACCCAAGTTCCCTCGTGAACAACCTCAATCCTCTCCCCCCGATGAATCACTTCCATCATCCCTCCGGTTGTCTTCTATGGCCACACCATTGGCTTGTGTGTATCTATGAGGAGATTATGTATTTTGGCCATTGTAAGCATACAATATGCGGTGTGTTAGGAAGTTGGATTGGGGAAGAAATGATCGGAATGGTTCTCGAAGCTCACTAGAAATGGGTAACGAGTTCACGACACGTCGACTGGTTTTTAAGGTCGAAATCACCGACTATGGGTGAGTAACAATCTTAACTATATGAAACAACATTCTACTTTTACACATGTTTCAAACATTAAATAACACATGGAAAAATAAGAATATGAATATATTGCATTTTTCTTAGATAGGCAGTTGGTTTCATCATAACATTGATGAACAAACCTTACATGTTGATCATTAGATAGATAGAAAACAAAAGCAAAATTACAACTTAAAGATTATAAAAAAAAAGCTTCAAGATTTGTAGGTGGCTGTACTTAGAGTACTAAAACTTTCCTACAACAAAGTCGCCAAGCCAATCTGGACGTCAGGGTTTCTAGGGTTTCCGCCGCCAAACCCATTTTTTCGGCCGCCGCCGCCGGCCATTCGCTGCCGTCTTTGGTGGGGGTGGTCGCTACAACCTCCTCTACTGCCCTATGGTGGCAGATCAGCCGCCTGAACCCCCGGTTACTCGAAACCGGGCGAAGAAAATCAAAGCCAAAAAGGGTACGGCTTCGCCGCCCCCTTCCGTTTCGTCGCCGGCCACCACAGCCGCCGTACCGGCGTGTGGTGGCGCTCCGGGTGATCGTCGGCCTGAGGGTGATCTGTTGGCGATGTCGGATTGTGTGACAAACACCACTTCCGCCGCTACTTTCTTCTCGCCGGATCGCACGCCATCGCTATCGCTTTCTGCCTCGTTGCCTCTGCCTTCCGCCGTATCGCCGGTCTCGGCGTCGTCGGCGTCGCCTTCTGCTGCCTCTTTGGTTTCGCAACTACAACCATCGGGTCCTTCACAGCCGCTGGGACCGCGGTCCGACGTGGTGGTGACTGGTGGTGGTGATCAATCTTTTACCACCGCTGCCTTCCCTACGTCGTCTTCTCCGCACCTGGATTTGCCGACGGACTCGCCTGCTGTTGCGGAACCATTTGTGGAGACACCGGCGGGGGCTACAGGAGTGATTGGTGATGTGGGTTCTTTTCAGCAGCTGCTGAAGGATGTTTCAGGTGCTCATGGTCATCAACAGCAGTCTCCGATGCTGTCTCCGGCTGCTGCCATGTTTTCTTCGGTCTTAGCTTCTCCGGTCGAGATGGGTTCTGGTCATGGGGTCTTACCTACGGCATCCGTGTCCAATTCGAAGGTTGGATCAGATATGGGTAATGAGCCGTCTTTGTCGAAAGAAAAAGCACCAAATGCTGGTAGCTTTGTGGACTCTGAAGGCAAGGTTTTCTTGCATGCTGATGAGACAATTGTTGCTCATAAGCCTTTGTCATTTGCTGATCTTCTGAAGAAAAGTGCCAACCTCGTGTGCGGTAAAGGTAAACTTACGTACTATCCTCCGGTAGTAACTGAGCTTGGCACTAGGCATGCGATTATTCCTGATGATTTGATCCAAAAGCAAGCCAATGAGTGGGCTCTTACACTTGCTGGCTACTTTCTTGGTAAAAGGCCTGCTTTTCCTTTTGTTCAGTATCATGCTAGACGATTGTGGAAAAAATATGGCCTTACTGATGTTATTTTAAATGACCAAGGATATTTCTTTTTCAAATTTAATTCTGATCAAGGATTAAACTTTGTTTATGAAAATGGTCCGTGGTTATTTAATGGCATGCCTATCTTTATTCAGAGATGGCAACCGGGTCTTTGTTTTGATAAGCCTGATCTGCAAACAGTCCCTCTATGGGTTAATATTTATGGCTTACCTTTGGATGTTTGGGATTATGAGATTATTAGTCGGATTGCTAGTGTCGTTGGGGAACCTGTGTCCGTGGATCGTTACACGGATGAAATGTGTGAAACCAAGTCTGGTATAGCTAATTTTGCCAGAGTTTTGGTTAATGTTTCAGCTGATTATGAGTTACCTTCGTATATTGATGCGATTATCTTGGGTAAACTAAGGAAATTCAAAACTGAGTTTCTTTGGAAACCTAAGAGATGTAGCCACTGCAAAGTGTTCGGTCATGATTTTGAGGGGTGTGTCATAAGGCCTCGAACAACTGATGAGGTGAAAAAGGTAAACCATGTTGTTGGTGAATCCTCTACACCTAAGGATGATGGGTTCAATTTCCCTAAGAGGAAAAAGAAACCCAAGCCGACAGTTGATCCTTTGAAAGTGGGGCCTAAGGTTGCTGTCAAAATCAACCAAAGGTACGTGCCTAAAGTTATTTTACCTACCACTGACCCGCTTGATAAAGGTAAGACAAAGCTTAATAATGATATCCCTTCTCCTAAGGCTCCTATTTTTAAGACTGAAAGGACTCCTATGCCAGTTAAAGTTTCCAATCAGTTTACTGTTTTGGAAGAACATCCTAAGTGGACCGCGGATAAAAAGGAAGTAGACTGCTATGTTGAAAAACGAGGGGTGGGACTTGAGCCGGTAATCATTAATTCTTGGTCTCGTCAGAAACTGGACTACTTCATTGATAGGTGGGAAAGAGTTTTCGGGAAGGAGCCTGATGGCAAACTTCGTGGTTTTACACTCCCGGACAGGATTGATGTTGGGGATGATGATGATGATGTTACGTCCGATGATGATGTTTTATCTGACCATGATACTCTCATGAACACTAGACCAAAGAAAGTTTCATGGTCTGACAGGCAGGTGTTTACAAAGATGGAGCAGGACATGCAGTGATGTTCCGTTAGAGAGAGATTTAGTGTTGTCTCTCTTTAGTTTCTTGGGATCGGTTTTTTCTTTTGTTAGTATCTTTTGATGCTTTTGGTGTGCGGCTTTGTGTCCCTTGGTTGTGGGGTACTTAGTCTGCTTTTTGTATTAGTACTTTTATTTTTATTTTTATAAAATTGCCAGGATCTTTCCTTTCAAAAAAAAAAAAAAAAAAAAAAGCCAATCTGGACGTCTCGTCTGACGTTTAGGCCTCGTTTTAGCCAAACTCTCCATCTCAACATTACTTGACTTACAAACATCACGACTCGAAACCCCAATATGATCTGCCTCTTCCTTATTCTTCACAAGCTTAACTCCAACATCAACTTGCTTACCACAATTCAGGTCATCTGAAAGAGAAAGCCCTTCTTTCAATAATGTCGTTAATTGCTCAACCACCTCAGTACTTTGATGATCATCCAACCGATCTACGCTTTCATGAATCTGATTAGAATGTGACTGCAATGGGTGATCAACGGCGTTAGGCGTTTCTATGGAAGGATCTTGAGCTTCTTTTGTGGGTATGGGTTCGACTAATAGAAGATCAATTGGTTTAACAATTGTTGGTGGTTCTTCAGAAGGACTATTAACCATTTTTGGTAGGTCTTGAGTAGAACTTTTGTCACCATTAAGACCTTCGTTCTCTTGAGTTTTCGTTGAGTTGGGTTCGATCAGAGATGCTTCTAGAATGACTTGATCATCAACAGATTCAGATGCTTCTCCCTTTGTAACAACAAATTCAGATTGATCAAATTCTTTTTCCTTACTAATAAGAGATCCATAATCCGTAGATTCAGATTCTTTTGCATTGCTATAATCAACATATTCAGATACTTCTCCATTAGTAACAACAGATTGATCAGATTCAGATTCAGGTTCAGATTCAGATTGTTTTCCCTTATTAACAAGAGATCCACAATCCACACATTCAGATTTTTCTGTGGACTTGCTATAAACAGACTCAGATTTTTCTCCCTTTGTAACAACAGATTCAGTTTCGGATTCTTTTCCCTCTTCAACAACAGATTCAGACACTTTTCCCTTACTAACGGGAGATACATAATCCACAGTTTCAAAAGCCTTCAACTCATTATCCCTCAGCCAAGTTTCAAGAGCAGCCTTGGTATCCAATTCATCATCAAAATCCATTTTCGACACATTGCTGTGATCGAACAACTTAACAGCAGCTACAAGTTTCTCTTCTACTCCTAATATAAGAAACAAAAATGTTAAATCAGCACTTAAAACAAAAATAGACTAACAAACGGAGTAAAAAACAATGAACACTAACCAACAAAAATAGAAGGATCTTGAGCCTCCTCTTTTGTTAACATGTGTTAGACTAATAAAAGATCAATTGGTTTAACAACTATTGTTGGTTCTTTAGAAGGATTAGCCATTTCTGATGGGTTGTAAGTAGAACTTTTGCCAACATTAATACCTTTGTTTTCTTGAGTTTTCATGAAGTTGGGTTCTATCATAGATGCTTCCAGAATGACTTGATCTTTAACAGAATCAGATTCAGATTCTTTTCCCTTACTAACAGGAGTTCGATAATCCACAGATTCAGAAGCTGTCAACTCATTATCCTTCAGCCCGGTTTCAAAAACAGCCTCGGTATCCAATTCATCATCAAAAGCCATTTTCCACACATTGCTATGATCATTAACAGATTCAGATTCTTTTACATTGCTATCACCAGAAGATTCAGATTCAGTAGACATGCTATCAACAGATTCAGATTTTTCTCCCTTTGTAACAACATATTCAGATTCAAATCCTTTTCCCTTACTAACAGGAGTTCGATAATCTACAGATTCATCAGAAGCCTTCAACTCATTATCCATAACCCCGGTTTCAAAAACAGCCTCGGTATCCACTTCATCATCAAAAACCATTTTCAACACATTGCTATGATCAAACTCCACAGCAGCAACAAGTTTGTCTTCTACTTCTGTATATAAGCAACAAAATGTTAAATTAGTTCAACAAAAATAGACAAACAAAATGAGTAAAAAAGCAATGAAAATTAAGCAACAAAAATACAAGAATCTTGAGCCTCTTTTGTGAACATGTGTTTAACTAATGGAAGATCAATTGGTTTAACAATTGCTGATGGTTCTTCAGAAAGATTATTAACCATTTCTGGTGGGCCATGAGTAAGAACTTTTTGCCAACATTTTTTTTGCCAACATTAATACCTTTGTTTTCTTGAGATTTCATGAAGTTGGGTTCTATCATAGATGCTTCCAGAATGACTTGATCTTTAACAGATTCAGATTCTCTTGCCTTGCTATCATCAACAGATTCAGAATCTCCTCCCTTTTTAACAACATATTCAGATTCTTTTGCCTTGCTACCATCAACTTTTGTGGACTTTTTATCAACAGATTCAGATACTTCTTCCTTTGTAACAACAGATTCAGATTCTTTTCCCTTACTAACAGGAGTTCCATAATCCACAAATTCAGAACCTTTCAACTCATTATCCTTCAACCCAGATTCAAGAACAGCCTCAGTGTCCACTTCATCATCAAAAGCCATTTTCAACACATTGCTAAGATCATTAACAGATTCAGATTCTTTTACCTTGCTATCACCAGAAGATTCAGATTCTGTAGACATGCTATCAACAGATTCAGATACCTCTCCCCTTGTAACAACAGATTCAGATTCAGATCCTTTTCCCTTACTAACAGGAGTTCCATAATCTACAAATTCAGAAGCATTTAACTCATTATCTTTCATCCCAGTTTCAAGAACACCTTTAGTATCTACTTCATCATCAAAAGCCATTTTCAACACATTGCTTACACCATGATCAGATAACTCAACAGCAGCAGCAAGTTTTTCTTCTACTACATCTTAAGAAAGAAGATGTTAAATCAGTTCAAGAAAAATAGACACACAACTGTGTAGAAAAGCAATAAAAATAAACCAACAAAAGTTTTCACCTTTAGGGTTTGTAGAACTTGAGTCTTTGGACAAGATTGCATGCTTGATTGTGGTTGGAGATATCATCCTGCAAATAAAGAATGTTGAGTTGATGATGGAAAAATATCAATTTATAAGAGTGTATGAGCCTATGAGGTCTCTTCGTATTTTATGAAATTTATTAGTAAATTTTTAATGATCAGATCTTTCAAGTTTCCAATGAGTTATGAGAGTCAATAGGATTTATGTTTTGTTTTGTGATTAAAATATAAAAAATATAAAGTTCTAATTAAGTTTTGAGTGAATTACGGATTTGGTCCCTGTGGTTTGGTGGTTTTTACGGATTTGGTCCCTAAACTTCATTTATTACGAATATGGACTCGAGGTATGTCATTTTATAACAGATAGGTCCCCTGACTAACTACCATCTAACCCTTCTGTTAACTTTGAGGGTACTTTCGACTTTTTCCATCTTTTGTCTTATGTGAGGGACCAATATCGTAAAAACCATACAAATCACAGGGACCAAATTCATAATTATTTTTAGAAAATTTTTTTTTTTTACTTTTTATTCTTAAATTAATTAATTATTATACTTTAGATTTAATTTTATATTTAAATATATTTTCTTTCATAACAAAAACATTACTATAAATATTTATGATAATATTTATTTATTTTATTCTAATTTATTAATATAACTAACTATTATATTTATATATATATATATATATATTATACTTTTAAGTTGAATTTTTACATATAATACAATTTTTTTCAAAAAAATATGTATTACATGTATACACATATTAATTATTATAATTTAATATATATATATATATATTAATTACTATATTATATATATACATATATATAGAAGGAGGTTCATATAAGAACAACTCATTTTAAAGGAACAAATGAACCAAATCTGAGCCACACATTATGTGGGACCCACCCATTAATTAAATCATATGTGTGATCCAAAATGGTTCCTTTGTTCTGCAAATTTACTTTGTTCTTGTTTGAACCTTTCTCTCTCTCTCTCTCTCTCTCTCTCTCTATATATATATATATATATATATATATTATTTATTATACTTTAAGTTGATTATATATATATATAGTAAGGTTCTATAGAAAATAAAATATATGAACCATTAAAAGGTAAATTGATCTAACACATATGATTAAATCGATATTTACAGTAACGTATATAAAAATTGAGTGAAATAAACTACACCAAAAAACCAATCATATTTTTTCTCACTAATTTAAGATGCATATTGATATATTTTTCTCATCCCTTTTTTTTCGTGAACTTTTGGGTTTTTGATATATTTTTCTCATCCCTTTTTTTTCGTGGACTTTTGGGTTTTTCTCATCTTTTTTTTTCGTGGTTTTATATGTTTTGTGTTGAGAGATAAAGAGTGAGAGTTGAGTTCACCGGGAAGCGCTAAAATAACTCTTGTTGTTTACCTTTCAATGAGAAATAAATAAAAACCCAAAAAATCACACAAAAAAAAGAGAAAAATATATCTATTAATAACATGTATATTAAAATATAATAATTAGTTATATTAATAAATTAAAAAAATAAGTTAATATATTTGTAGTAATATTTTATTTGATAGAAATATGTTTAAATATAAAATTAAACTTAAAGTATAATACTTAATGTATATTAAAGTATAATACTTAATGTATATTAAATTATAATAATTAATTAATTTAAGAATAAAAAATAAAAATTTTATTTTCTAAAAATAATTACGGATTTGGTCCCTATGGTTTGTATGGTTTTTATGATATTGGTCCCTCACATAAGACAACAGATGGAAAAGGACGAAAATACCCTCAAAGTTAACAGAGGGGTTAGAGGGTAGTTAGTCAGAGGGACCTATCTGTTACAAAATGGCATACCTCAAGTCCATATCTGTAATAAATGAAGTTTAGGGACGAAATCCGTAAAAACCACCAAACCACAGGGACCAAATCCGTAATTCACTCTTAAGTTTTTTAGTAAAGGGTTAATTTCATATTTGCCCTTATTAAACTTAAAAATATCATATTTACCAATCCTTTTTTTTAGACAGAAGGAAAAAAAACTTTATTAAGAAAAACTAGTGAGAAGCTAGAATGATAGACTTAAGTTCAGGTAAGACTAAGCTGTGAATTTATCAGTGAAACTAACACTCTTTACATGAACTTACAGCAAGACACTGTAAAGGTTAAAACAAATCGAACATTCATTGTAAAAACTCTGCAATTGTTACATTCACGGTCTTTTTGAGATAAAGGTTCGACTTTTTTTTACCTTCACAACATTTTTGCTGTGAAGGTTCGAATTATTTATTTGTTACCTTCACAGTTTTTTGAGTCGTGAAGGTTTCATTTTTTACTTTTTTTTTGGATTTTTATTCGATAGTGTTTTTTAGTATGTTTTTATGATGAATGTTCAAATTTTTTTTAACATTCACAGTCTTTTGCTGTGAAGTTTCATGTTAAAAATGTTGGTCTTACCGGTATCACGGAAACAGCTTGGTCTCACAGGAACCCACTTTTTCATTGTGAACCTGAGGACGAATCTCAGGCTCTCAGCCACTCATATGGTCAATAAATACGGCTTTAACCGAGCCCCCTCCTTTAATAATCTCTACCCTCCCATGAATCGCGTCAATCTTCAGTGATCGCGTCCACCGTAACCAAAAATGTGTGGCTGAGATTTGTCCTCACGTTTACAATCAGAATTGAGTTCACATTTGAACCAGACCCTATATATATACATAGAGAGAGGTAGGTTCATTTGAGAAGCATATCAATATAAGAGAACGTGAGGTACAATCTCAGCCACTCATCTTCGGTTACGATGGATGTGTTCACAAAGGATTGACGCAATTCATGGAAGGGTATATATTTAAAATTAGAGTAAACTACAAATTTGGTCCCTGAAGTTTACCCAAATCTGCACGTTTCATCCTTGAACTTCAAAAACTACAAAAAACGTGCCTGAACTTCCATTTTTGCAACGCGTTTCGTCCCTGCTCACTAACGCCATTAAAACTCAGTTAAGTGAGGGGTATACTTGTCAAAAACGAAAGAAGAAGAGGCCAAATCGTAACTATCTTTATCTCTCTCTCTATTCATCATATGCATCATCTACCCACCAACACCAACCACCACCACCACCACCATCTCTCCCTCTTCATCTTTAACCCACCACCACCTCCACCACGCCACCACCACCACCACCACCATACTCCCTACCACCACCTTCACCACAGCCACACCAACACCACCACCATCTCCATTACACCACCACAGCCGGAATCCACTCCGACCCTAACCCTAAACTGAAAATCGTCGCCACCAACACCACCACCTCTCGAGTTCGTTTTCAGATCTGTTCCGATTTTCAGATCTCGATTCCGATTTTCAGATCTGTTCTCGATTCCGATTTTCAGATCTGATGGGTTTTCAGATCTCGATTTTTCGATCTGATGATCGATTCAGTTCTGATGGGTTTTCAGATCTCGATTTTCGATCTGATGGTCGATTCAGTTCTATGGAGGTGGTGGTGGGTTAAAGATGAAGAGGAGAGATGGTGGTGGTGGTGGTGTGGTGGCTGTTGTGGGTGTGGTGGAGGTGGAGGTGGTTACGGTGGACGTGAAGAGGGAGAGATGGTGATGGTGGTGGTGTGGTGGCTGTTGGTGGTAGTGGTGGTGGAGGTGGTGGTGGTGGTGGTGGTGGTGGGTGGTTAAAGATGAAAGAGGGAGAGAGAGATATAGATATAGATAGTTACAATTTGGCCCTCGTCTTTTACTTTGGCAAAATAACCCCCTCACTTAACTGAGTTCTAACGTCGTTAGTGAGCAGGGACGAAACGCGTTGCAAAAATGGAAGTTCAGGCACGTTTTTTGTAGTTTTTGAAGTTCAAGGACGAAACGTGCAGATTTGGGTAAACTTCAGGGACCAAATTTGTAGTTTACTCTTAAAATTATTAAAATACGAATTATAAAGTTGTTGTTTTACTTTATAGAAAAGTCTGAAAGATGAATGATATTATATTAATATAAAATATTTATTGTAAAATTAACATATTACATTATAAAAAATAAATTGACATCGCATTAACTATTTTTTCTATTTCTTGAAAAGATTGGGTGATGTTTTATCCAATGACATGTCCAACAATTATTGGTGCCCATGTTTCAAACTTTAGATGATGATGTCACTATATCACAACCCACAACTTGGGAGTCCCATTCTTCAAGACCATGACTCCCATTCTTGAAGACCAAGGAAAAAAAGTTTTTCATTGGATAATGTTATTTTACTTTTAAATTGAATTAAATCATGTACTAAAAATATAAAAATTAAATCATGATGTTGATATATACCAGAAAGAAATGAATAGGTAATGGCTAATTGGCGTATTTATGAACTCTTTTATGTTTTAACGTTTTATCTTTTCTTTAAGTTTTGATAGATTTTAGTGAGGAATACTCAATTAAATCGTAAAATTATACAAATTTGTTTGTAGCCATTAAAAGTTTATGCAATATCATTTCCACTTTTATCAAGACGCATACGTGATGTGCCTTGATGTTTTGGTTTGACATGAACTTGAGATTCAACACTTATAGAGGAAAGTTAAAATCAGTTAAAAGACCCGAAGTAGCAAAGTCTTGCGTAAAAATAGTACTTGAGGCAGTTATTGTGGAAAACTCAATTTTCATTGTGAACGTGAGAGCCACTAAAATTATGTCACGTGGAAATATTCAATCTGAAGTTTTATTCACTTTGAATAATGCATGATACTCAAAGTGAATATTGTCACGTGGCGCGATTTTAGTGGTTCCCACGTTTATAACCAAAATTGGGTTCACATCTATATTCAAACTTGAGGACCACTAAAAATGATTTTGTAAGTCGTCATTCGTTAATACACCATAAAAATGCATCCACTATGCAAAATTCTTGCTCCTCTGTCGTAAATTGTAAACCCAACTCGTACCAACCATGAGAATACTTGAGTTTGCAGGAGTTGAAAGGACCTTCACTTTTAAAATGTTCTTGTTAATTAACATTTTCGATATTTTACAAATATACATATATAAATGGACGATCAAACGAGAATATATCGTAAGTATTTAAAAAAATACGAAAACAACTAAATAAAGTGCAAAATCACATCTGATTTTACGTTAATAATCGAGAAAAGGGTTTGTGAACAACTTTTGTCACATCTTTAGATCGGGGTGCAAAGCGACATGAATCGCATATGATTTTATACATTTTGTTTGTTTAAAATCACAAGTGATCCAACCTTTTTTATTAGTATTATTTTAACTATACATCGTTCAAGTTTGAATCCGTGTCTACATATATAATTCTCTCTCTATATATGTGATTAAGTAACCATTTATTTTAATAACCGTGGCAAAGTTATTATACAACCCAATAAAAGGTTACAACCCGTACAATCTTCATCTAAACCATTTATTTAATCCGTTCACTATGATTGATTACTCGATTCATCTATGATTAGTAATTTCATGCAATAATCTAACCTATAATGCGTGGTATTTTCATTAAATGCCTATTATAACATGGGATGCACATTGGTTCATGAATGTTTAATGGAAGTATCACTTTCATGCAATTCATCGCATAAATCATTATGTTCATTGACATTTGTTGTTGAAATTCGATGAAATCATGTAAGTACATCTAGAGAACCGATGAGAATCTATATAAATGGGCTAAATAATTGATTTAGATGAAGGTTGTACGGGTTATAACCTTTTAAGGGGTTGTATAATAACTGTGGCCTATATATATATATATTATATCATGCTTTGTTATATTTGTATTATCAATGTAGAGATGTAGGATATTCTTTTAATTTTTAATTTCAAAACTAACATAGTCTTTCTCTCTCTTTATCTCCTTTGGCATATATAAATACAAGTGTAACTTGTTAACAAATTCCACAATCTCTCTCTCTCTCTCTAGTCTCTATAGTTCTCTTGATCAAAATAAGCATGAAGAAGCCTGGATTTCTAGCAGCTTCCATGGCAGCAGCTTCAGCTACAACCGCCATTACTGGCTCCAAAAGTTCTCATCACCAGGTAATTAATTAACTAATTATATCAATCCTAAATTTTAAACCGTCGAAAGTAATCTTTTGTTACTTAACCAAATCGATCAAATTAAACAAATGATGTTCTCGATCTTTGCTTGGATTATTTTTCTTTGTTAAAAAAATTTCTGTTGCTCTAAGTTAATCCTCAAGTAATTTAATCAATCGAATTAATCTTTGTTTATTCATCGTTCTATAGGATCATGGATTAATATCGACCAATCATCCTGCCGATACTTCACCGGAGAAAACGAGCTGTAGCTCAGAGAAATTTGCACCGAGGTTTGACGGACTTAAGTTTATAGAAACGCTTGTAACTGCTCATAGATGATGACGAGCTACTATAAAACATACAGTAGTATTGGAGGAGATCGAAGATGAGATTGTTTTTTTATGTTTGTTTTTGTTTGGATTTGGTTTCATAATGCCGAAGGCATTTAATTTGTTGTCATTTGATTATTATTATTATTAATGAATGATCAATCCGTCTCGATCCAACTTCCATGCCTTTTTCTTTGTACATGTCAGCACCAATAACAACTAGGAGAGTGGACAAACAGTCACCTTTTATCCACACTTATTTATATTAAAATTATATGTTTTGTCCAATTGTCCCTATTGTTGTTTGTAACTTTTGTATGTTATAACTAGTTGATAAGCCCGGGCTTCGCACCGGGTTTATGAACAGTAGCTATCGACATTTTAACATATTTCAGTCAATATACTATATATGACTAAAACGTGAAATGAAATATAAAAAACTAAAAGATATAAAGTAAGTAAATATTATAAGTTTAGGGGGCTGACATGAAAGTTTAAAGGAGAGTATAGGATTCGGGTCGGTTAGAGCGTATATATATCGTATATAATAAAATAAATACATGAAAAAAGTATTCAATATTAGGCTTATTTCGATCTTATCGACGATACGATTATAATGGCACAGTTTGATAATATTAAAACGTTTTTTTAACATATTTTAGATCGTATCGCCGATATGATTATCATGGCGTAATTTGTTAAAATTAAAACGTACTTGTTTATCATGTTCCAACCAATATACGATATATGAGTAAAATGTAAAATGAAATATAGAAAAGTAAAGTATAAAGTGAATAAATATTATAAGTTTGGGGCGCTAATATGTGAATTTGAAAATGGATATAATATTCGGGTCGGTTGGAGCTTATATATAGTATATAATAAAACAACTACATAAAAAAATATTCAATATTAAGCTCATTTCGATCGTATCGACGATACGAACATAATGACGTAATTTGTTAAAATTAAAACGTATTTTTTAACGTCTTTATGCCAATACACGGTGTAATTTGTTAATATTAGAACATGTTTTTTCAACATGTTCCAACCAATATACGATATATGATTGAAACATAAGATAAAATATAGAAAACTAAAAGTATAAAATGAATAAATATTATAAGTTTAAGAGTTAAAATGTAGTTTCTACAAATCGATTATAATGGCGTAATTTGGTAAAGTTAAAACGTATTTTTTTAACGTGTTCCAAAAAATATACGATATATGAGTAAAACGTAAAATGAAATATAGAAAACTAAAAGATATAAAGTGAATAAATATGTCGATGAACAGTGTTTTGGAGCTAAAATGTAATTTCTCCAGATGTCGGTAGTTGTTGTTCATAAACAATGTTTTGGCTTCATATAATCTATATAGTATATAATAAAATAATTACATCAAAAAATATTCAATATTAGGCTCATTTCGAGCGTACTAAGTGTACGAATATAACGGCGTAATTTGTTAAAATTAGAACGTGTTTTTTAACATGTTCCGACCAATATACGATATATGAGTAAAACGTAAAATAAAATATAGAAAAGTAAAAGGTATAAAGTGAACAAATATTATAAGTTTAGAAGGCTAGTATGTAAACTTAAAAATAGGTATAAGATTAAGGTCGGTAGGAGCGTATATAGTATATAATAAAATAACTACGTCAAAAAAATATTCAATATTAGGCTTATTTCGATCGTATCGACGATACGAATATAACAATGTAATTTGTTAAAATTAAAACATATTCTTTAAATGTCTTTTAGCCAATACACAATATACGATTAAAACGTAAAATAAAATATTGAAAAGTAAAAGGTATAAAGTGAATAAACGTTATAAGTTATAAGTTTAAAGTCCTAATGTGTGAGGTTAACTAAATCAAAAAATATTCAATATTAGGCTCATTTCGATCGTATCGACGATACGGATATAATGACGTAATTTGTTAAAACTAAAACGTATTTTTTTAACATATTTTAGCCGATACACCATATATAACTAAAACATAAAATGAAATATTGCAAAGTTCAGGGACGAAAATGTAATATTGAAATTAAATGTAAAATGAAATATTGAAAAGTAAAAGGTATAAAATGAAAAAGATTATAAGTTATAAGTTTAGAGGCCTAATATGTAAGGTTAACTACATCAAAAAATATTCAATATTAGGCTCATTTTGATCGTATCGACGATACGAATATAATGGCGTAATTTGTTAAAACTAAAACGTAATTTTTTAACATATTTTAGCCGATATACGATATATGACTAAAACGTAAAATGAAATATTTCAAAGTTCAGGGGCTAAAATGTAACAATAGAATTAAATATATGAATAACCCGGCTGGAGGACGCGCGGGTCACAGCCGGGTCAAAAGTGGGTTTGGGTCATTTAATGTGAGAGGGAAAGATGGGTATGGGTCGGGTCGTGGGTCGGGCGGGTCGGGTCGGATCGGGTCGGATCTGTGCTTGGCGGGGCGCCTGCTAATTGTATATAGTATATAATGTAACAAGTTCTTCTTTTAATAAAATAAATAAAATATGATTTGATATATAGGGTTGCCTATGGGTCGGTAGGTATGGAACAAAATATAAATGATATTTTTTTAATTTTCGTTAGATATTTCAAACATTTATTGTATTATAGTATGTAACTTATTATTTAATAAACTATTATATTAACAAAAAATCAAAATTTTAAAGTGTAAAAACAATAAAAAAATTTATACGTGTTAACCAGAGAAAGATAACTTTTTAATGATGCTCTTTTATAATAGTACTACGTGGTAAGACAGAGTTATGAGAAAAAAGAGTTAAGATGAAAAGTGTAAAAAGTATTTTGGAGTACTATTGATGGATCACTTCTAATCACCCCAATCAATAAATTGTGCTTCTCAACAAAATTGGTCCATTGCAAATCTTGGTGCAACTTAACTCTTTTTTGATCTTCGGTTGTCATTGCAAATGTGCATCGGCTGTCAATGGACCAAAAAAAAGTTAAGTTGCACCAAGATTTGCAATGGACCAACTTAACTCTAATCACCCCAACCAAGATGTGCATCGGTTGTCATTTTGTTTTTCACCGTTGCTTCCAGTTTTTTTTCGTCAATGTGCATCCAAAACCCAGTATTGCACATTACATCTTTGGCCGTATTTTCAGCTAGGTAGATCTTTTGAAGCCGATTTGGGTCCCTCACCCTTGTATGCGAACTCGATTTGGGTATTAGAAAGACTAATATGTTGAAGTCCCTGACGGGTGTCGAGTCCGCGAATAATAAAACAATTAAAAGTAAAGCCTATTACCTCTAAACACAATTAATTGTGATAGTGATAAGTAGGGTCGTCTTCTTAGGGACTCGGAGTTAAAAATTAAAACAAGTAGATAAAATATAACTTTGATTAATAAAGAAACGATCCTAGTGATGGTTCTACCCAATTCTATATGAGACTTCTATCATTGACTTGGAGAAAAACATAGTTCAATCAATCAATTTCACACGGCCGTGAGTGCCGACACGCGCCAAACACTCCGTTTGTCCTTACGATTAAAGTAGCATGAGAAGCTCGTTGAACAAATTCCTAATTGATTAACTTAAGTCTATCCATGGACTTAGACTCAACCTATCAATTGCATTAAACACAATGACAAACACTGATCCTAACTAATGACCGGAAGCTATAACGCGACTCAATTGACATGATACTCAAAAGGCGAGTTATTTGCTACCAAATTAAAATCAAGAACTTTTACGTATTCCTAATATCAATTAACATTTCAGAAACCATATTATTGATTTGAGGGGCCCTTCTCAAAATCAAAAACCAACAAGTGATAAACATGATTAAACAAGAATTGCACGAATGAAATTGGATTAAAATTGCAACAACAAGAATTACAATGAACTAGTTATAAAACCAACACTAAGATTGAGAATTTAACTACTCATAATCTAAAAAGAATACTGAAATTGAACTTACAAACATGTAGAAATCAAAAAATAGATGAAAATCTAAGAAGAATTCTCCAAAATCAATTCCGAATAGCTTCCAAATTCAACTATAGTCGGCCTTCATGGACTCTCCAAACTCACGGTTTCACATGGCTTTTATACTTCAATTTTGACAAAACCGCAACAGAACAACGTGGGTTTGAAAATCTGCCGCACGTGGTTTGGGTGCGACTTGTAGCTGATGAGAACCCGCACGAAAGATGAGAAACCGACCCTCAACAGTGTAGTAGGCGGGTTGGACGCGGTTTCGACTGCTTGAATTTTGATGCCATCAACAGTGGAGACGGCGGTCTGGAAGCGGCTGTAACCCGCCGGAATACTCGCATTAGCAAGAAATTGATGTTGCTGGACTTCTAATTCACTTGCTTTAGTGGGCTGCATTTAGGCTTATTTTGTTTTCCTTCTTTTGCTTTGTGGGCTGCCAAACAACCCCAAAACACCCTTCTCCTCTTCTCCCCCTGCCTAAACATCATCCTCTCCCAAAACACCCTCCTTCTCCCAAAACACCATGGTTGGATCTCCACTACCACCGCCGGCCGGCAATCTCCACCACCACACCCTCCTCCTCTTCTCCTCCCTGCCGGCCGACGATCTCCACCACCACCGGCCGCCACCTGCGACGGCGGCTCCAACACCACCGGCCGCTACCTGCGACGGGATCCTTCCTGCCTCCCTAGTCGGCGACCTCCTCCCTGCCTCCCTAGCCGGCGACCTCCCTTGTAGGCTGGTGGTGGTAGTAGACTGGTGGTGGTGGTTGTGACTGTGGTGGTGGTGGTTGCGGATCTGTGGCGGTGATGGTGGATCTGTGGTGGTGATGG
The DNA here is from genome assembly GCA_030169165.1 of Centaurea solstitialis. NCBI lineage: Eukaryota > Viridiplantae > Streptophyta > Magnoliopsida > Asterales > Asteraceae > Centaurea > Centaurea solstitialis. Next base: position 3,808,403 of record CM058043.1, on the reverse strand, counting down.
TGGATATGTGGTGGTGGTGGTTGTGGCTGTGGTGGTGCTGGATCTGTGGTGGTGCTGCTGGTTGTAGGCTGGTTGTGGTGGATCTGTGGTGGTAGTGGCTGTGGTGGTAGTGCTGGTTGTAGGATAAACTCCTTGCCGTCTTTAATCCCGAGGAGTTTTGGATCAACAAGTTCTTCAATTCGTTCCGAATGTACCGGCTCTTCGAACCTCTCCCTCATGGCTTGGTAAAGTGGCACATCCGGGATGATTGATATCGCCTATAATCCTCTCCTTTAACTTTGCATCCCATTAGTAGCTCTAGGATGACGACTCCACAGCAGAACACATCATCTTCAAAGGAAGGCTTCCCTTCACGTTTCAGGCCGCCTTCCGACATCTGTTTGCTTCTGCCAGCATTGCTTAAAAACAGGTGGTGGCAGCAATCGAGAAGCAACGCCCTCATATCGCGGTCAAAACCAATAGGCGATATGAGGGCGTTGCTTCTCGATTGCTGCCACCACCTGTTTTTAAGCAATGCTGGCAGAAGCAAACAGATGTCGGAAGGCGGCCTGAAACGTGAAGGGAAGCCTTCCTTTGAAGATGATGTGTTCTGCTGTGGAGTCGTCATCAATCATCCCGGAGGTGCCACTTTACCATCCCGGAGGTGCCACTTTACCGGTACGTTCGGAACGAATTGAAGAACTTGTTGATCCAACACTCCTCGGGATTGAAGACGCCAAGGAGTTTATCCTACTGATACTCAGCAATTTTCATCAGCGAGTAAGGAAAAGTAATGTCCGGAAACGTGTAGATGCTCCGGTAGAGTTTACCGGCGAAAAAGGGGAAATGCTTTTTCTTCAGATTGAGCTTTTTCTCCTCGAATTATTCTTTCAAAAAGGTGAAATGCTTTTATGACTTCGAGAATCGTGAAGAAGACGACAAAAATGACCAGAAGCACAAAAAAGTGCAGAGAAATCGAGAAAATCTGTAAGAAATATGAGTGATTTGATATTTATTATCAAGTATTTCGTTCTAAAAGATTTTGTTTATACCTACTGAGTTTTTAGTTTATTTTTTGTTTCGTTCTGAAATCTTAAATAACATCTCAATTTTAACTAATAAAACCCTTTATCTCACAAAATTCCCATTCGTTTTTTCAAGAAATGCAATATATAAAAATAATACTACTATTTAAGATTTCAGAAAACTCTATTAATTTCCACTATAATTTAAAAAGTTAGAGCATGATTTCTTGTCATTTTAATTTGTTTACTTTCTCTCTTCCTTTAACAACTACTAAATCCATCTACCATTACGCTAATACAGAAAAATCTTGTTTTCCTCATTCTCGAGAGAATTTGTTGCGGATACTTTTAGGAGCCTCATTTTTATTGAGAATCAATGAGTTATCAAGAGCATGCCAATATTTATCATTAATATAGGCTTAGGAAAAAAAATACACCATTCACCCTAAATATAACCGTTCACAATGAAGACGAATAATCGTGTGAGGAATTGCATGAAAAATTCATCACTTTTAATCCCATGTCATTCTATAAACTACACCTTAAATGAAAATTAATCAAATACATCCCGTCTTAATGTTATATTTATTTTCCATTCAACAATTAATAATTACTTTCACGCTTCATATCACAACTTCTTATTTAAAGTAGGCCCCACATGCTTCATGGGATTGGGACTTGGGAGGAGTACCACCCGTGCATTTCTTTTAAATGGTATTTATTTATCTAGAGAGCAAATTATGATTTTATTTTTCACCTTTAGTTTTAAAAAATTGTCTATTTAACCACTGACTCCATAAAAACTTTCTATCGAATTAAGGAGGTTTTAATTAATTAGGCTATGCCTATTTTATGCCTAGGTTGAGCGGGTTGGACGGGGTAGGGTATGTCTTGAACGGGCTGGGAGCGTAAACGGGTGAGCCATATCGCTGGTTTTGTGTGTGTTGTGCGCGTATGTTGTGTGTGTTGTGTTATGTATAAGAGACAACGAGTACTAATTAGAGAAGGTTTCAGAGGGAGTTAATGGAAGGGTTGGAAAAATGTTGATGTGACAGTGAATTTGAGAGGGTTGGAATACTAATATAATCTTAGAATGGCAGATGCATGTTGGTTTTGGAATTTAGAGCATCCACATTGTAGTTTTTTAGGGGTTTTTCAGAGGTATTTCAAAAAGCAAATATGTAGTTTAATCAAACATTTTTTTGGATGAGTTAACCAACTTAATTTAACAAAGTTGGATAAAAGGATAAAAATATAATTAAAAAACTCATAAGGATGAAAACTACAATTTTTAAAGATCAATGACTAAAAACATTTTAAATATCAAACTATAGGGACCAAAGTTGTATTTTATTTTATATCTTTACTATTCATCTCATTTTGGAGATTATCAAACTATAGGGACCAAAATTGTACTTTATTTCATATCTTTACTATTCATTTTATTTCGGAAATTGATATAAGGGTATAATATTAGTTCGCGAATATGTGTTGTTTATCATCCTGTTTTATAGCTGATTAATTAGTATTTAATTTACTAAAAAGAACTGCTTCAATTTTATTTTAGCAATCCTTTTAAAAATACATGTACACTATATTTTTATTAAAAATATAATTAAAAAGTTTAGAATTCAAAATAACTATCCCAAATATTTCAGTTGTTATATATGGAAATGTCCCAAAACAAATGGAGAACCTTGTTGTAACTCTTTGTATCAATTTTTTTAACAAAAACTTGTTGATTTCTTGATAATTGATTGGATCCCATATTTCTGCAGAAAATTTCGATTGATAGATGAAGCTGAGAACAATTAATTAATGGCTTCATTTTCGTTTCTGCATTGCCTTTTCTTCTTCCTCTTGGGTGGCAATTCTGCTTTTTTGGTCTCTTCCTCCTCAATTTCATGTAAATATTTTCATATTTTTCTTGAACAATTTGTTGTTTTTTTTTCCAATAACTTCTTGTTTGTGTTATGAATCTTATAATTGATATGGGTTTTTCGTTAATTGTTAATCTCGATAGATTATGCGCTTGAATCGTATAGGGCAACCGGGCGTAATCTTCTTCAGCAGAGACAATGTATGTTCTTTCCTTTTATGTTTCTTTATCGATAACTTATGATAACCTTTTTGGTTTCTTTTTTGTTTGCACGATTCCTGCATAAATGAAAACCAAATAGAACGTTACAACAAAATTTGTTTTATAGGAAAAATTAAATGTTTTAATAGACTATTTTATGGAACTTAAGTTTATAAGGTCAAATAAAGTGTGAGTTTTATGTAAAAATGTACATTTTTAGACGTGTTAACAAACATCATATTAACTTTTATCACATTATTGGAGAAATTGTCGCGTTCTGGTGAGAAGTTAAAGTTAATGTGCGAAGTTTTTTTTTTTGGGAAAGGTTCACCTGGACTTTGGCCAGACTACATCCTTGGCAATTTTCACTGAGAGCTAAAGCATGCTCCCCTGGGATTAATACTCAGTGGCCCCTGGTTGCTCACCCCCGGATTCGAACTTGGGTGGGTTTTCCCCAACACCAAGCCTTAACCGGTAGGCTGCCCCATTGGGGTTTTAATGTGCGAAGTTTGAAAAGTGGTTATCAACCGTTGGATGAAAAGTGGATGTACATCAGGATGATATGCACTTGATCGATTCTCTCCTAAAGCGAATTAATGGGACGACATGAGAGTAAAAGTGATAAAGGGGTCAAATCTACTTTTCACGTTAAACTCACCATCTCACATGATTCTTCGTCATTTGAGAAAATATCTTATAATAACAATTATTATATAAAAGATGTGGTTCCAAAGCGAAAAATCTAATACGACACTTTTATTTATAGGTGTTCTAAAATATTGTTAAACCATCCAAAAGTTTTCTATTAGTTTAATACAAAGCTTTTACATTAAATGCACAAATATTTGATCTTATAAACATACGCTTCATGGCATGCATATTGTGTATCTTTATGCATTATAGATTAAAAAAACTAAGCTTTAAAGCTTAAGTGAAGAATGTTGAATGACTTCCAACATGACATTTTGCAGCTTGTCCTGTGAACTTTGAGAGCGAAAACTACACGATCATCACGAGCCAGTGCAAAGGACCTGTATACCAACGTGAGCCGTGTTGTAACTCATTTTTGCAGATCGCTTGCCCATATTCTGAACAGATCAACGATGAGAAAACAAATTGTGCGTCAACTTTGTTCAGTTACATTAATTTGTATGGAAAATACCCTCCGGGGCTCTTCGCTAGCATGTGTAAAGGAGACAAGGAAGGTCTTAGTTGCGCCAAAATCGAAAAAGCCGCAAAGGAAAAAGGGCATAGCAGTCAGGCTTCACCGACATCTACTCAATCTCCATCGCTAATGATCATTGCAGGAGTTTTGGTCTTTGTATTTGTACTAGACTTGTGATAATGGATTACTATACCCGAATCCATTTGTTAACCATGGGTGTCTGAACCGGCGTGTGTGCACCTCGACTAATCTCATGGGCTTTGGGAGAACAAGCAAAGAAATCCCTTTTTTTATGTTTTTCTTGTACAGTTAAGGATCGTGTTGAACGTTTTTGTAGTAGTGATAGATTAAAGGAAAAAAAACTTAACTTAAGAGATCTTATTGATTAGATTATAATTCAACACAAAACAAACTTGATTATTAAGTGGACAATTTACTATAAGAAAACTAGTTTTATAATACGTTAAATATGTCTAAATATTTTATACGACTTAAATTTATGTGACAGAACAATTTATTCTTGTATCTAAATATGTTATTGCATTATTGCAACAAGATGGTGTGATATATTTTGACACTTTAACAAGTTTGTACATTTTGAAATATGGTATCTTGTTTTTCCTATTGCACTTTTGATGAGTCCCACAAACAAATTTTCATATGTCGCTTGTTTTTGTAACATTTTTTTTCTGATAATGACAAATAAAAACACTAATAAAATACTTTAATTCAAAAATGTTTTGTAATATTTTTTTTTTTTTGAAACGCTAAAAATTATCCTGTTAACTTGTTGCGAGAACTTTATAAAAGTACGTATAAATGTTTGCTCTTAACTTGTTGTGACGCATCAAAAAGAATTGTTTGTAGGGCTGAAAGTTTGAGTAATATAAAAGATATGATCGCCATGTGGTCCTCTCGATGTAACTTGGTGCTTTCTGTTTTTAAGCAATCGATTCTAGATTTAGCGTTTGAATTTCAATTGCTTCATTTTAATCTGATTTCAGATCATCTTAAATAAGACATAGTTAAATTGGGTGGATTGGAGATGCAACCTATGTGAATGCTTATAAACTTACTTTATTCGTGTTTTCCCTTCTTCATCATGGATCATCGCACATCTCACTGGAATAGCATCTTGGAGTCTAGTTTAGAGTTTTAGTTCTTGGTTCGATGTAATTTGCAAATGGGCTTCGAACAAGCTTTGATGTCTTTATGTGTAATTTAAGTATTGTTTTTGTACTGTGTTTTATGGTTTGTTGGGTTTTTCTGTATCTTGTAAAAATAGTTGGCGATGGATTTATATTTTAATAAGTGTTGTGGTCTTTAAAAAAACCTAAAAGTTTATACAGGTCAAACTAATATAAATGCTTAAAAAATTTAATATTAGAGTAAAATACATTTTTGGTCCCTGTGGTTTAGCAAAAGTCTCACTTTTGGTCCCTACAGTTTAAAAAGTACACATTAGCCACTGCAATATGCGTTTTGGTCCAATTTTGGTCCCTCTGACTAACAGTCGTTAAATAAAACCGTTAGTTTAGGGCCAATTTGATATTTTTCCTTTTTTTTTTCTTGTTTTTACCTTAAGAATAACCACAAGTACCAAAAGTGTAATTTATTCTATATATTTATACATATATACACATCTCTTCTTCTTCTTCTTCACCCACCACCACCACCACCACCATCCACCCATCCACCACCACCACCATCCACCCATCCACCACCACCACCAATCCACCCACCCACCCACCACCACCTCCTTCTTCTTCTTCATCACCCACCCACCCACCACCACCACTCGTCGACCACCTCTCGATAATCACCTCTCGCCGACCGCCTCTCCGGCCACCTCTCTCCGGCCACCGTTTCAGCTTCTAATTTGAGTTTCAGATCTGAGTTTAGCCACCACCACTCGCCGACCACCTCTCGCCGACTGCCTCTCCGGCCACCTCTCTCCGGCCACCGTTTCAGAATCTGATCTGAGTTACAGATCTGAGGTGAGTTGTGGTCTCGATTTCTTACTGATTTAGGAGTGTGTGCAGCAAAGGGATCGAACTCAACATCGTCAATTACAATCTGGTGCTGATGACTAGGGTTAGGGTTAGGGTTTGCTGTTGGTATTGCCGTTGTAACATCACTATTCTTGACATTATTATTACTATTACTATTACTAATACTTCTATTATGATTATGAATATTGCTATTAGCTGTAGTATTATTGTTATTATCAGGCGAAGAAGGTAATAAGAACAAGGAAGAAGACGAAATTGGCGATGGCGATGAAGAAGAAGATGGAGAATGAAGAATTGAATGAAAAAGGGGGAAATTACGAGGTGAATTGTTACCAGTGATTGAAGAAGAAGAAGAGATGATGAAGGTAGGGTTAGGGTTGAAATCGGAAGAGACACCGGTGCTATCTTTTCCGATCTGGACTTCATATTTCTTAGATGCATTACATATACGTGAAATCAAGGGCTCAAGAAGACATGAAATCAGTGAGAAATCGAAAAGAATCATACAGATTGATTGATTGATTGTTGGATGATTTGATTGAAATTTGGAGGTGGGGGGTGGTGGTGGTGGTGGCAGCTGTGGTGGTGGTGGTGGGTGGTGGTGAGGGGTGGTGGTGTGGGTGAAGAGGGAGGAGTAGGTGGTGGTGGACGGGTGGTGGTGGTGGGTTGATGGTGGTGGTGGTGGTGGTGGATTGGTGGTGGTGTTGGATTGGTGGTGGTGGTGGACCTGGTGGTGGTGGGTGAAGAAGAAGAAGAAGAAGAGGTATGTATATATGTATAAATATATAAAATAAATTACACTTTTGGTCCTTGTGGTTATTCTTAAGGTAAAAACAAGAAAAAATGGAAAAATATCAAACTGACCCTAAACTAACGGCTTTATTTAACGACTGTTAGTTGGAGGGACCAAAATTGGACCAAAACGCATATTGCAGTGGCTAATGTGTACTTTTTAAATTGTATGGACCAAAAGTGAGACTTTTGCTAAACCACAGGGACCAAAAATGTATTTTACTCTTAATATTATTTTAAAAAGTTTATTAGGGAATTTGACCTCTCATTTTGACTTGCATCCCCCGTGCATTTAAACGTATTGATGTCGTATAAAGCCCACACCAATAGAACCAATCTATTCATGAATTATAGAAATATGTGATGAATATCAAACTTTATATTTATATATGTCAATATTGCAAATATTGAAAAGAGTATAGAAGTCATAAAGTTGGATGACAATAGTATGTTTTGACTAGATATTATCAACTAGGTCTTGAATATATGTTCTTATTAAGATTTGTGGTTGTATATACGCAAGTTATATTAGACAAATACAATAATATATATAAAAAATTTAACGGCAATTTAATGCACACACACATTCCAGCGGTATCGGGCCTCCTTAGGGGCAATCTCATTAATCTGTTGCGACCCGACCCAACCTATGGCTGAACCCAACCGGTGGGTTTTTAGGGTCCTTATGGACAAGGGCGAATTTAGGAATGCGCTAGGTAGGTCCCAGGACCTACCTAATTTTTTGTATTTTTGTTAGAAGTTATATAGAAAAAAATTCTGGACCTACCTAAATTTTTTTAGGGGAACTACCTTTGTTACCTATGGTAGGTCATAGGTTTGAATCTCTTAATTCCCCAAAAGTTGTTATTTTTTAAAATTTTATTTTGTTTAGCCCAACAATTTCAAGTCTGGCCCACATATCCAAAAAAATAAATGACAGCCGAATCTCTTGATCGACTTCAACCAAAAAGCACATGGCTGAATATTCATCAATTTCGACTTCAACCAATCAACCTTCAATCTCTAATTTGAACAAATCGAGCAATTATATTCGCAATAATCTTTCCGAATGCTTTTCTTCTCTTGAAACTTGCCTTGATCTTACTCATTGCAACATCAAGTGTGGAACGTGCATTTTCAACAATGAAGTTGATAAAGACGACTACTCACACAAAATGGGTGATCAATTTTAGATGGTATTAGCTTTGTATATTGAGAAAGTTATTTTAGAATGTATTAGTAAGATATGGTTATGCAAATATTTCAAGGTATAAGTCCTTGTTGAGTACAATTGTAAGAACTTTTAAATATCACTATTGGGTAAATATTTGATTTTTAATTTTAATGACCCTGACCCGACCGATAAAAGTATAGTTGACACTTTAATTTTTTTGTGGCTAAACTTAGTAGGAACCACGTGGATTTCTGTTCTAGATTCGTCACTGCCTATGGACCAACCCGAACATGGCCCCGAAGAATCAGATCCAGAGTCTGGATATCTCAGGAAAGTGTCATCTGTAGGATTCGAACATTGGTAGTGTGACTTTCACTCCACACCCCTAAAGATGTTACTTATCCAACTGAGCTAACATCTTTTGATACAATAATATATAAAATATTATATGTAACACCCGTAATTTTCGGGCTTTAGAACTTTTAAGAAAATATGAAAAATGGGACTTTTGATCAAAACTTATATTTCATAGTCTTGTTGGATGGGAAATTGAAATACGAATCCAACGGTTCTTCCGGAATCGAAATCGGAGCTATAACGAAGAAGTTATGGCCGAAATAAGAGTGCACAGGTGCTAGCGACCGCTAGGCCTCACCCTAGCGATCGCTAGCGATCAAAATCAACTTTCTGTTTGTCTTTCTAAGGCTAGCGATCGCTAGCTAAGACACCTAGCGACCGCTAGGTGTCTGACAGTCCGAATCGGGTTAAAAACCCCTCTTTCTTCATTTGAGCATATCTCTCTCATCCGGACTCCGTTTCTCCCGATTCTTTTTGCTATCTTCTCGGTTTTTCGAGCTCTTCAAGACTACATCAATGGATTTCAAGCATTTGGGAGTTATAAAACGTTGGTGTAAGTAATCTCTTCATCTCCTTCGAGTTTAAGCTTCGATTTGGGGGTTTTTCATCTCCAAACCTTTTCTCCCATATTTGGCTTAGATCTAGTATTGTTTTAGGTGGAATTCATGTTTTGAGAAGTGTTGGAGGCTAGATCTACTAGTTTGAAGGGTGGAGGCTTCCATGGCTTCATCTTCTCCACCTCTCACAACCTCAAACCACCATTGTTGCAAAGTGTTCTTCACCTAGGGTTTGTTCAAGATTTGGCTAGGTAAGCTTCATCTAAACCATTTGAGGTTGGATAATCTATGCGATAAGAGTTATGAAACTAACCTAAGGTTCGATTTACTTGATTTTAGGTTGCTCTCGTATTTGACCTAAATCGGAAGATTTGGGGGTTTTGGGTGTAAACCCAAAGGTGAGTTGTTAAAACTATTTTGTTAAAACTGAGGACACATCATCTTGATGATTATATCTATATTTTGCTTGATTTACATGCTATGTGTGGTTCTTGCAAGAAATGTCATTATGGATGGAACCATAAGTTGTTAGGTTGGGATTTGCCATGAAATGCATGAATAATGGTGTTTGTATGAATGATATGAGTGGATTATTATGTGCATTGAGTAGATATCTGTATGCTACTAAGGTGCGAACCATGTCACTGTGTTATGTGATAGTTGTATATATACATGGAACATACGTGTTATTATGTTGCCATGAAACGATGTGAAAGAATTGAATTCCGAGCAATGTTAACTCGATGAGAAATGAATAAAGGGCATGAGACCCTCGTATATACCCGAGAAAGGTTGAGAATTAGTATGAGTCTTTCTAGACAGTACGAATACGCCTCTGATGGTGTCATGGTTGATATGGCATCGAGGTATGAGTATTTGGACAATATGTATACGCCTCTGATGGTGTCATGGTTGATATGACATCGGGGTTGCTTGTAACTAAAACGATATGGACGAACCAACGCAGTATTTCCTCACCGAACAGTCTTGGGAGGTTCTGAAATAGGAATGCCCCTATGTCGCCGGCCCTCGGGTTGCTCCTTGGTGCGCGGGCCTCTGATGGTGTCATGATGGATATGGCATCGAGGTGTTCGGAAGTAACGAATGATGGCGTACTGGTTGGGGGAAATGGGTCGCTCCCATTGTTTCCGAAGATAATAATAAACCGGTTTAATATGTCAATTGCATTGCTAATATGATCATGTATATCTCACATGCTTTATACACTCTACGCGCATGATATTACTTGTACAACTCACTAGGCTCCTTTAGCCTAACACTTGTTTGGTGTCGATGTGTCTCTCAGGTACTAGGGATGCCGCTCCCAAGTAGGCTTCGGGCTTGAGTGAGTTTGGGGGAAAGATGAGAGGCCGGTCCCTTAGGCCGCGAGACTTTGGTTGACGATAACCCTCTTGTAGTCTTCCTCCTAGACGGAGTTAGACTAGTTGGTTATTGTAATTCTTTACTTGATTTCAAATGTTGTAATTATTACATACTTATACCCCATTTTGGGAAGAGCTCACGCTATGGCGTTACCTTTTGTATACCACCTTTTGTGCAAATGAAAGTTTTTGTTCGCCCTGATTTTTAGGGTGTTACAAGTTGGTATCAGAGCTTTAGTTTAAGCGAACTAGGTATTGACCGTAGTGTACCTAGACTTAAACTTAGTGCACTAATAGACATGTCACCTACCATGGGTAAAGTCTTAGGTGGGGAGAGCGTTAGGAATACGAAATACATGGATCGAGGACTTGCGTCAATAGAGGCAGGGAATCTCGTGTACGGTCTATTCATAAATCACTTAGCTACTGAGTTATGAATGTATCGTCATTTGAGTATTCTTGGTTACTATCGATGCAATGATTGATAAATGTTGGTACGTATGATAGTCTATTCTTATTTTCTTGATTTCCTTGTGATAGGATAATTGCTCGGTCGTAAAGGGCCCTAATTATGATAAGTCTTTATTTAAAGGTCATGTTTTGATGATTGACTTAAAGGTGATTTGAGTACCTTGACTCGAGTGTGAATTAGTGGTAAGATTTATCAATTGGGCTTGGAAGGCATGTTTGGGAAAGTGTATACCCCGGAATATCGTGTGGATATTGGAAGTGTGGAAAATAGATATAGCTTACTTGTCAAAGCGATAATGAGAAATTATGTAGTATGTCATGCAAGAAGGTTATGAAGATCAAGACCTAAGACCGACTCGAATATGAAGAAGGTTATTATTAGGAATAGGAATATTCCTTCATGTTAGGATGTGTTTGGTTTGTTGAGGCAAATAGTCGATTTATACATGAGTCCTACTTCTAGAAATCCCTCGCTCTTAGAGTTGTCGTATTAAGCATCTAGATTTAAAAGAGGAGGATCGTAAGAGGAATTGAATAGCTTTAACCTAAGATCGAATGTCGAGATAAAATAGGTTGACTCGTAATCGACCGGAGGTCGAGCGGTTAGTTGAGAAAGGCCCATACCTTGAAATAGTATGAGGTAAGAACATGTGGAGACACCCTAGGCAATATCGAGGGTAGAAGTATAAGATCCAGTCTAAGAGATGAATCTATCAATGTAAGACTTGGAATGTGTTATCTAGCACGATATAAAGGACTCGCCCTTTAGATGAGATCGCTTAGATGATTGTGAAACATTGATGGTAATGTATGAGGAATGTAGGTGGATGACTTCGGCGGAATAGGTAGCCTACAAATTTTGCAGTGTTTTTTACACAAAGTGGTCGTTTTATCACGTGAATATTTCCAAATTGATTTGCAAAATGGCGTATGTGCCAAAACAATGTTCTTCCAAAATTTTGTGTGTTCCGTAAAGTTATTTTCTAAACAAACGATAGTCGAGTGTTACCGGGTGCTATGTTGAATGGATTTTGATATAATAATCAAATATGAGATTTTCGAGATGACTTGATTTACAAGAATTATAAATACATTTTCACATGAGTTATAGCTTAAACGAGAATTATAAAAGTGTGGACCCATTTGGGTAACTGTTTTGCTAAACTGTGTTGGGATTTTTGGGTCAAATGACCTAGTGGGTTACATCCACATTAATGGAGTGAACAATATAAAATTATTTTAAGACCGTCAATTTTGGGTCTATTGAGTTTAGAGCTAGTGCTCGGTTTTGATTATAAGAACTCGGGGAACGAGTCTCGAAACCTTAAATAGCTCGATTATGAGCCTTGATTTTTAAAGGGTTCGGTTTTGAATTTGATTTCTAAAATAGCTCGATTATGAGCTTTGATTTTAAAGGACTCGGTTATGAACTTGGTTTCTAGAATAGCTCGGTTGTGAGCTTGGATTTCTAAACAGCTCAGTTACGAGCTTTGATTTTAATAGTTTGACTATAAGCTTCGATTTTAAATAGCTCAGTTATGAGCTTTGGATTCTAAAATAACGAAGTAGTAAGCTTGGATTATTATTTGCACGGCGATGAACTTTAGGACTTTGTTGCGTTTGATGCTTTTACGCTTAAGTCAATCGTGGTTGTTGGGACTACTAGGTGTCGCAAGGTTTTGTTGGGAACCCGTGTCGCACGACGGTTAGCTGGTTAGTGGTCACTAAGAGGGCTAAACCTGAGAGGTCCACTATGGTTGACAGTCATGTTATGGACCTCTTATTACGAGGGTTGATTTTCGATGAGTAGCCTTAAGTGTGCAGATTCGAGTTGGATTTTGTTAAGTAGCCCCGAATATTGTTGAGCTCTATGAGTGCGACTCATAGGTGTCTGGCACGAACTTAGAGGTCTCTTGGTAAGACTAGTTGGGGGCCATAGTAAACACTTAGAGCTTTGTGGGTTGAAGTGTTGTACGATTAATATGATATGAGTTATGTATTTTATGCGCCTTCACACTCTCCGAGAACACGGGTCATGCCGTTGTTGACAAGCCTTTTGTGTAAAATACATGTGTACTTGTATCCATTGCATGCTTTCGATAAATGTTTACCATGCATAATTTTGAAGTTATCGAATTCCTTGATGTACTAAAATTTTGGTTGAAGATCGATGTCCATGTGCGGACCGATTGCATGCTATCCTTCAATGTGTTACATGAATTAATTTGGTTCTACCTTTTATGAGCATGCCATTATATAGTGGAGTGACACTTGGAAAATTGAACGGAGTAGTGTTGTGCGCATTGTGGATCGAAACTAGATTACATAGGGATTTAGTTTGTATCTCCTTTACGAGTGTGTTGTTGAGGAGCACCTTGAGGAGCACCGTGTTGCCCATGATCACGGAAGAAGGGTGGTCCGATGGGAGACCCTCATCTAAAGGGAAATCCGTTATTATCTAGGTAAGGACATTGTAAGTGGATAGGTCTAAGTATGAACAATTGGTTAGCACCACCTAAGTGGATGTACGATGTGCATACCGACTATTACAAGAAGAAGTCCTATAAGTGGTTAAAGCGTGTTTCTAAGAAATTGTAGCGAACCGACTAGAACGAGACTTGTTCGGGTGGATTAAGTGACCATGTTTTGGAGGTCTTCGTGAGGCGATACTTGCCTCGTTATGAGTGGCTTAGAAGAAACAATAATGATTGCGTGTACTAAGTGGATTTCCAAATTGTGATTATAGAGGACGTAGTAGGACGGTGATTGCGTGAGTGGACAAATAGTTGAATTGTGTAGCTAAGAATCGAGAAAACGTTAACATTGGTACAAGAGTGGTGATATTGTAAGTTGCTAAGGGCATTTCATGCCGTGTGAGAGGTGCAAAATACCAATATGTTAAATTGCCGTAGAGAGGTAAGCCTTTTAAGAGTGTAAAGTGATCTTGAAAACGTTGCTTATAATTGATCTGTGAGGAGTAGGAGTGTTATGTTTGGGATAGTGGCGATACATGCCAAACTAAGCGAGAAATTTATCGTATGACGATAAGTGTTAATGTAGCCAAGTGGTGGCTCGTGTTGATTAGATTAAGACAAGTTTATGAAGGAGTCATCACTCGGAATGTTTTACCTAAATCAACTAAGGCGACATGTACGCCTTCTTTTCAGATGATAGGATGTTGGAAAAGTTATGGTAGTACGGATTTGAGAATGTAAGATTCTAGTGGTATCGAGAGAATTGCTAAATGAAGAAGTGTACTTTCCTTATGGTATCCATAGGCGAGTAGATGAAATTTTCGAGTTTCTTGGAGAAGTAATGACGACGGCTAGACACCGTTAGTGAGTGTGTGGAGACATTCCTTGGTAGTAAAGTAACTATTAGTCGAGTGATCGACTTTAATAGGAGGCAAATGATGTATGGTACCTTGAACCATAGAATTTAGTCGATTTGAATTGGTTAAACTATACAAAGAGCTAAGGTTGCGTATTCTAGTGATATTATCCTTATAAACGCGTTATGTTTCGAAGGATAGACGTAAAGTAGTAGCTTGTGGTGTTTTGATGAACCACTTTTAAACGAGACCACCATATCAGTGATCGTGTTGTGAACGTAACCAAGTCCAATGGTGATTTAACTGACTGGTATAAAGAGAGCATAATGTCTTATCTTTGCAAAGCGCCTGAGCAAAGTGGTCCTTTGTGGTTCGAAAGAGATTAGCAATTTCGAGGACGAAATTTTATTTAGGTGGGGAGGATTGTAACACCCGTAATTTTCGGGCTTTAGAACTTTTAAGAAAATATGAAAAATGGGACTTTTGATCAAAACTTATATTTCATAGTCTTGTTGGATGGGAAATTGAAATACGAATCCAACGGTTCTTCCGGAATCGAAATCGGAGCTATAACGAAGAAGTTATGGCCGAAATAAGAGTGCACAGGTGCTAGCGACCGCTAGGCCTCACCCTAGCGATCGCTAGCGATCAAAATCAACTTTCTGTTTGTCTTTCTAAGGCTAGCGATCGCTAGCTAAGACACCTAGCGACCGCTAGGTGTCTGACAGTCCGAATCGGGTTAAAAACCCCTCTTTCTTCATTTGAGCATATCTCTCTCATCCGGACTCCGTTTCTCCCGATTCTTTTTGCTATCTTCTCGGTTTTTCGAGCTCTTCAAGACTACATCAATGGATTTCAAGCATTTGGGAGTTATAAAACGTTGGTGTAAGTAATCTCTTCATCTCCTTCGAGTTTAAGCTTCGATTTGGGGGTTTTTCATCTCCAAACCTTTTCTCCCATATTTGGCTTAGATCTAGTATTGTTTTAGGTGGAATTCATGTTTTGAGAAGTGTTGGAGGCTAGATCTACTAGTTTGAAGGGTGGAGGCTTCCATGGCTTCATCTTCTCCACCTCTCACAACCTCAAACCACCATTGTTGCAAAGTGTTCTTCACCTAGGGTTTGTTCAAGATTTGGCTAGGTAAGCTTCATCTAAACCATTTGAGGTTGGATAATCTATGCGATAAGAGTTATGAAACTAACCTAAGGTTCGATTTACTTGATTTTAGGTTGCTCTCGTATTTGACCTAAATCGGAAGATTTGGGGGTTTTGGGTGTAAACCCAAAGGTGAGTTGTTAAAACTATTTTGTTAAAACTGAGGACACATCATCTTGATGATTATATCTATATTTTGCTTGATTTACATGCTATGTGTGGTTCTTGCAAGAAATGTCATTATGGATGGAACCATAAGTTGTTAGGTTGGGATTTGCCATGAAATGCATGAATAATGGTGTTTGTATGAATGATATGAGTGGATTATTATGTGCATTGAGTAGATATCTGTATGCTACTAAGGTGCGAACCATGTCACTGTGTTATGTGATAGTTGTATATATACATGGAACATACGTGTTATTATGTTGCCATGAAACGATGTGAAAGAATTGAATTCCGAGCAATGTTAACTCGATGAGAAATGAATAAAGGGCATGAGACCCTCGTATATACCCGAGAAAGGTTGAGAATTAGTATGAGTCTTTCTAGACAGTACGAATACGCCTCTGATGGTGTCATGGTTGATATGGCATCGAGGTATGAGTATTTGGACAATATGTATACGCCTCTGATGGTGTCATGGTTGATATGACATCGGGGTTGCTTGTAACTAAAACGATATGGACGAACCAACGCAGTATTTCCTCACCGAACAGTCTTGGGAGGTTCTGAAATAGGAATGCCCCTATGTCGCCGGCCCTCGGGTTGCTCCTTGGTGCGCGGGCCTCTGATGGTGTCATGATGGATATGGCATCGAGGTGTTCGGAAGTAACGAATGATGGCGTACTGGTTGGGGGAAATGGGTCGCTCCCATTGTTTCCGAAGATAATAATAAACCGGTTTAATATGTCAATTGCATTGCTAATATGATCATGTATATCTCACATGCTTTATACACTCTACGCGCATGATATTACTTGTACAACTCACTAGGCTCCTTTAGCCTAACACTTGTTTGGTGTCGATGTGTCTCTCAGGTACTAGGGATGCCGCTCCCAAGTAGGCTTCGGGCTTGAGTGAGTTTGGGGGAAAGATGAGAGGCCGGTCCCTTAGGCCGCGAGACTTTGGTTGACGATAACCCTCTTGTAGTCTTCCTCCTAGACGGAGTTAGACTAGTTGGTTATTGTAATTCTTTACTTGATTTCAAATGTTGTAATTATTACATACTTATACCCCATTTTGGGAAGAGCTCACGCTATGACGTTACCTTTTGTATACCACCTTTTGTGCAAATGAAAGTTTTTGTTCGCCCTGATTTTTAGGGTGTTACATTATACATAATATATACAGATTCCATGCATATAAGTACATAGAGAAAAGAGGTTTCAAATGCAAATCATGTAATATTATAAATTCTACAAACCTAATTTCAAACATTGATTTTGAAGTTAGAGATCGACCAATTATCAAATTGTACAAGGATACAATTGAGAACCAATTTTCCCAACACCATTGATCATATTACACGTACGATTGAAATTGGTTTATAAGATTTTGATAATCTTGTACTAATACAAGAATTGTTGCTCATAAATAAAATGAGATTGTTATAAAGTTTTTTAAATCAGATAGCGTTTTCAAGCCAGTCATCCATCCATCCATCCACATTAATTATTATTATATCCATAAACAAGTTTGTGTAAATTAGGTCCAATGGTTATGCTGTGGTGTAGGATGTAACAATGCATCCCTTTCAAAAGAAATGGTTGGTGGGACACGTGGCATGTGATTTGTGGTTGTTTGTCACCTCCCATGTTTGCCTGGTCAACGTCATCATGTTTTTGGATCGTAGTAGAGTTTTTTATTTAATCTAAATATCATATTAATACTTTGATTTTTAAATATTACATTAAATAGGCATGTATTATGTGTCATATAAATGCTTTGTCCTTTGTATTTTGACTTGTAATTTCAATATTTGTTTATGTTAACTTCTTGTGATTAAGTCAGGTAACTCATGTAAATGTCTTGATACGAAGTCGACGACGTATCTAAGATTCATATAGGCATCCGACTAATCTTTAGCGACCATGGACTGACCCCAAAGCCAACCCATAGTCAAGGTATCGCCACATGCTCATCTCATGAATCAAACCCGGATAGACAGAGATGTCATCTACTGTCCCTCTCAAGGATGTTACATCATAAGAAAATAAGTGTATTATTACTTTTTAGTTGTGGGCAAATTACGTCTAAAAAATGAACTTTTGTTTGATTTGATGGTGATGATTTATATCCGGTTGATGCTTATCAATTAATTTATTATACATGACGTCGTTTTAATGGATAAGAATCGATCTTATGTAGTAAGGTAAGTGATAGTGTTGAATCTTACTCGTAAATGTTTGGGTAAATGACTCCGAAGTTTCCAAATAGACAACTTTATAAGACTTCGCTCATATACAAAGTCAAATGTGATTTTACACTTAACAGGAAAAAGAAAACTAAATGCGAGCAACTTTGGGTGCGATTTAAAGTTATAGGCAAAATCGAGTAAATCATATATGATTTTACACATTAATGAAGTTTTTTTTTTCTTTCTTAAAAGTTAAGACCTCTCATATGAAGCCACCACTCTCTACGTTTGTAATACCAAACAATAAAACGTCATATTTAAAATATTAAGATAAGTTCATAGAACAAAAATATCATTAAATTACAGAATGAATACATTAGAATTACATAAAATCAAACTTGAGACAACAATCTATACTAAATATACTATAACACTAAATTTGTAGTTTTACATTATTACATTTTAGCCAACTTCAATCTTCTTTACACAAGGTAAGTCCGTATTCATAAGTCCAAGCTGCAAAACACTTTTCTTTACGGTTTCTAACATTTCTGAACCAAAAGTTGGCACCTAGCAAAAATAATTTGACACACAACAACTTGCAGCATGCCTTGACGCACAAAAAGCAAGCCAAAGTCACATATTACACCGTAAAAAAGAAATTATGTTACAGCATTGACTTATGGTTTTCTATTTGTTTTATGAAAAGGAAAAGAAATCGTTTAGAAAAGGCTAAAAATTAAAAGTTTTTTAGCCCATGTGGTTTTTTAGGATAATAACCCCCGTGGTCATCATTAGACCCAACTCCAAATCAAACAAATAGATCAAAACGATCTCATGATCATCGATGAGCAGTTACAAGTGTTTCTATGAACCTCAATCCGTCAAACCTCGGTGCAAACTTCTGCGAGAAACATTTCGTCTTCTCCGGCGAAGAATCAGCATCGTGATTGATCGATATTGATCCATGGTCCTACGTAACGATAAAAAACAAAGACCGGTCTGATTAATTTAGAGCAACATAAATAGATTATATAATTTAGGATTGATATATTAATTAATTAATTAATTACCTGATGAGAAGTTTTGGAGATAGTAACTGCAGTTGTAGCTGCCATGGAAGCTGCTAGAAATCCAGGCCTCTTCATGCTTATAACTCTGATTCAGATTGCTAATTGCTAGAAAGATTGAGAGAGAGATTAATTGTGGAGTTTGTTAACAAGTTGAACTCTTATTTATATATATGTTGAAGAGGAGAGATAGAGAAAAGAATATCCTACATCTTTACATTTAATAATAATACAAAAATGACAAATTAAGCATCACCAACAAACATATTAATATAATTTAATCAAAACATGTTATTATCGATCAAGTATTTAAAATATCGAAATAATGAATAGTCGGTATAAGGCACAGTTTATTAAAAGTTTACCTGGTAAGTGTTTATCAAATCATTTAACTTAACGGTCTCACTCCCTCTGCCACTATAAGAAAAGAAAAAAAAAGAGTAGCATTTTAAAATAATGGGCTAGCTTTCCTATTGGAAACCCAATTCCAAACTTCTTCTCCTTTTCACAGTTCAAGTTCCATTCTATCATTCCAAATTCAATCAAGCTTTGAATTATGTACACTTCCGGCCTTGCCTTGTCCTGTCTAGATTTGTCTAGATCGCACGCCCACGTTGTTGCACGATTCACATAATCATGTCGTGTGATCAAGGTCCAAGCGTCTGGCCCTGTTTCCAAATTTGTAATCAGTATTCGGTTTTCTCATTTGACTTCGAATTGTTATCTCATTGTTTAGGGTTTGCAAATTGATATGTTAGAGTTTAGCACATACATATTCCTCTTTTGTTGTGTGATATTTAACAAAATATGAGCTAACTTACATTTATCAAATTGTTTGTTTATCGGTCCCGCCTAAAAGAGTCCGAGCCTAACAAGCCCGAAGCCCAACACAAGCCTTAATACGCAAACGGGCCTAACTCATTTCAACACTAAAAAAGCCCAACTCGGACCTTAAAAGACCGAGTTTTTCACTTTCGTCAAACAGGTTTAGAAAGTTCGAACCGATATCTTGTGCATCTCGAAGTTAGATACAAATCATGATGTTTAGAAACTATTTAGCTACAAACTGCAAAGAGAACAAAGGATCCAATGACTACAATCCAAATCCATGCCTTTTAAATCTAATAACAAAAGCAAACCACCCACCACTTACCTCCTTCATACCTTAGTTTTTTCCCAAAAAATAAGCAACAACATACCTTCATAAAATCACCCAAAAGATCAAAAGAAAAAACCCAAAAAAGAGGGAACAATGAACTATTGATTCCACCAGTTCAAAATCTCTAATCTAAGTCATAAAAAAAACCCCGAAAAAAGAAAAGAAAAAACTAGCTACTTATATAGACGAAAGATCCTCGTAAACCGTCTTGATTCCGGGCCTCTCGGAAAGCGGCCGTATACACCTCAACGCAATCCCGAGCACCTCCTTCATCCCCTTATCCGCAGCCGGCGTTCCCATTTCCGTTATCAAAACCGCGTCGAAACAATCGGGTCCGTGTCCTTCCGCCACCTTCAAACGCACCCAATCGTTCAACTCCACCCCGCCACCGTCTTCACCGGAGACCACATCTCCGGCACACTTTCCGGTCAAAAGTTCCAACAAGATGACTCCAAACGCGTAGATATCCGATTTGAAAGAGGGAAGCGGTCGTTTGGAAGCGGCCAGCTCGGGTGCACGATAGCCGAGAACCCCGGCATCGAGAATCTGCTCGATGGTTCCCGCTTGGGTCATAAGACGGTGGAGACAGTAATCGGCAACACGGGCATTCAGATCCGCACCATCCAACAGAATGTTGGTTGCTTTGAGGTTTCCGTGCGGGATTGCTCGGTCGAAATGGAGGTAGTTTAGCCCACGGGCAATATCGACCGCTATTTTTAGCCTTTGCGCCCATGTCAACGGCGGCCCTTTTCTTCCTGGTCGATCTAAAAGAACAAAAAAACAAATCAAACAAATGAAAACAAATATAAACTAAAAACTCATACATCACAATGAAATCGAGCTTATAAGCACAATAAATGTCTAAAATGTCCTCATAAACTGCTTTATGTTAAAACTAGGGAAATTGCCTCTAATAAGCAAACCATTCAACCCAATTGATCACTTAGCCATTCTCTCTCCTACTTTACCAAAATATCACTAGGTCCGCAAATTGTCGGTCCATTTCTTTTACAAACCGAACTAAAAAACAATAAAAGTTATACTAGTATATATATATATATAAATATATATGTATTTCTAGGTCTACAGAGTTGGAGAAAAATGGCTAAAAGATCAATTGGGTTGTGAATGGTTTGGCTAGTAGAGGCAATTTCCCGTAAAAGTGTTACAATAAGTTTGCTTTCTTAACAAATTTTTTTAAAGTTTCCAAAAAAACTTGTTTAAAGATGTGCAAAAGCTTAAAAATGTCCCAAAAAATTGTTCACACCCAAAACGTATTGTAACACATTTACATAGGATACTTACACATTTTTTACGTCCTATAACCTTCAAGAAAAGATGTGAATAACTGGATATAGTAAGCAGATTAAAGAACAGGAATAATACCGTAGAGGAAACTCGCGAGGCTTCCTGGAGATATGTAATCCGAAAGAATCAGCTTCTCGTGTTGAGTGGGCCCCCAATAGTACCCTCGTAAGCCGACCACATTCGGGTGTCGTATATTCGCAAACTTTTTCGCCTCCTTGGCGAAATCTTTCCGCTGTTTTGCAACCCCTTCTCGTAACCATTTCACGGTCAATAACAATCCGCTATCGAGCGTTGCTCGGTAAGACGTCCCGTGGCTGCTCCGGCCCAAAACCTCAGCTGGGGCCCGCGACAATTCCTCGGGAGAAAACGAAACCGTGTCATCGAGAAAGTAGAGTTCACCCGCCAACCGATCTGGTGACCGCACATCGAGCCTCGAAAGATTTTCGACAGTATACGAGTCTCCGGAATCCGGCGAGTAAGAGAAACCGCTTGTTTTAGACGGTGAAAAACTTGCAACCGCCCCTCCTCCGCCCCCGATCTTTTCGGGAGTAATCACCTCAGACGACGACCCTTTCCGTGAAGCTGCTATATCTCCTGCCGAAACCACCATCCCGCCGACACTTCCGGCGGTGGTTTGCCGCCGCCGGACATCCTTCGCGCCAACCTCTTCCGGAAGCGGCCGCCGCGATATCCGCATGTAATGGATGAAAACCGCTAGAAGAATCAAGATCACAACGGCAATAACACAAGCAACGATCACGAGCACTTTAAAGACGGTTTTGATCGGTTTCTTCTTGCCAGACAGGCCACTGGGGTTCGGTCCCGGAGGCGGGTTTGGAAACTGCAAGTCAGAGTTTCCGGGAAAGAAAGCCGATTGCGGAAACTTCCGCAAATTCTCAGGAACGACACCCGAAAGATCGTTATACGACGCGTTAAAGCTCTTTAGATCGTCGGTCAGATTCTTTAGCAACGGACCCGTGAAACGATTCTGGGAAACGTCTAACGAAATGAGATCCGGAAGTCCAGTTAAAGAAGGCGGCAAAGAACCGGAGAAATTGTTCCCCGAGATATCGAGAACTTGAAGTCCGGCCAACGAACCAAACCCGTCAGGAAAATCGCCATCAAACCGATTATCGGAAATATCAAGAACCCGAATGTTGGAATCGTTAGAGAAAGAAGGCGAAAACAAATCGACACTTCCCGCGAGTTCGTTATTTTGAAGATGAAGTTCTTGTAAAGTGGGCATTGATAATAAACCGTTTGGGAACGGTCCATCAAACTGGTTGAACCCCAAATCGAGAACCGAGAGCCTAGGAAACAACGTAACCGCTTTTGGGATGGCTGAATCAAGAGAATTATGGGAAAGATTCAGGTGGTTAAGCCGCAAGAACTGTGCGATTACCTCAGGGATCGGACCGGTTAACCGATTCTGGCTAAGATCAAGAAACTCGAGGTTCCCCCATTTCACCAATTTGGTTAGATTTCCTTCGAAGTTGTTGTTCGACAAATCTAGGACCGTACAACCACCGGTCACCAACGGAAGCTCGCCCGTGAGCACGTTGTTTGATAGATTAAGAACTTGCAGCGTTGTCGACATAATCATACTTATCGACCCTGCAAATTTGATTAAAACGTTAGGAAATGTACATACCGTGTGCAGGGTAAGTTGGAATAAAACCCATAAACATGTTAAAAAAAGCCTGGAAACCGATATTTCACGCATTATTCATTATAAATAACCCTAAATATTCATGAATATTGTTCAACATTATTAGCATACATTTTCATTATTCATACATCTTCATCATAAATAACCTTCATCGTGAAACTCTATCACGATATTCATTATGAATAACCCAAGATATTCATTATGAATAACCACAGATATTCATTATCAATAACCATAGATATACATGAATATTGCTCATCGTGAACATCATACATTTTCATCGAAAATAACTTTCATAGCGAAAATCTATCACGATACTCATTATGGATAACAATACATATTCATTATGAATAACAATAGATATTCATTATGAATATCCCCTAAATATACATGAATATGGTTCATCATGAATATCATACAGTTTTATCACAATATCATACGATTTTTCATCATAAACACAACTTTCATTCTGAAAATCTATCAAGATATTCATTATGAATAAAGCACTAATAGTTGCTTCTTAGGCAGTAATAGAGATTTACCTGTGAGATTATTGCCACTCAAATCTAACTCGGTCAAGACCAGTGAATCGCCTTTCAGAAGATCATTCGGTATAAACCCCGAAAACCCGTTATTCGAGAGCTTAAGCACCTGAAGATCATAAGCGAAATTGAAACTCGGCAATTCACCCGAAAACCGATTATAGCTCAAATCCAACACGACCACGCTCCCAAACATCTGCGCCACTCCCCCACTAACCAAAGACCCGGTCAGCCGATTCCGACTAAGATTCAAGTACTTGACCGTATCCGAAATCCCGGCCAGAAACTTCCCGTGTTCACCCAAAGAACTTTCCAGAAGGTTCCCACTAAAGTCAACATGAACCGCGGTGGTCAACAGCAAGAATTCGGCATCAAAATCACCATCAAACATGTTTCCATGCAAATCAAGAACCTCAAGAGCGACCATATCCTGAAACCCCCTCGGAATCCTCTTCGAAAACCCGTTTTCCGACAGATTCAGGTAAACCAAGTTGTTCAAAAGCGTCAAAGACGACGGAACCGACCCCGAAAACGAGTTTCGGCTCAAATCCAACGACCTAATCGAACCAAGCCCCGAAACCCAATCGGGAATGGACCCCGAAAAGTCGTTTCCAGCTAACGACAGATTCGTTAAGCTCCCGATCTTACCGATATCCGACGGTAACGTCGAATTGAACAAATTATCCGAAATATCAAGAAACTCAAGCATTTCCCCTAATTTTCTCGGAAACTTCCCGGAGATCGAATTGTTCGAAATCGAAAGCTTTACCAACTTAGTGAGATTTGCAAACACATCTAGATCAACATCAGCCACTAATGAGTGATGATCAAGAACAACACCAGCCACATTACCACCATTACACATGATTCCATTCCAAGAAGAAGGGCAGCCATTGAAATCAATGGATTCCTCATTCCAAGAACTGAGAACAAACGACGTCGGATCGTGTTTGATTCCTTTCTTGAATTCAAGAAGGGCTAAAATGTCCTGTGAAGGAAGCTGACACGTGGCGGGAATGATGAAGAACAATAAAACCGCCATTAAAGAAGCTTCAAGAATCATCTTCATCTTCATTTCAAGATTAATTTATATCAAAAAAAAGCTCAAAAGGTTTGAACTTTTCTTTTCTTTAGTGAAAGATAAGTTAGACCCTAAAAGGGGGTTTTCATTAATTTCAAGATTTATGGGTTTAAAATCCAAGAAAATTAAAAACCCATCAAGATCTAGAAACAAAGAAGTGAAATGGAAGCAATGCAGAGGAAAATGGTTGAAAAAAGAGAGCTTTTAGCTGCAAAGGGATTGTGGGTTTCTTACCTTATTTACAGTTAGCTTTGAAGAGTGTTCAAAAAAACCCTTTTTTTAAGGTTTTTGGGGGTAAAGATTTGCTGCATTTGAGTTGGGAAGAGGGTTTGGAAGGAGGTGGTGGTGGTGGTGATGGTGGTGGTGGTGCGGCGGCGGCGGAGCAAGCGTGGGTGGAAGCTGGAAGTGTTGTGTGTGTGTGTGTGTTTGTGTGTGTGTGTGTGTGTGAGAGAGAGTGATTTAAGGTTGGGGGACTGTGGAGTGAATGAAATTATGAAATGGGCTTTGGTGCTCCTTTGCTTTGTCTTTTTCAATTGATTTCTTTTCAGGATAAAAGAATTCTTTTTATTTTTATATTTTTATATTTTCCATTTAAAGTAATCTAAAAACACATATTGGATATAATTTAGAGTAAACTACATATTTGGTCCCTGGAGTTTGTTGATTTTAATGGATATCATTCTTAAATTTTAAAACTCAAGTTTGGTCTCTCAATGAGTCAATGTCATTCCATAATAGTTTGGTCTTTTTACTCTATTCTTCTAATAATTGTTAAATTTTTTTGTTAATCTAAATAAGCCACCGTTGATCAAACACTTACTTGAGTAAGTATTTATCAGCAAATTTTAAACACTATCATTTATTTACCGGGTAAGATTTTAGTTCATAAAAACTATGTTGTATGCAACAATTTATCCGCTAAAAGTTAACCATAGTAAGAGACAACGACTCTCACTTATCGAATAAAACTCTCATCTTTGCATTCATTCTTACTGGTTAAGATTCTTGATCATTGTCATATGCTTTCGGAAGATAATATGACTTGGTAAATGTTTGTTCGAGCAAGTGTTTTGTAAACAGCCCCTAAGTAAGAGATGTTTTAAACATTTTTATTGATAACAAAAATAAGGGCATTTAATTATATGATGATGGGTTTAACAGATAAATTACAAAGGACCTCACTCTAAGATAATCCTTATTTAGTTTGATTTAATGGGAAAAGTTAATTACAGATAGAGAAAAAAAAAGCTAAAACAATTGTGAAATAACAAATACAAGTATACAACGGAAGAAATCTAAGTTTTTAATGTTTAGGGATGATAGATGTTCAAATCAACATACACTTGGGACCAAAAATTAAATTTACTCTAAAATTTAATATAAAATAATACCAAATCACCATTCTTCAAAAAAATCACTTCAATAATTCTAGATATAGATTTATTTATGACTATTAATTACCAAATTACACATTTTAGAAACAATCATTAAAAATTTTGCAATATTCTCTAATTTTTCATAAGATTACGTTTCCAAATCCAACCTATTTCTAATGACATAAAATATCCATTTATAAACATTTCAATTCCATTTCAATAAAAAATAATTTATATATTCTTTAAAAAGTTTTGGTAAAAGGAAAAAGTAGACCACTTTCAATCTTTTTACAATAAATTAGTCAAAGTATTTATTCGATTAAACAAAAAGCGGGAAATGGGACCGTATTTTTTTGTCTAATTTTTCAGTAAGCAAAATTTTTATTTTTACCCGCCAAAAGGAAAATTTTCATTTTCCACCATACTCTTTCCAGATCTTAATTGACTAAATCCAGAGTAACGTACAACCTTTTATCCACAAGGTACAAGTGTTTTTGCTTATAGATGACAAAAAAGGTGGAATCTTTTTTATAGTGGACGCCAAAGTAAGTATAAAATGTACTTAATTATGAGTTGTGGGGTCCGGTAGAGTGGGCTTATTAAATAAGCCGGATTGTTTTGTTACCCAATGGCATAGGGAACGTGATCTGTAGTGTCCACGTAGGACCCAGTGGGGCCCACATGAAGTTAACGGCTGTTAACGGAAATGGATGTCACTGTCAAGTTTTTATAACCGGCGGTGAAGTAGGTGTTAGGGTTAAGACGGGTAGGGACATTTTGGGGACAAAGGAAGATATGCTTTCTTAAAAGGTCCATCCAATAAATTGTTTGTTTGTTTGTTTTAAAATAATAATAATAATAATAATAATAACATGGACTCATACATTATAAAATTTAAAACTATATAAAATTGTAGTTAATCACATCAAACCAAAAAATTAGAAAGGAGTCTAAGGTTGTGAGTATGAATTAATTTGTATAAATTAGAAAAAAAAAACTGTTTGAATGGGTTTTTTAATAGATCGAAGAAGTGTAGTTGACCGAATAGGTCACTACCAAGTAATCACGTATAGTTGACCGAATAAATAGAGTCTCGTTAAGTTCCTAATAAATATAGACCACAATATAGGGGTGTTCGTCTAAATCACCAAGCCGCATAATCAACCACTCACACTCACGATTTAGAACTTTTGCATTGTGTTTCGTTGTTTGCAATTTTGCCAAAATTGCACTATGCGATTCAACTTACAGTTTTGAGTTATCAAACTGCAGTTCAAACCACGCCGCACCGTATGTTTTTATATTATGTATTTTTTTTTAAAAAAAATTATACATAACATGTTATATATGTGGGTGAGTTCAAATGGAAACTCAAATCTATTTGCGGACGTGAGGACAACCGAGATTGCACCACGTGTCATGTTCAGTCTTGATAATGCAAGATTATTCAGACCAAATGTTAATCTTTTATTCATGGTGACTGGTGAATAATACAACATTCAAACTAAATAATAATACAACATTCGCTATTATTGGGTCTGAATGTTGTATTATTCACTATAAATAAAGATGAACATTCAGTCTGACATGTGAATCATACATTCATGTATTATTCAGGCTGAATAAGACACATGATGCACTCACAACTGTTTTCACGTTTGGAATTAGATTTGAGTTTACAACCAAACTTTCGTCTCTCTATGTATATATAGAGAGAGAGAATAATTTAGTATTTTGGCAATATATTATTTTTGGACTTTATAATATATTTAAATTAAGTTGGTCTTGAATAAGCAATTGGCCAATTGGGAGTGGGGACTAAAGGATCTACATGAAGAAAAAAATGGATACGTCACACAACTCACACGTTAGTTTTAGTTGGAAGCTTATTCTTTATTTTTTAGACTAGTTTTAATTGTGTGATTCACAATAGGTATTCGAGAATAAGGGGTATTAAAACTCATATTTTTTTTGGGGCTACGGTTACTTATTGTTGATTTCAAATGTAATTTTTAACTTACAAGTTTCAGTTTGTAAACATAAATTGCAATAAAGACAAACCGCATAAATCGCACATACTGTACGATTTGGTGTAGTTTGACGTTTATACGGTGAGGTTTGCAGTTTGGAAAAATGGTCAAACCACATATGCGGTGCAGACGGTTTGGCTATAACGTGCACCACAAACACCGCTACTAATTAGACATATATGTTAATGTAACATGTATAGATCCATATTCATATACCTTCAATAGTATTCTTGTGTCTTTTGATTTATAAATTTGTCATAATAATTTTAAATTTTTATTGTGGGTGTATCAAAAATACCACAAGCCGAGATTCGAATTTTGATAATAATGAATATCGATTTTTTAAGAGCATGTATCATTCATTGAAAGTCATTGCTTCAAATATCAGTTATCCATGAATATCCGTGAGTGTATTCAAAAATCATGGAAAAAGATATGATGTTTCTTTGGATATGTTTCCTTCATCCAAGGTCATTCCTTAAGAGGACTTTTGGTGTCATCATTCATGGACCATGGATGTGTCTAACATGTTTTTTTGTTGCATTTTGTGTTTAACATAATTTCATCTATTTTGAAATAAAAACAAAATGTTAATATATGCTTACTTAGTAAAACTTATATAGTAACATCAAGTTGATTTTTAAGATATATATTTGTGCAGTGTTAACCTGTCGAAGTAACCTCCAATAACAATTTCAAACCTCAGTCATTTATTTATTTAAATTGTTATTGATTAGTTATATTATTTAAGTCAACTATGGTTATTCACTTTCAATTTAGGATGCTACATTACACAAAAAAATGTATATTAGATGTATGTAAAAATAGTCAAGTAAGCAAAACAAAAAATGTATATTCGATGGAGTGTGGCTTCTGTTTTTATTTTGTTTCCTGTTTGTTTTCTTACTCGTTGGTGCTTTGTAACTCTCGTTGGTTTTGGTTTGGTTGGTAATAAATTGGTTTGCTGTTAAAAAAAAAAGCAAAACAAAAAAACTAGAATGGAGCTCAAATTTAACCATAACCGACCTTCGTATTTTTGTTGTAAATTTTTTAATGGATTCTTGATTTCAATATATCTTTACAAAATTAAAATTACCATACTTGATCATTTCTTATATTATTTTTCAGACCACAAACTTTAAATTTGGTTGTTCATATACCTTAAAACCAATTAACTCAATCCATGTACAACCCTACAATTTAGGAGAGGGTTGATGTAATTTAATGCTTATGTTAATTACTTTTACACTCTACAACAAATATATGTAAGTTGTCAAACTATTTTCAAATAAGCTATGAAGTTAAATATAGAATCAAAGGGTTTTATTATGTTTTCTTTTTGATATAGAGATTTAAAATTTTGATGTTTTACAGCATTTATGAGTTTCTAAAAGGTTGGATATCTTCCGATAGAAAGAAATAATTTTGAATGACATTAAATGTCATTTAATATCTTATAAATATTATAGTCGTACTTGGATTTACATGACTTCATGACATTAAATACAGAAATAATCATATATAACATGAATTTATTGAATAATTATTCCTATAAAAATATCAAAACCACCAATTAATAAAATATCATATAAGGTATATAAGAATATAAGATTATGAGTTTTCTATGTTTTTTAAGGGCATAAAATTATCATTTTTGTAAAAGCAACCAAACCTTATATTAAAATGCCCCAACTACCAAGGATAAATAGCGGAAACAATACAGTAAGACCAAAATCACGATCAAGTACACCACATCCTATAGCTACACAAGCTTCTAACGGAAAAGAAAAACTACTACATAGGGCAACGACATAGAGAGGACGAGCTAGTGGTCCAATGTTTACAAGCGATAAACCATCTGAACCATCCATGCCCCTTCTAAACCGCCATTAATTCAACAAAAAAAAAAAAACACAAGCCCACGACTACTGCAGATAGATCAAATCGCCGACCAATTACCAAGCTCGACATGCTGCACCAAGTTGACGTGGAATGTAACCTACAGCGAAAACGTCGAAAATACCCAACATGTTGTATGCACCAAACAAAAGAATTGCAGTCTAAAACCGAGGATACCCAACAACGACTATTGGGATAATCCGAGCTGAATCTGTCGCCCAACCTTAATGCACCTATTACTCGTATGACCGTCCTCGAAACACCTCTATCGCTAGCCATTGTATACATTTGCTCGGCCCAATAACCAAGTGTACCATCGACATGTTGGTTTTTGGATCATCTACTCAACCACTCGAAAACTATCCTTTGCCATTTGAAAAAGTGATAATTGGTTCGAATCTTGTCCCCTTTGAAGACGATCTTGTTGTTATGATTCCACGCTAAATATAGGAACACCCATTTTGCCAAACGGACCGAATGTTTTCTCCCATTTGACACAAACCAAAATATTTTTTTCACCCCACCCAAAAAAGCCCTACTACATATTCTCTCCATTTGTCTAATCACTCCACTTGGAGATCGAAACAAATATGGGAAGCACAAAGGCATGCTACCAATTACCGCTTTCACAAGAGTTAATCAACCTCCGAAAGAAATACTTTTTGATTTCCATGAGGCAAGTATAGCTTTTAACTTACGCATCGAAGCTTCAATTGGGAGGCCGAGATACACAAAAGGTAATTAACCTTCTTCACACCCAACCCCTCCTGCCCACTCTTGCACCTCCAAATCACTCAAGCCCAAACCGGATATCTTACATTTTCTCATATTTATTTTGAAACCCAAACAAATAATGAAAATTTAGACAACTGTTACACTGATAATTAGTTTAAATAACACACACACACACACACACATATACACACAAAAATGGTTGGGTTCAAGTAAGAAGTTAAGGTTAATGTGAGAAACGTGAGAAGTCGTCATCAATTGTTGGTCAACTGTTGGACGAGTAATTGATACACATGAGAATGAGATGCACCAAGACAAGATGCACCAATATGCATTAGATCAATTCATTTCCAAAAAGTAATTCATGATTAAAAAAGATCAATGATTCAAAATAACTTATCACATTTAACTCAACTTCTCATTCTATTCTTTTATGTTTGTATTTCACGTTTTAGAGGAGGAAAGATGCTTAGCTCATGCTCATATGCTATGACATTGAATGGGCAGGAGACGTAGATTGAACCTCTTATTAATACAAAGTGTTGTTATATGGATCCCCTTTGGCATTTGATCCACGCATATAAATGTAGATTCCCTTACCCATTTCCCTCGTAGAGGGGATCCATTTATACTTTTCTATTATTATAACCTCTTGTTATGTCTCACATCAATTTCTTATAAAAACAATTTTACTTGACAATTGATACTAAACCCCCTGAATTTAAATATTGAACACCATGGTCATTAAAAAACAACCACACCATCCATTTTGAGGAAGAATTGATTTCATCTTGAGAAAGAATCAACACATAATCAAACATGAATCGATTTGAGGAATAATCAACAATGGCTTTTGGCTTCAAGTGAAGGTCAACCTTAGATTTGAATCAATTGCGACGATTTTATTTTACGAATTACTGAAATCAGATTTTGCTTCTTTTTTTTTTTAATTTATATATATTATTTGCATTCAAATTATTTTACATTTTCTTTTGATATTTACTGAGAACAAAAATAACAAGATGATGAAGACCAAGAACAAAATGATAACAAAAAAGAGAAATTGCCTTTGCAAAATAGGGTGTGGTAGCACATGACTCATTTAATGTTTATAATCATAATAACACAAACTTGGACACTTTTATAACGACAATATTTGTTAAAGTTTGATTTTAAAAGTTCGATATCTGATTCACACAAGTACGAATTAACAGATTATCCATAGACAAATTATTTTTGTTCATTTAGCCATGAAAACTACGTTACATGACATGACACATGTATGTACTTGGTTTGTGACAAAATCCATTCTTGGTCACAAGGAAGAAACAATCTTTATTTTTTGAATGTAGAGTACTACTCACATCAATTTCTATTTGTTGTGCCTTTTGTATTTTGAAAATACATGAGACTATTTTATATGAGAGTTCAAATATAAACTATACGTATTAATCTCGATATCTAAGTATTTTAATAAATATCACAATTCACAATAGAAAGTGATAAGAATGAATCAACTTTGATTCCCCCCCACAAATGTGGAGATCATAACAAATGAACTTTCATTATTTTAATAAATATCTCAATTGATTGGTTTGTATAGTTTTTACTAATTAGATGGTTTGCAAAAGAAAGTGTACATAAGAGCCTAAGAGGCGGATTCATTTTTAAGTGGTGACACAATTTAATTATAAAATATCTAAATAAAAGTATCACAAAAATATTAGCATAGATGTTTCTTGTACCTACATAGAAAAGATGTGTGCTCAAGTCCTATATACATTTTTTTTTCTAAACACAAGAATATTCAAACTCAACAAAATTTAAGCTAAAAATCAACAAATTTGACAATAATTAAACTCGAACACGAGCCCTTTCTACAAAAGTAGGAAGATTTACCTGCACCATCAAAATACTATGCAAAGTTATATTGAAAATTTGTTTCATGTTCTTTTATGGCTTGAGGGAGAAATGTTGATATGCATAAGCTTGCTTTGTTATATGTATTTGCAATTTTGCATATAAGGTATTGTTGAGAATTTTACCTTTCTACTAATTCATTTTATTGCATGTTGTATTTGGTATATGAGTTGATAACTTACTAGACGTAAGTAAGTGATTTGAAATCGACAAACGCAAATTCGAAGGAATCTTACTTGGTAAGTTAATCTTACCCCTAAATCTAAAGAAGGAAAGTCGGCTAAGCTCAGAAACAAATTTAAAACCTATTAGCCCCATTACAAAGGAATCGACTTAAGAGTTGGGACTCGGGACTAGAGATGACAAAAAATCGATCCGAGTCCTAAAGAGTGTTGTCATAACCGAATGTCCACCAAAATACTTTGGCCATGTCAAGCTTTACAGGGACCAGTTATGAGAACAAATCCTCAAATGGGCCTAAATTGGCCTATTTAATTTTTAGTTTTTTAAAAATGATTTTTACCGATTCCCGATCCTTCGACAGTGCCTGCGCGGCCGAACCCATTTGGCCTAGGAATGCCAACATGCAACCTCTGGATGGTTTTGCGTCCCCCGACTCGAAATAACACAATATGACCCGACCCCGACCCCGACCCAGACCCAAACTTAGTTGGCTTTCGAATTTTCCATCGAGTTCAAGGTTTTCTGCCATACCTAATTTGACCTCTCTTGTTTGGGACCACCCTAGCATGGGACCAATTTCATCCATGTCTAACAAGTTGGTCAATTTTTAAATGGGCCTTGGATTAACAAAATTTGATAGCCTACCAAAGCAAAAATCTTTAAACCCAATTCCATTAATCAAGAAAACCATGTTCACCTCTGCTACAACAACAACCTTCAAGTCCTTCACCTTCACCATACTCAAACTCAAATGCCCAAAACACCCCTTCTTCCTAACCACCACCGCCACCACCACCACTTCCATGGCTGCGCCACCCTCAACCACCGTCTCTCTCCGTGCCATCTCCGCCCATTCTTCCGTCGACACCTCTCCTTCAACACAAGAAGCAAGACCCGCCATTATTAGCCAGCAAGAATGGCAGGCGTGGGGGACCCAATCCCCATTCCCAACACAAGTGGCGGAAATCGTCGATGAAATGATGGTTTCTGAGAGAGAAAGCGATGCCCAGATGAAATTTGGAGGACTTGGTGGCAAACTTAAGGTATTATTATAGGAATTCAATTCAAACCCTAGTTCTGTTTTTGTGGATTCATATATATATATATATATATATATATATATATATATAAGTCAAGTGTTTATTAAGTCAAGTGTTGGTTGGTTATCTTTGATGGGTAATTTTTTATATAAATGAATGTGTTATCTTATCAATTTGAATGTAATATCCAAAATCTTTTTATTGAGTATGTGTAAATTGGTTGAGAAAGCTTTTAAATTTGGCAATGTAGTCAATTGTACTAAAATGGGTTAAAATGTTGGGAAATGTGGGCTTGTGTGGTGGTGATCATTTGGATAGTTTATGGATAGTGTATTGTGTATATGGAAATCACTTTCTAAATAGTATATTTTGGTCTTATATATGTCTCTTGGTTTGCATGAAACTAGTAATGGGATAATCTAGAAAGTTCACTCTCGTTTAAGGTATAAACTCGAGTAATTTATATGAACTAGATCAATGTTGTATTTGTTTATAAGAGAGATCGACGGTTATGGGCGGTTAGCTAGTTAACTTGTAACTCTGCAACGGTTGTAAGTTTGTATCGCTAAAGGATAAGATTGTATAACAGTTGCAACTTACTTAGAAGCTCTGAGTGAGAAGTACCAAACCTAGAGGGACCAAGTCCAGAAGGACCGAAGTCACCGGACTCAAAAGGCTCGAAGCTTTGAGTGAAGACTCAGAATGCTGAGCTAAGACTAGCTGTGTTTGGCAAACTAGCTGATAAGCTAGCTGGTAGCTGATAGCAGATAAGCTAGCTAGTACCTAATAAACTAGCTTATGAACAAATTGTGGTTGGCGAAAACTAGCTTATGTGTATGTAAAATGATCAAAAAATGTATCTTGGAATATAATACTTAATATTAATAAGGGTATAATTGGGAAAAAGCTACAAAAAGCTCCCAAAATGCTACTCCAAGTAGCGTTTCAATAAGCTAGCTTATGGTCCATCCAAACACGTAAGCTAGCTTATTTTTGCCAAACACAACCTTAAAAGCTCCAAGTCCATAGACTTCTGATTCATACATAGGTAAAATTTCACAAAGTTCCTAACTAAAATTCCTCTGTAAACCTATTCATAAAATCCATAGATGGGAGCTATCCTTGGACCCCTATCTTATGGCGATCTAAGGTGATAGAGACAACATTTGTGAGTGCACACTCCACATCTCCTAACTCGAATTGTTTGCCTTATCATCTATTCGATCTCAAGTAAATGAAAATCACAGTTACGCCAAACTGATTGATGACACCAAAATCACCAACAAAAAATAGGGGTCGGGACGATGAACTTGTGAGATTAAGGGGCCGTTTTCCAAGCGCTTACTGGTAAAATTCAACACTATCTTTACTTACGAGGTAAGATTATAGTCCACCAAAACGGTATCGTATGCAGCAATTTTTCCAGTAAGCGCTAACTGGTTTTCACCATCACTTACTAAGGTGAGACTCTCGGTTCTTGGCTTAGCTCTTACTAGGTTAAGATTCTTGGTCTTTGCCATATGCATGTGGTAGGTAATGTGGCCTAGTAAGCACTTACCTGAGTAAGCGTTTGGTAAACGGCCCCTAAGAATTGGTTCAGTCATGGGGAACAGGTCCAACCTCTTTTAAAAACCTATAAACCTTGGTGCACTTGGGTTGCACTTTTGTATGATTAGTAAGGTTCGATGGTTCCCTTTTCTTTAGAAACATATATTTTCATGTTTTCTTATTTCTTGCTAACAACCGATGTAAGTTGTAACTTTTGAGATATAGATGAGACTGAATGTGGTCTGCTGGTTTTGTCTTCTTACGTGTATTATAAACATTTTAGTATATGATCATCAATCAAAAGCTTAGTTAAACTATTATCAAATTGTGTTTTTTTTTGATGGACCGATGGAGAGGTGCGGTAGTTCGTTGAACATTTGGTTCGATCAAGATTTAGCAATGCGTAATTGTTGTTTTATAGCTTTTGAGATGCTGTTGTGTGCTATCAGAATCTTTAAATTCTGACTTTTACGTTGAAGGGTTCATTTGGGCCTACTTTTAACTTCCGAAACTAATAATATGTGCATTGCAAAAATGTAATTTTTGATGTGAAAGTGGATGCTCTAAAACCAAATAAAATCAAACATAACGGGTATAATCTCACATTCTCACTCGAAAATTGGCTCTGAGCTATCGCTCCAGAACTCAACTATTTTCTTGGTTTTTTACTTCTCTGGCCCTCTTCTACATAGAGTCTTGAGTAATCGTTCTTTTTTTCTCATAATTGTTAGTCGGTTTCATTAGTTGATTTATAGGTCCTATTCAAATTTCTTTTTAATTGTGTTATGAAAAATTATTTATAGGTTTTTAGTTCAACTGTGCTTTATGAAAGTCTAATTTTGACTTAGTTAAGACTTGCATATTGTTTTAATTGTTGGTGGGTTCATCACTTTCATATTGTTTTATTTGTTTTTGTGTTTAATACTCACAATTTTAATTTATAAAACTACCGAAACATTTCTTATCATCCAACGCCTTGTTCTGAGTTCATGTTTTGATGTTGAAACTATATATTTATTCAATACATATAGTATCTTAAGTTATACATACATATACATATTTAGGGGTGGGTTTTGGTGAGAAGTTGAGGTTAATGTGAGAAGTTATCAACCGTTGGATGAGAAGTGGATGCACATTAGGATGAGATGCACCGGAACAATTCCCTTCTAAAGCACAATTCATGGGAGAGCATGAGATTAAAAGTTATCAAGGGTTCAGATCCACTTCTCACATTTCTCACAATTAACCTCAACTTTTCACAAGGACAAAAGCTTGTTATGCCATGTTTGATGCGACATTAGACAAGGACAAAACAAGACTGAGCGAGACAAAAATGGTTTTTGTCTTTTCAAAATAAGTGGAAAAAAATCAGGGAGATGGGACAAACTTGGTAAATTACACAACTACCCATGTCAGATTTAAAACCCTAAAATCCGTCGACAATTTTTCACCCATGATCTACGACACTCTTGCCCATCCAGTTCGCATACCATACGCACCCATATGCGATCACTTCTAATTGTCTATCCCTTACGTTCTGCTTATATTCTCTAATATCTTACAATTCAAATGTGGTAATTGGCTTTCTTGTTTCCATGGTTTCTTGTATAGCAACATAGTTTAACTCAAAATTATCGTCTACAATACTTGTGCAAGTCCATATCAATAACTATGCTTAAATTTAGGGAGACTTCAGGACGCAAGAAGATAAAAAGCACAGGGCAAAATATAGGGCGTTAGATGATTCCGAGCAAAAGCTCCACTTCTTTTCAGCTAGACAAATAGCATGCCGTTTACTTGGAAGCAGAGGTTACCTTTGCCAAAAGGTACAATTTACATTGATAATTATAGTTATCGCTCAATGGTTTTATGGCATCTTCAGTTTCCTTTGTTACTCCTTTGTCCCAAAATAAATGTTCACAATGAAAAAGGTTAAGGTATACAGTTACAGGAATATGTAATCATTACACTTTTTACTTAACTAAAATGACAATTTTACCCTTGACGATAGATGGAGTATTGGGCTTCTCCATCTCATAATCAAGGGTAGAATTGGAAAGTGAACACTTATTTTGGGATGGAAAGCGTATTTAGCTAGGTGCTTAGAAAAATAAGTTTGTATTTTTTGGAAGGGTGTCTTGGGCTATGCCCAGACTAATCCGGACAAATTATAGATGTAAAACATCAACCCTGATAAACTCAGTGGTCACAATTGTTGTGAAACGTCTGGAATTGAACCCTGGGCAGATGAGATATTCCACCACATCTCCTTAGCCTCAACCTACGCCACAATCCTTGTGTTGTGGTTAAAATAAGTTTGTATTACTTATGTTATAGATTCATACACTTTATGGTGTTGAGATATTAATTAAGATTATACAGTGTTGGCTTCCTCTTGAAGATTGCATGTGTTCGAGGGTTGTACCTTGTTCTCTTTGGCATCGGATACGGTTTTGGTTATATATGCACCCGAAGGTATAAACGTTATTGACTAATCTCAAACTTTACCGGCTTTTTTTGTAGTCATTTGAGGGGAACTTATTTTTTTTAGGATTTTTTGAGGCAAAACAACACAGGGAAGTTATTATGGCAAGTATTTGGCATCGATGCAGCCACATTGTGCATATTTGGCATTGAAGAGCATGAAGAAATTATGTGGAAGGCGTTCATGCATTCAGGTTGGTACTATTTGATGCATGAAAATTGAAATAATTTCCAAGATTTCTCTTGAAATTTGCAAGAATTCCTTTGCGACTTTGCGTTGAGCTATCTATTTGCACAATATCGTTGTTACAAAAATAGGTGACCAATGATTTGATCAATGACATTTCTTTGTTTTGTTTTCATTAGAGGGTATTTAAGGTATTTGATTAATCATCGTATATTTTGTTTAAATTATGTGCTTAAGTGTTTTACTTGTAAACGTCCTAACGTGTTATGAAACGTTTTTTAGGGAGAAACAATGTTTGGTGCCTTTATCCAAAATAAAAATGCACCTACAAAGTCCGTAGAGGAGAGTTTTGTTGGATATATGTCATCCGAATCACATCAGGTACTTTTGGTTTAGTCAATTTTTTGAAGTATATAATATTTATAGACTCAGGTTCAGGGAAAACTACAAAAAATGGAAAACTGAGAAACACTCTAATAACCATTCGTTTGTTTGGTAGGTTTCTAACAACCATTCGTTTGTTTGGTATGCACATGTGCATAAAAGTAACTGAAAATGTTTCTTGGTTTCTATGCACGCATAAATACGAGACATTACTTTTATGCACATGTGCGTGCATACTAAACATATTACTTTTATGTACATGTGCATACCATACAAACGAATACCGGGTATTAGGGGGTTCCTTGGTTTTCTACTTTTTTTTTGTGGTTTCCCTGAACTCAAACACACTCGTTGCCTTTCATGAGGTTTGAACTCTTGACCTCAAGGTAGATTAGGATCTAATAGTAACTTGGGTACAGTTAATTTCATCAAAATTTGTATACAGTGTTACCTATCCACAAGCAAATAAGCACACTATCGGCTATTCTACAAAGTGATAACTTGCTAAATATTTGTACAGATAGATTCAGGCGAAACAATGAACTTTATCTTGATTGACGGTACATGGAGCAATTCGGCTGCAATGTTTAGGCGTTTGAAGGTATAATATATGCCATTTGCATACCGCATTTATCTTCATTTTTTTTGGGAACCATCCTAAATACTTCACATCAAATAAAAAAACGACCCATTCTTCTTCAAAAAAAAGTATGGCGTCAGCTTCTGCCGTGCCCCCACTGTACCGGTCCCATGACCATAACAAGGGAGGTAAATTGTGTGTTCCAGTGGTACGTGGGTAAATTTACCTTCTTGAGAATGAACATGGGACTGTTGTGGTGGGGGCACTTCAGAGGGTGACAGATA
Source organism: Centaurea solstitialis (assembly GCA_030169165.1). Classification (NCBI taxonomy): domain Eukaryota; kingdom Viridiplantae; phylum Streptophyta; class Magnoliopsida; order Asterales; family Asteraceae; genus Centaurea; species Centaurea solstitialis. The sequence goes on along the minus strand of CM058043.1, from coordinate 3,769,088 downwards.
CTTTTTTTTGAACAAGTATTAAATGCTTGTTGATGAAAATGAGGATGACATTATAGGGAAAATAATAATGTTAAGACTTTGACACAATTACTAGTTTGATCTACGTCCATAAGATCAGGGGTGGACCCAAAAAAATTTCAAACTGTGGCACCGTTTGACTATAAGAAACAAATATAGAGACATTTTCACAAAATCAGTATCTGTCTGGTGGTTGATTTCTTGCTTTTCAAATGTAAGGCCTCGCGTTTGAATCAATTTATTAGAAAGATAATAAATATGATATTAAAAGCTAAAAACTAGGAAAATGTCTCTAACATGATTTGAATAGATCTAGCATTTGAAAAGGAAGGAACTAACGAACTCTACAAGGGAAATTTGTGTTCTTATTGTAGTTTCAATATATATGGTTGCATACAACAAATTGATACAATGATACTTTTTATGACCCTATAATTTATATTACGACAAATGAACGAAACTGTGGCACGTGTCACACTAGGTCCCCCAATGCATAAGGTTTTTTTCTTCTTTTTTTTTTCTCCCCTTTTTTCTCGTTGTTGTAGGAGTAGTTTTGGCAATAACATCTTTATCATACTAAATATGGTCACATAATTGCAATTTTCATGGGTTAGATATGATTGCAGGAACGAGCGGATTTAACATGGGGAGACGATCTTCCATGCATATCACTCACGACAGGTGCATCTCCGATGCATAAGCTTAGGTAAGATTTGTGGTCGACAAACGTTTCACAACTATTCAAACAATTTTTCCAAAATTCTCACTGTTCCCATTTTCATGTTCCCTCTTTGCCCCACCAATCATTTGGAACACATCATTCTCTTTCTGCAAATAATAATAAAAATAATGATTTGAACATATATTAAAATTAATAAAAAGATGTGTTTTATAACGATTGGTACGACAATCGGTTAGGAAATGTAAAATGGGAACTTGCGATTTTTTCTAGTCACAGAGCCGAGGTGCTAGGCGCACCTTGGGCATCTTTTATTTTATTTTTTCAAGTATATAATATTTATATACAACAAAAACACACATACTCACACATGTGAGATGTGACCTTTGGTGAGGTTTGAACTCTGGGTGGATGTGCTTTAGGGCTTTATCAATAACCTGGGTACTGTTGGGTCAATTGCAAATTTGTATTTGGAATGCAGGCCGCAACCATCATGGGACCGAACCTGTACAGCGGCCGCAGCCGTGGGGCTGTTGGATGAGCTACATGATGTTTCACAGTTTAGCTCGTTGAGGTTGGATAAACAAGCTGAAGCAGTCGAGAATAGCGTAGATGTGTTGTTGGCATCACTTACGGCCCGAAGGCTTCGTATGGGTCGCTCCATCTCTCGTGCACAAAGACACCACAACGACATCTGTTAAAATCAATACCCGTAGAGGGGTCATTTCGTTAATGGCGTGAATGCTCCATAACTAAAAAAATGGTCACCATTGCGTATACGAATTTTTCGAAGATTTGGGAATCCATCCTTTTTTTAGAAAGTGTTGTCCGAGCTTGGCTCATATGAATTGCAAACATTGGGCCTTGAAGTTAATAGGTAGTGGGCCTTAAAGTTAATAGATAGTAGAGGTGCACAAAGTCGAATTTTAATGTGATTTGGTTTTTTGGTCTTTGAAAAAACTGGTTTGGAGGGGTTAAAAGGATACCCAATCAAACCGGTTACGGATTGAAAAAATCCGGTTTTTTTCGATGATGGTTTGGAAAAATCTAGTAGGCTAAAACTTAGGTAAAAGATTTTTTTTTTAGAAAATAACTAAAACAATATTTAATTAACAAAATTTTATTTTAACCGTTAAAAGAATTGACCAACTTATGAAGTTTTTGCAAGTCAATAATTATCTTCCAATTTATAAATTTGTAAGAAAGAAATATATTATTTTTCACACACCACAAGGATCAAATTTATAAATTTGTAACCGGATTATTTTTTCACAATAAAATCCGGTTATTAATCTGATAAACAAATCGCCTTATCCCCCAAAAAAAATCCGGTTATAATATCCTGTTCTAAAAAATCCGGTTTGGGCAAATCTAGTTTTGGATAGTTTTCGTGCAAAATGGGATATTTGGATTTTTTTTGTACCTCTAATAGATTGTAATTCGGAGAGGATTTGAACTAGGGTACAATACCAAGGCTTACGAGCTAAGTTATCCCTCAAGGTTTATCTGTCTTCTTTTTAATGCTCGATTTGTGCATGCCTTTTGATATGAACCAAACGGATTGATTTACATCATCCATATATCGAGATTAGTTGGATCATGAATTGGTTTGCAGTGGATGAGTTGAAATTCGAGCGTTGACAAATCTAACCTAACTAGTTATATTTAGTCATATTTGGTGATCTACTAGTGTTAATGCAAAAAGGCTTGAGGGAAGTTTGTGTCTACACGTCTTCCAGTGCTGTGGCAGATTGGTTATGGCTCGGGGGGTTCATAGCGCCTTAACCGAGTTCGAGTCTTCTTGTGCGCATGCCTGAGGACATTTAAGTGGGGCCATGTTTAGCCTCCAAAATTATCGAGGATTAGTCGGGCTTTGATCCTGACACCCTTAAAAAAAGTGTGTCTACACTACAAATTTATTTTCCACTTAACCCCATCTCAGCTTTTGGTCTATCATAATATCGATATTTCAAGAACAAGAAAAATGGGTCCTACATGGTCTAGAATCATCGACCGGATAAAGCCTAACGATGACAACTTGGTAAAATTTGTTTTCTAGTACCATGGAATCAATAAGTTTTGTTTTCTAGCCCATGGAATTCTATCCCCACAACACCATACACTCAAATTGAATAAATCTTGCATAAACCAAATCAAACAAATTCAGTAAATTTCAAAAGTTTTTATTAGAAGAATTCGTCATGCTGTCCATTGATCATTAAATACGAAAAGGCAAAGGAAGATGGTTATGGACTTATGGTGTATCTCAATTTTGATTTGTCTTCTTATTTCTTGCTCCCATCTTTTTGGTTTTTACTCTATCGTTCTCGCATGATGTAAGTATTTTTCAAAGATCACAAAAAACTGGTTTTTTGTGGTCTTTAATTGTCAAATAGATAAAGTCGAATGAACATTTTCATACTTAATTCTGAAACATGGAGCGATCATATTTTACTTTTGAAGTACCATGCTAGAGAGACAATATTTGGGTTTCCTAGTTTTCATATGTAAAACCTAATAATTGCCCTCTTCTAGAGGCGTACATGGCCCAACACAAGGTGTTAGTCAGCAAGAAGTGTTGATTGACGAGAGAAATTACTCATACTTAACCTTATCCGGTAACATTTTCGGCTATAGAATGAATTGTTGGTAAACGTCTTTTACCCGGCAAATGCTTATCGTTTAAGAGTCTTTTTCTTCGCCTTGGTAAGATTCTTAATTCTTTGTCTTGTGTTTACCAAATAAGATTCTTGTTTTTTGTCATGCTCATCAGGTAAGATAAAGGACAACCGATAAATATTTAATAGTGAGTGTTCTTAAACAACTTCTAAGTTGTTGACAAATTGGCTCCTTCTAGGTTACGTATTAAAATTTCATAGGATACAACTTAATAGGAAATAAGATATACATTGTTATAACATTCTAGGAGCATGTAATTCTTTCTTTATCCATCATTAAATGCAAAAAGACTATGGTGGAAGCATCTATAGCACTCCAATTTTGATTACTTCTTTTTGTTTTTGTATCACTTGTTTTTAATCTATATTTTTCACATGGCTATTGTCTAAAATCGTCGATCCAATAAAAGTTAAATGGAATCAACTGTTGTTACTCGTGATTAAAAATACGGATTATTACATAGAGGTATATATAAATAAATATTTATTACATACTATTAAAATTCAAAGTATTTATTAAATATTTTATCACCCAAAAATCTAACTTCAATGGCTCTACTTGGTTGTAGTGGTGGCAAAAAACCGGGCCCTGGTCGATTATAATCGGTTACACCCGACCAATTAAAATTAATATTTTTATTACCCAGTTAAAATGTAACTGATTATAGGCCCGTTACAGTTAGAGGGGTTTAGGATAGTAACTGGTTGAAGTTATTTATAACCGATTAATTTTGAGCGGTTAAGGACCAATTATATAATCGGTTACAAGTCGGTTAAGGATTTTTTTTTTCTGTTATTAAAATATATGATTAATTATAAACTTTAAAATAAATAAATTTTGCGCTACTCAAGTACACTTTAAAAATACGGATTATTACAATTTTAAATTAATTACATCAATGACAACCATGAAATTATAGTGAATACAAGCTGAGAAAACAAATTATAACGATAATTGTTTGCGTTTTTCGCATTTTGTAACTTGGTATGTAACCCCATTTACCACACAACTTATTTGTAGAGTTTAGGAGATTAAAATGCCAAAAGAACGGTCAAGCATGAAAAAAACCAAAAAAGATCATATCTAACAGCTATAAAACAACTAACTTTTTTTGGAATATACTGATTACGGTTATAACCGATTAAGGACCTACATCATCGGTTCTGAACCAGTTATGACCGGTTATGCAAAAAACACAAAAAAAGGTAATCAGTTAAGGATTTCGATTAAGTGAACCGATTAAACGGTGGGCTGATTATAATTGGTTAAAGGTCGGGCCGATTAACTTACCTAGCCAGGGCCGAATGGCCATTACTAGTTGGTTATAACAATAAAAAACTATTTTCTTTCATTATCAATCATTTTTGAAGGGTTCTAAATTTAGAAAAATTTACCATCGCTCTCCTAATTTTTCTATCTTTTGGAACATGTTAAGCCCAAAGCAATAAAAAATTCCCCCAAAATTTGATTTGCTCAAGTTCACATAATCTGTTGGAGATGCTTTAACACAAAATCTTAAATTAGATACCCAAGCATTGCCAAATTGGCTTTTCTTTCAAAGTCATATTTACCAATGGGTAATGGTGATTTTAAATGAATCCTTTGGACGGGCTAAATAACCCTAGTTTTATATTATTACATCAATCTCAAAATAAGCGTTTTTATTTCTATCTATGTTTGTTTCAAAACAAGTGTTCACTTTTAAAATAAATAACTAAATTTTCAATTTTACCCTTAATTAATGCACAAATATTTAGGAGTTGTGAAGAGAAATAAACCAAATGGGTAACTATGTCATTTGGTTAACTATAATATGTCATAATTATGCATGTCTAAAACCATGTGTCGTTACAATTCTAGACACTTATTTTGAAATGGATGGTGTAATACACAACAACATCTTACTTGCTGCTTTCACATCGCAACCTCATAAGTGGCCTCGATTTGACCCAAAAGATGGTTTATTTAACAAGACTCATTTACCGACAAATATGTCTTAATTGCATTTTTTCCTCTCAGGGACGCGTAGATATAATAAGTCCCCGATTTTATATTAAAAACATATAATATCTTATTTATCGATCATTAAATATGAAAAGGGGAATGAAGAAGGTTACTCCACATCCCAAAAATTTGATATTTCATGGCCATTCCCATTCCATCCATTTTTGGAAGTGTGTTTTCATGGTCCTTAGATCAAGATTTAAAAGAACAAGTTGCATCAAAATTAAACAAATTCTATTTTGATACTTATTTTAGGCAACTTATTCTAAAAAAAGGAGCATCTCCTTTGTTTTGAACTTTTTTTCCCCTAAAGACAATGCGTTATAATAAGAATCTTCTAAATTTTACATTGAGAATTTTGTTTTGAAAACACAATCTTTACCTACTCATGATTAAATATGAAAAGGCAAATGTAGAAAGTTCTAGGGAATCCTGAATTTATGTGTCCCTATATTTTTAGTTCTATATTTTTTATTTTTAGTCTATCGTTTTCACATGATGTATTTGTTTTTCGAATATTATAAAAGATGCCTATATTGTCATTCATGATCTAGAATTGTCAAACTGCTAAAGTCTAAGAGACTTATTTGTCCTTATTTTCAAACAAGAAGCAATCGAATTTTACTTGCATGATATTGTGATAAGGACATATATGGTTTCCTAGTCCATAGAGTCCATGTCCACCTCTTCACTCGTTATACTTGATAGTCTCCCCCTTCTAGAGACGTAGATGGCCCAATACTAGGTGTTAGGCACCAACTCGTTGACAATTTGGCTTCTGCGTTTTTGGTAATGTATAGTCATGTTCTTCTATTTACTGATTTTAATTATGCCGTTTATAGGATATAGTCAAATATCAGATATATATTGTTTTACGAAGGAAACGTGTAATTATTTCTTTATCCTTCATTAATTGCAAAAAAAAAAAAAATGGTAGAAGCATTTATGCCATGGCACCCCAATTTTGATTTGTTTCCTTTGGCACCACTAGTTTTTAGCCTTTCACATGATTTATTTTTGAGCGAAAAATTATAATCAAATCATGTGATATTGATAGGCTAAAATACGTGAATATGCATTAAATATAAAAAAGCAAATAAAGATGTTTATCTAACACTCAAAATGGTCATTTTATCAGTTCTATATAGTCTAGTCCTGTCTTACCAAACTTGGAGCAAATGCACCTAAGGGTTGAAAGGTATAGTTTTACAAGTGGAATTGACCTTTTAAGCAAAACGAAAATGCTATGTCTCACCCGACATTTTTAGCTAAATTTCACCCTTTTCAAGTCAAATCGAACCTTTACAATTTTTTGGTTAGTCCAGCGAAGATTTAGGAGTTCTTTTTTATTATCATTTCCTTCTTTCCCTAAGATTCAAATTTTGTTTCCTTATTTATCTAAGACTTTTAGTATTAAATATGATGTTTTAAAGGTGGGTTCATATGAGAACGATGTCAATTTAAGAAAACGCGTGGAGGATTCTCAGCCACACATTTTGAGTTATGTCCATACGGTGGACGTGATCACGGAGGATTGACGCGATTCATGGAGAGTGGAGATGATTAAAGAAGGATGATCCGGTCAAAGCCGCCTTTATTGACGGAAAGAGTGGTTAAGAATCACCCTCACATTTTCTTAAATTATTATCGTCCTCATTTGAACATTTAAGTTTTGTTGAATTCTCTCATCTCGTTACGCTCCATGTAACCATCAAACCCACATAATCTGATATTTAAGATTTCTTTTTAAATTGGTCTTATCGGGCTCTAAATGGGCCTTGGAGTAACGAGGTGGATACTATACTGAAAAAACAAATTTGATTTATTATATACACCCTAAATTTGATTTATTTCCTTCCATACTACTTAATTTGGATGATTCTTGATCCCATCTCCCCTTGAATTTTATGCTTTTTTTGTCTATCATGATGCATCCATATCAGGAATTTTTAAAGATCCTTGGTCCTACATGCTTAAAATTAGCGACCGGGATAAAGCCTAAGAAGATTAATCGATCCTTAATTCTAAAACAACGACTTGCTAAAATTTTCCTTTTAATAGCACAGTATCCATAATGTCTGCTTTCTAGTCAATAGAATCCGAGCTTACCACACCATACATTCAAATCAAATAGATTTCCTCTTTTATGTGAATGTATGTCTTAACAAAAAGGGAGCGTCTCTTTTGAATTGAACCTTTTTTCCTCAAGACAAGGCAATACGTATTATAAACAAAATTAAATGTATCTAATATATTTCACACATAGGTTATTTTAAGAGAGCTCATAATATTTTGTCTACAATGACTAAATACAAAAAGCAAATGTAAAAGGTTTTAATGTATCGAATATTGACTTGTCTCTATGTTTCATGGTCCCATCTTTCAATTTTTAGTCCATTGTTCTCACATGATGTATTTGCTTTTCAAAGATTACAAAAAGTTGCTTATACATGGTCTAAAATCGTGGAAGTGATAAAGTCTAACAAACTTATTGGTCCTTAATTCTAAAACAAGATGCAACCATATTTTACTTTTTTTAGTACCATGGTGGGGAAATACATGGTCTCCTACTCCGTGGCATCCATGTCCATGACTTTATATGTTAGACCTAATATTCTCCCTCTTCCAGATGCGTACGTGGCCCAACAATAGGTGTTAGGCACCAAGTTGTTGACATTTCGCCCCCAGTTTACGTAACAATTAGTCATATTCAAGAATTCACTGATCGTAGTTGTACCTTTATATGAGACACCTGGACACCATATATGTATTATTTTATGAAGAAAATCTATAGTTGTTTCATTATCCATCAATAAATGGAAAAAAAGGCAATGCTAGAAGCTTCTATCACACCCCAATTTTGATTTATTTTCGGGGCAACACTTGTATTTAACCTATCATATTAACATGATATTTCTAGTTTTCAAAAATTGAAAAAAAGGTAGTCATATATTGTCTAGAACCATTGATCCAATAAAACTTGAACTAATTAATTGTTCGGTATTTATGAAAATGTTTTTCATGGTATCAAACATATGTGATATTCTTAATCTCAAGGGTTTGAATCCACAAACATACATTTGAGCTGGACAAATATTCCTCTTTTAGGATGGTCCAACACAAGAAGCAAGACCTTGTTGGTTTTCAATCTCGGGTATCCCTAGCACGAAGTGGTCACCAAATCAATGTTTGGAGTTTGGGGTGGAATTCTGTTGAGTCGTATATGGAGATTGTTGACTTTTGAAGTGAAACTCTTCCAGGATATGAGTATGTAGTAGGATCATTTTATGGTCTTGCAATTCCATTTGAAAGCGTCGTACATGGAGACCTATGATCCAATGTGAAACGTAATGATATTTGTAAGTGTCTTACTTTTGTGTTCCCACCACATTCGATGAAAATGGGTCCGATCATCGCAACATGAAATCACTATTTGAATCACCATGTTAATGGTATTGTAGATATAGGATTTATAACGTAATCATACTTTCTGAAGAGGAATTAATTGTTTGAAAATCTATTATTTTCTTGTTGTCATCTTGTCTAATATATACTTGCAATAAAAACTATTTCAACTCATTAGGCTTTAACCCTAACACTTTTTTTGTCAATAAGGTGTTAAGCACCAAGTCATTGACAATTTGTCTCCATCGTTTAGGTAACGACTATATGATTTTATTTGCACCTTTTATAGCATACAACTGGACAAGATATGTATTATTTTACAAAGGAAATATGTAATTCTTTTTTATCCATCATTAAAAGAAAAAGGCAATGGTGAAAGCTTTTATGGCACCCAAATTTTGATTTTTTTATCACTTGTTTTTAGCCTTTCGTATTCACATGATTATTCATTATTTCAAAATTGAAAAGGTGGGTCAAACATCATCTAGAATCGTTGATCAAATAAAAGACGAATGAATATAGTTGTTCATCAATTATGGAGAGTGCTATGTGTGGTATCAACATCTTTGATTTTGTTAACGTGGCTTGGATCCACAACTTCATATATTTGAATCAGACAAAATTCCTTATTTTTTTTAACGGTGTGCATGGTTCAACATAAGAAGGAAGACCAAAGGAGTGATAGCCTAGTGGTAAGGATTGGGCACTGCATAATGGTGAACCCGAGTGTGAACCCGAGTTCGAGTCCTGGTGGACGCATTCTGGAGGTACGGGGGCTTTGACCACAAGGTGTTAGATTAGATACCAAAATGTAGTCAATTTGACGCTTCCTTCATGGTTTATCATATTTACCTATATATCTTAACTACATCTTTTTCTTTATCTAGAAGAAAGCATAATAACAAATTTATATCTTACATGAAAATGTTTAATATCTTATTTATCCATCATCAAATATGAAGTTAACAATGAAAAATAACAACAAGGTTGTGGCATACTAGTTAGAGTCTATGGGGAAAGTAGCTAGTTAAACCTTTTACTCTAGGTTCGAATCCACGGGCTTCAGATTGTGGCAACTGGGGTTAACTCAGGGCAGCATGCTTTAGCTGTCGGTAAACTTTGCCAAGATTAATCGGAGCAAAACCTTGAATAACTTTAAAAAAAGTTAACAATGAAGAAGTTATGCCACATCACAATTTTTTTTATGTTCCATGGCCACCACATGCATCTTTCAATGATGTTTTGATGGTGCATTTTGTGTTTATAATTTGGGTCATGATGTAGTCATAAAATATTTATTTTGGTGTATAGGATTGAAATTTTAATCATTTAAATAATTCTTTTATTTTAATGATTTGTAAATGTTGACTAAGATTCTTATTTGGAGGTCAGTAATTTTCTTTAAATGCCAGCTACGCAAAAAGATTCTCTTTATTATTATTTTTTTTATAAAATAGTTAAATTTGTTTTAGAATATACAGTTAATTAAGATTATGGTACAATTTTTAGGTCAACAAACGAGATTTTAGTCAACAAAGATTTATTTATTTGAAAATGTCCACGTTTTGAACACAATGTAATTTCTCATAACAAAAAACATTACCTAATTACCTATGTTTATGTTTCGTTTTAAGAATTTTTTTAGGTTAAGATTTAACTGATTGCTATACTAATCTTGTTATTCTGTTTGTGAGATCGGCTTATGGTACATAACTGTTTTTAGTCCTCATATGGTCAAGGTCAGGAGTTTGACTCCTGCTGGAGTCCATTATGGAGGATTTTTCCTGAACGGGGTCGCGTTCGAATCCCAGCTGATGCCTTGAAGCCTTTAAATGGAAACTGGATGGCTAGCCTTGGAGAGGTTTCAAACTCGGGTCATCGTGACTAAATGGTGCCATGGTGGCACGATGATACTCCATTGCACCAACACACCGTTAAAAAAACATAATTTTTTTAGTATTCTAATATTAAAGGTATTATAATTTTTAAAACAAATAAACAAATAAATAATATATTGTTTTAAGTTTAAATAATATCTTTTTTTGAAATCAGTTGGGTTTACTTATAAGTGTAACTCTTGTAATGTTAGTTTAACAATAAGCTTATATCAATTAGTTCCAAATTTGCTATTAAAATTTCAACTTTTAGTTAATTTATCGGATATCTTATACTACCAACTAGTTGGCGTTACTGTCTTCGCAAGTGCAACATAAAAGATGTTTCAAATTTAAACCATTCTAGATAGATTATTTGAAGCAAATTGAAACAAATATTAACTGGGGATCTAAAGTTTTGTAGATGCTAACTAACCAAAACCAAGTACATTATTTGAAACTAGACAACATCATCAAGCATTTCATTTCCATGGCTAATTAATATGTACCATGTGTTAGGAACATAATATTTTATTGATATTAATCAAAGCAAATTTTAGTCTTGGTCCTTAACATTTACCACTTATAACGAAAGTGGTCCTTAATAATTATTTATTTCATATTTGTCCTAGATGTTTATTAGCAACAGATATGGAGTACCAATTTGTTTTTAACTTTTTATTGCTTGTTATTTAGTTCGGAATATATCGTAGGATATGGTTACCTTTTCTTGTATCTACATATACATTGTTTTCATATCCCACAAAGATCGATAGAGAACAAGAAAATGTAAACATTCTCATGGTATTAGATAGCTAAGGTTAAGTTCCATCTTCTTTCCAAACATTCTTTCTTCATTAATGGCGCCTCCCAGCAGTAGTACCATCAATGCCAGCGATTCTTCTACCAATCCCTTATGTTCGTCTCTTCCCTTCAAAACTCTCCCCGTCCAACTGTTTACAATGAAAAAGTCAAATGTTGCTTCCCCCTCCAACTATTTACTATGAAAAAGTCAAATGTTGCTCATTCTTGAATCTCAAAAACTTTTTCAATATATAGATGGTACCTATTCCTCCCTACCAGCATCTAGAGATCAACAAATACGTATGCTTCTCAATTCGTCTCTCAACAAAGAATCCATGACCATTGTCGTTGGCTGTGATTATGCCCGATCAACATGGTTGGGGCATTCAAAGTCACATTCACCCACGCCTTTGAATCTCGTGAACTCAGTCTTAGAGTCGACCTTCATAGCCTAACAAAAGGAATGTGAATGATTTTCATTAAACACATACACTAATGAAATGCATAAGATGTGAATGGAACTCCATACACATGTATATGTATTGATAGTGATAATTCTATTCACATCTATATGCATTCCATTGGTGTATGCATATAATGAAAATATCATGCATTAAATGTAAGATTATTGCATGAAATCGATAATCATTGATGAATCGAGTAATCAATCATAATAAATGTGTGAGGTTGTACGGTTTCATCCTTTCAGAAGTTTGTATTTGAAGGTGTCTCTCTTTCTCTCTATAGCCCCATTCACACACACACACATACGTATATATATCAAGGTTATTTTAGGAAAACTAGTTTTAGATTTTGGTACCCCGAAGAAAAAGAGAGAAATAATTAGCAATACAATAAAATGAATGACTAATAAATTTTTTACTTATTTTTCTTTCCTCTAATGTAATTAATTAATGCATTTTTGTGCCTTTAATATAAGACCATCAGTACCGCTATCCAAATTAACTTGTTTACCCTGTTGCCACCTCAGGGTCACAGGTGACCCAATTATTATTACAGTGTTCTCTACCATAGAATTCGGCCTTCGGTGTCAACCCAACGTCTTCGAAGCTTTTCTCTTTCTTACCCAGTTTACCCTAAAGTGGAGTATCACTGATATCCTAAACTAACTCAATCGTTACCCCTATTTTTTCTTTTATCTTAATATATGTATAAGAGAGAGAAAAAGAAAGAGAGAGGAGGGAGAAAGAAGAAGCCGTCCGAGTGTGGGGAGCCGAGGGCCTCACTCGCCGAGTTCCACATCAGCAAGTGTAGCAGTGTTTCAAGCTACACGGCAAACTCGCACATGGACCCCGAGCCCTCACCCGAGGGCGGTACGAGTGGCCTAATGGTTTGTTCTTTTTAGGTCCTATTAGATAATAAAAAATATGCCTTTTATTTACTAATTTATTTGAACTACTATATATATATAGACAAAAAGTTCATATGAAAACTCAATTCTGATTGTGGATGTGCGAATCATTAAGATCCCACCACATGACATATTCACTTTGAATAATCATGTATTATTCAGAGTTTTTTTAAAGGAAGGAAAGGTAGGGATTTTTAAGGAAATTAATAAAAATGTGTTCTCGAGTTTTTTAGGCTATCAGTATCCGAGCCCTCTGAGCTCTCTGCTATATTTGCACCACATCATCTTTACCATAAACTTACTATAAATCCTCTGGAGCTAGGGTGTGCAAAACCCGAATGGTCCGAAATCCGAAGCCGAACCCGAGCCGAAAATTACGTTTTTGTGCCAAAACCGAATGCCCCGAAATCCGAAAATTCGAAACCCGATTTGTAAGGGGATATTCGGGTTTGGGTTGGGTTTAGTTTTCTTCCACCCGAACCACCCGAAAACCCGAAATATATATACATATATATTTTTTAATATTATACTAATACATATATTTATCAAATTATCTCTTGAAAATCTTAAATTATTACCGTTTGTTCAATTTTCTAATTCCTAAACTATCATCGATTTCATCAATCTTACAATTGATTGTATTCATCATCAACATTGATTGAATATATACAACTTTTTCATTACGGATATACCCGAACCCGCCCGATCTTAACCCGAAACCCGACCAAACCGAACCCGAAACAATTCGAAACCCGAAACCAAAAGTTTAGGGCCTTATTTTCAAATCCGAAATCCGATCGAGTTTTTGATTTGTTCACCCGAACCCGCCCGCCCCGCCCGATGCACACCCCTATCTGGAGCCCTCTTTGTTAGTACCCAAACCCTCCAAACCAAGTACTCAATACAATTCTTAAAAAAAGAAAAGAAAAAGAGTGTGAGAGACAGGGAGAGGAGCGACTAGCTCGGGTTGGCCACACCGATGTGCCTCCAACCTGCGCAGCCTAGACAACCATTACTCATGGCCTTAGGGGAATGAAATAAAAGGATTTGGATGGGTAAATTTCCCTTTTTCTCTCTTAAAGGTCATCCTTCCAAAAATGGAATGATTTGAAACGATCACTTTCTCCTCCATTTCTTTTTCCTTTCCCTTTAATTCTCGCAAAAGAAACAATAAATGAAACCTTAAAGAAACTTTTGTTTCTTGCTTTACCACGGATATAAACACTCATAATAGGAGAAGATCAATAAAACAAAACCTAAAATGGAACCCATAATGAAACACACAAAAAAAACCAATGTTGGATTTTATATTGCATATTGATAGATAGACACATTATGTTAGTTATCTAATTATATATTAAGCATTTATAAATTAAACCTAGGTATTGAATTTATATTGCATATTGATAATATGTAGAGTTAACTAAGTAATTAAGTAAACCAAGGTATTTTGGACCCTCAGCCCCTACCCGCCCACCCTGTACCATCTTACCGTGGTACGCTCGGCCTAATATTTTGCCAACCCCTAGATACTAAATATTTAATTTTGTACAACTTTTATTTATTATTTATGTCAATTTAATTCAATTATTTATGTGGGGGTAGGTCTACATTGAATGAAGAGACATAAATTCATTTCCACTTCATTTTTATCTATTGGTCCTCTAGATAAACCACTTGCTCGTCTTTAGAAACGTTTTCAATAATTATTATGGAATAAGAAATTAAAAAACTAAAATATATTTTTACTTTAATTTAAGAGTTATATATGATGTGAAATTAGGGCTTAGTATAGGACTAGTGCCGTATCGAAAATTTTCGATAGTGAAAATATAAAAGATTTGATATCGAATAACGGACCAATTAGAAGTGTACGGTATTGGTTGGGTGCTGGTGTCGGTAACGGTATTTCGGTACTACTACCCTATCAATCCGGTTTTGCAATTCACAACCTTCAAACTTTGATTTCTTAAAGTTAGTTGATGAAATTGGAACTCTTTGAAGGTTTTAGTTTGTATCATCACCCCTTGGTTGATAATGAACCGTTTTTTTTATGGATTTGAGATTTATTTTGAGATTTTAGAAAAAAGTGTGTTTTTTCTACTTTCGGTACCGGTCGGTATTTTCGGTAATTAGAGTGGACCCGTTACTAATTTCACCGAATACTGATTATAGAAAAAACATGAAACTGATTACGATACCGAAATACATGAATCGGTCGGGAATCAATACGATACCGATTCGGTATAAGAATTTGGTATTCGTTGCTCACCCCTATGTGAAATAAAGGAAGATGAAAGAGTATGGAAACAAGGATCGAGAAATTTCATGAAATGTAAAACCAAAAATAGATATGATTAAATTGAATAAGATTATAATAATTAATACCCGCTTATTAAATTCATGGTCCACTTAGCTATGATAATCCACAAGAAATACTAAAACTAGGGGTGTTTACGGAACGGGGCGAGACGTGTAGTGAAGATTTTGACAATCATATGTACGGACGGGTACCTAATTTTACTATCCGAAAAGGTACCGTACCGCGCGTGGCTGGTATCCACACCGAACTGAATCGAAAAGAGCAGCTACCCACGGTTTAGTTCACTGGTACCCGCATTTGTCGAGTTTTTTGATGTACACAAATTATACACTAACAATGAAGTTATTTATGACAAACTAAAACAATTAACATTAAAAAAATTAGAAAATGAAAATAAGAATATGAAGGATTGTCAACGTTATGGGCGTGCAAAAACAATCTAGACCGAATCTGACTGACAAACTAATGGCAGTGGGGGTGAACAAAAAAACATGACATGTGCATGTCATGCAGATTTTCTTATATAAGTAACTTTTTATTATGAAATATTAATAAATATATTTTTCTATATAAACTAAATATATACGCGGCGGAGCGGGTATCCGTGGATAGTAAATTTAGAGAACCGAACCCGACCCACAACTAGGCGGGTACCCTTATTTTTCAGGTTTTTTGGTTTTTTTAACACCCCTAACCAAAACCAAGGGAAATTTAAAAAAATCAATAATAATCAATATATAAATTAAATGTGGTTATTTCGGGTAAGGGATGCGATTGTGGAATTTGGTTGCAGCATGGTCGCATTATGTCGGGTTTTAGGATCAATAAAAAAACAAACAATTATAAAAAAAAACAATTATAATCAAATATAAATCAATAAACAAACAATTTAAATTACTTTACGTTTTATAAAATATCAAGATTGGCATAAGGCTATCAACAGCGGTGGTATCGGGCATGAGCGGGTTAGCCCGCCAGCTTCAAAAAGCCCGGCGGGTTGGCTGCACAAAAATGGTTGCCGGAGGGCTGAGTGAAAACGGGTTGTAGAACCCGCTCCTTTTATGTGTTTGTTGTGTGTGTGTGTGTTGTGTGTGAGAGGGTTGGATAAGAGTTGTAGAGGGTTGCAGAGGGCTTTGGAAGAGTTAAGAAAGGGTTGGGAAAAATCAAATGTGTCAGCTAATGTGACATTAAAAAGTGAGAGGGTTTGGAGGGTTGGCTACTGATAGCCTAATAAGGAAAATATGTATATGATAAACTCAAAAGTCAAATCAATCGATTTATAAACCTTAAAACAATGAAATAATAAATTCCAAAGTCAAAGGAGAAAATCGTATACAATATAGTTGTTAAAGTTGTAATATTTTTCAGAGATCTTTCTGATAATCAACACTAAAAAATATCAGAACGTTTATGAACATGTTTTTAAGATATATTAAATCAATTTAAAATAAAGTCAAATTAAAATTTTCAAACTTTTAGATAATTTAATATACACATACAAAGTCAATGCTATCATCCTCTTAATGATACGCACGTTCGGGTTTTATGAGAAATTAACATTGATCATTTTGAGTGTAGAAGACAAAAAAATTATATATTATTAAGTAAACAAAAACGGGTTTATTTAAATTAAGCAAATTAAATAAAATGATAGTTAATATTAGTTTAAAACTCCTTTAATTGCTTAATTTTTTTGAGAAGGTTCATCTAGGCTTTGTCCAGACTACATCCTTGGCAATTTTTAACGAAAGCTAAACATGCTCCCCTGGGATTAATACTCAGTGGCTACCCATTGCGCACACATGGATTCGAACCAGGGCGAGAGCTACCACTCTTTTGGAACTTACCACTACGTCACACCTTGATGGTTAATTGCTTTAACTTGTTGAGAATAAAGTATTACGTATGCAATCTTTGATTCGTTTGGTTTAATAAAATGTTTATTTTTTAAAAGATCTGAATTTGTAAAAGAATTTAAAATTAGAAGAATATAAAATATTTGATGTGTTTGATTTATACAATTTTGATTAAGTTATAACTTCAATTTTTTAAATCTTACTTGTTTTGTAGAACTAAAAAAAAATTCTCCTCTTTTTGTGAACAGATGTTTGTTTTATAGTTAACTTATTTTGCTTTCATAAAATGTTGATATAATGAGGAGAGACTCACATATTTGATGAAGCGAGTGGGATAGAGATACGATAAAAATAATTGAAATCTATGAGATTTGTGATGGGGTTTTTGAATACCACAATACAAAAGGCTCAAAAAACCACCCAAGTTCGAATCCGGGGATGAGCAATCAGGGGTCACTGAGTGTTAATTTCAGGAGAGTATGCTTTAGCTCTCGATAAAATTGCCAAGGATGTAGTCTGGCAAAAGTCCAGGTGAACCTTCCAAAAAGAAAAAACTCAAAAAACAAATAACGGAATGAATCTTATTCAATGACAATTGATTATGCAATGCCAACCTACAATTAATATGAAAATGTTAGAAGATTTAAATCGCAATAAATAATTAAAAAACCAAAAAACCCCTTGTTTAAACTTGCCTTTGACTTCAAATACATAAAAGGCGCATACATTTAATTTTTTATTCACTAAAATGATTTTTGGAAAAATATATTGAGAAAATTATTTAAATAGCCAAATAGAAAAATACCATTAACTTTACCCAATATCTCTAAAAGATACACGAAATACCCACCGGGCCACTATCCGGCGGCCGCTATTAACAGCTCCGACGAACTTTCCGGCCAACACACACCCTAGTGATATATACACACACATATGCAGCCGCTATGCATCTAAAAGGAGCCATTATATATTGATACACCCAACACACACACACACACACACACACACACATATGCAACACATATGCAACATGAAGATAACGGCTGCCATGAAGATAACGGCTATATATTGATACACCCAGCCGAAATACACACATATCCAACACACACACACACACACACATATATATTTACACCCAACACTGAAGATAGCGGCTGCCATTCATGAAGATAGTGGCACCCTCTCTCTAAGATACACATATATGCAACCATAGCGGTTGTCGGACGCTGGTAGCGGCCCGATGGGTATTTCGGCCATTTTTGGGAGAAAATAGATAGGAGGTTAATGATATTTTTCTATTCGACTATTTAAATAATTTTCTCAAATATATTTTGAAATAAAAATATGTAATACTTTTAAACGAACAAAAGAACGAAAAAAATAAATAAATATTGTAGTACAAGTGTACAACGTTTTGGGCCCATTCTACGTGGATGGATAGATATGTGGATAAAACTGGAATTACAGCTCATCAATTGTCCTATGTAAAAAATCCTTTTTAGATAATACGTCCCTTTAATATTAAATATGTTCGGTCTCCTTGATATTTTGATGTACGACAAATATTAGTATAACTTTTTCACCAATATTAATTTATTTTTTAGATCATACGTCCCTTTAATATTAACTTTTTTTTTTTCTGACGAATATTAATGATGCTATCAATGCCTCAATGGTGCTTTGTTTTAGAGGGTGGGCTAAGTATGCTTTTATATATTGTTAAATTATCTTAATCTATTAGTTTATATATAGAGATTTAGATTCACATGATATCAAACAGTTTTCGTGAGACCAAGATTTTATGCAAGAAATTTTGACACCAAAATACCGTGAAGGTAAATAAAGTTCAAATATTCATACTAAAAAACACTGTCGAGGTAAAAAAAATCAAAAGCAAGGTAAAAAAAATCAAACATACAAAACGAAAAATGCTGTGAAGGTGACGTTGCATCCCTTTTAGGTGTTTGAGATGCTGATTATCACTTAATAAACAGCGGAAACAATAGAATATAAGCAGAGATAAGTGTGTGAGATCAATCAAATATATGAGTGTGAATAAATCTAATTGCATCAACTTGTGTATTGAAGAGCACAAGAATACGCACTAAATGAGTAAAAGGTTTTCTCTCTATTCATTAATTGAAGCACACAAAATACAAAGGGTAAAACTAGTATTTATACTAGTTGCAACTAAGCTAGGACAAACAAGATTAAGACACTTGCAATATCAAAATCTCCAAGATTCGCTCAGTGCGATGTTAGTTGCAACCGCCTCACATGAGATGCACGTGATTGGTAAGCCTTTGTATAAAAGTTGGGGTGTTGAATCTTCATAGGTTCCATGGTGCAAACCTTCTGTGACTATTCATTGAGCATCTGCAAACTAGCACTTGTTCTCTTTTGTGGGCTTTTGTCGAAGTCCTTCTTATGACCTTTGTAGACACTTGATCGATCTTGGAGCTTTTGTCAACTTTATACTTAACCACTTTTCCAATACCTCTTATAACATAATTTTGGAGGTAACATGTAAAAAATAAACAATCCGAACGTTCACAAAAAAATGTTGTAAAGGTAGAAAAATATCGAACATTCACATCAAAAAACACCGTGAATGTAACATTTACAGTGTTTTTACTATGAATGTTCAATTTACTTTTTTACTTTCACAGTGTTTTGGTGTGAATTATCACGAAAAAATGTTGCTCTCACCGGTCTCAGTGTCTCACGAAAACAACATAGTCTCATGTGAACCTGACCCTATATATATGTATATTAATATTAATATTTGTTTTTTCATATTCTTATGAATTAACCTGATTTTGACCTACAAAAAGTACATACACATCACCCTTGTTTTTATACTATCATTGGATATCGTTGTTAGTGAAGAGTGTACATTCATTGGATTGATTGATTCGAGAGTTTTTAAATAACCAACCCAACTACCACACTTTGAATAATCTCAATTCTTATAAAAATATCTGAAGCATATTGCAACCGAACTCGAACGAGTTGGGTTGGGTAAGATGTAACATAAAAGTAGCAAAACAACAATAAACTTAAACAACCATTAGTCATCGGTATCAATTAATTGATCTTTTATACCATAGATCATCTTCAATGTAAATCTTTTATTAATTAAAAGTGTTGGTTCTTGTAATAATATTCTTTAATGGTTCTTATAAAAACGCCACGTCTTTTGATTTCTTATATAAAAACTTTAGTTTTTATCTTGAATTTTGTATGAAGTAACTTTTAGTTAGGATTACTATATTTTATTGATTTTATAATTATTATTGGCCTAAAAAATATATATAGCCCACAAAATGGGTTATTATTTATAAGATCTAAAGTTGTGAAACTCTATATAATTTCTTAATTTGGTGATGTATAAATGATGTAACAAATAAAAATATAAAACAAGTACGATTCTTACAAACACCTTAGAGTAAAGTACACTTTTGGTTCTTGTGTTAGCTACCCACTAGCAACCTTCCTCCCTTTTCCTTACCTAATTGCAATTTTAACCATGGTGGTTGTGATTTTTGTTTTTTAGACTAACTTTTATTAAATATGTGTATAAATTTAGGTGGTATTTTCATCTTTTTGATAATTTACATTTTCATTATAAAAATAAATATATTATTATTGATTTAATGAAATCATGGTTTGCCTACCAATTTTTTTGATTTCTCCATTGTTATTCGTTTTTTAATTGTTAGATTCTTGTTTTATGAAGGTTTAGTTTATGACAGTGTATCCATTTGTCACAAAAAAGTTATTGTATGTACTGTACTAAAAAACTTATAATTTAATATATCAAAATTTAAAAACTACCAAATAATGTATTGTAACATGTGATTTAAGGTTACAACAAGTCATCTACCGTTTAGTGTATTAAAGTTTAAAAATCTTACCATTTAATGTATCAAAGTTTTAATTATTTCTTTTTCTTAAATGTTCATCTTCACCCCAAGTTCATAAAAAGCCCTAACTTAAGAAACATAAATTATCCCACAACCAAAATTTGAATCTCGATAAAATCCCAAAAAATCGTTAATCATGAATCATTAATCTCAATGAACACTCATCTTTCCCAAAGATACAAGGAATTTTCAATGGCGTTGAAATCAGTGAACCAAAGTGAGTCGGAGACGATGAAGAAGAAAAACAAATGGTGACGAAGGGTTTCTGAGTTTCTACCGACGAAGGGTTTATGGTGATGAAGGGTTTATGGGTTTCAGCTTCAATCATGGCGATTTCTTCATGTTTGATTTAGGGTTTCTAGGTTCGATGATGAACAAGAACCATTTGGCTCGATTTCATGGTCAGGTTTCTAGTTTCCATTTCTTGTTCGATTTAAAAATGGAGGGTTTTTTGGTAGTTATAAGGGGTAAGGGGAACTGTTAGGGTTTTGTTATGAAAGAGGGGATGGTCATTAGTTAAGGAATTGGATTTTGATTTTATTAGGTGCATGCATTCTTGATAGTTATATTCACGATCTTTGAATTTTTTATTTGTTTAGAATTTTGGTTTGTTACGATTTTTTTATATTTTGGTTGGAGTTGGAGGGATTGCTGCAAAAGATGACCAGAGGGGGAAGGGCCATCAAAGAAGATGACCAGATGGAAAGCGTCACCTAAGATGTGGCCATGCAATCATGTGAAAACTTGTGTGGGGCTGGGTGAGACTTGAGAGCCGAGGTTATGAGAAAAGAAAAAGAATTTTGAACATTGACTAAACAGCACAGTGACTAAAATTAAAATTAGATTGAAAAAGAAATTCAAATTGTTAGTGGATAGTAAATAAGTCACAATCATAAGAAACAAAAGTATAATTTACTCAAAAATTATTGGGAGACTATCTCAAGAAGGAAACATCCATTCTATGAGGTGATGGCTCCACCAAAATACCCAAAATCACATGTTTTAAAACTATTTTATGTACTTAAACCTATTAATAAATAAAGAATCATGAATAAATATTTTTGTATGATCTATTTAGAAGAGGAAGCATCCACCTATGAGGTGATGATCCCACCAAAATTAACTAACCAATACAAATGAACCCATTGATCATATGCATCTAGACTTATTTGATTATTTTAAATAAAAGAATCATATAAATGCACTTTTAAAAAAAAAAAAAACTAACCGAAAAAAGGAAGCATCCATCCAATGGGGTCGTGTTCCCACCTAGATTAATTAACAAATACAAATATACACACATGCATCATATGTATCTAAACCTAAATACAAATAAGAGTTTAGGTTCATTTCCTTTATTACAAAATATTATATTTTATAAATTACAAAATTGCTACTTGTAAAATGCCAATTAATTTAGTTCATTCATAGAAAATGTAGCTATAAACCGTATAAAAAAGAAGGAGAAGAAGTGAAAACTGGCTATGTTATTTAATTTCTTTTTAATAATTGACAAAAAATTGAATAGATAATAAAATTTGAAATGAATAAAAATAATCTTATTTCATTTGAGAATTATGCAATGATATATAAAAAAAATAAAATGTATTGACATGTATTCAATTAATTGGTATAACATAATTTGAGAACAACAAATTTTTATTTATCAGTGAGATCGCATGCTTCCTTCTCTTGGAGACTCGCATCCTTACCTACAGGGGAGGTGAACTCAGTGAGGGCAAACCCCTAAAACAAGGTATTATGTAGAACATTCATGAACTACAGTAAAAAACGAGGATCCAAAATATTTAAATGGTGGTACCTATACACACTAAACAAGACAATGACATCGTTAAGAATTGTCATTATGCGTAAGAAAATTGTGATGACATAAAATCTCACTAAGAACTTACAAAATTACGTGGGAGAACATTATAATATTTATCTCACAATCTTTATCTAAGCTTTCATATCGGTCCCGAAAACACTCTTGACAAAAAGGCAATAAGAAAGATGATTGTTTCACGTTTTTTCTTGAAGCACTGATATCGACAAGGAAAACATCCTTGTCTCATCAAAGAGTTGACGTACACATATATACTAGAGGTTGCTTTCGATCATATATAATATTTGAACATGGTATAAACAACAAAACTATAAGAAACGTAATCATACAAATATGATATCATTTCTAAATTACAACCAAGATACCCGAAAGCAACTAGTAACAAACAAAAAATAGACCAAAAAGTGTGTTAGAACGCCTATAACATTTTAGAAAAAAAGATGAATAAGTTATTCACTCGAAATTCTTTCCTGAAACTTTAATATTAGTTTAAAAATACATTTGTTTCGTCAAAAGGGTGGCGTAAACGTTAAAATGATTGTTTTTGATAAAACAAAAATCATTGCATACGTATAATAGACTACTAAATGTTAAGAAAATTAATAAGACAATATTTGTTTAATTTTTAAATTGTTTTTCAAGTAACCAAAAATGCATATCACACACAAACTAGAGGCAATTTATTATATATAAAATATCCGAAAAGTGTAACAAAAAAATACGATTGTGTTTCATAATTTCTATTGAAACTTCAATACAACCATAAAATTGCCCTTTATGTCATTGAAGAAGAGTAAGGAGTCGTTTATCAAATCTTTATTGGATAAGCGCTTACCAATAAAAGCTTCAGCTTCATTACTTTGTTGTGTAACATCATTGGCTATTGTTGGTAACATCTTAAACCCGATAAACACTTACCAGGTAAGAGTTGGTTTTCATACTTATTGGATAAGGTTCTCGGTATGTGTCACTTCTCTTACAGGGTAAGCTTATCAATTATGTCCATGCTTAGGGGTGTAAACAAGGTGAGTCGAGCCGAGTATCAGGTAGCTCGACTCGACTTGTTAGTATATCGAGTCGAGTTTTGATTGATTTTGATCGAGTTTATCCGATAATACCATGTTTTTAAGATATATTTAACCTTTATTACTGGAACACTTTACAATCATTATCCATCTTTTACATGTTCAATAAAACTAGATACCATCATTTATACATTTGTTATTTGAGTAACTAAAATTATACAATTAAAATTATATATTTTCAATGGACTTTTTAATAATAAATACAAGAGACATGTTCGTCGAATTACCAAATTTAAAGTAAAATACCAAAAATGGAAAATATAATATCACTACAATACGTTTTAATTAAAAAGAAACTTCTATAGTTTTATTTGGATATTAGAAATGATTCAAAATCAAAACCAGCGATTAAAAAAGACTAAAAAAATACCCACGGTATTATTTTTTTAAAACCATGAATGTCAAGTTTATGTATACCTTAATAGTTTTTAAGATTTAAAAAAACGATAAAAAAAAGAATTACTGATAACTTTAAGTGACCAAAATTGATAATTTATAAAAACAAATCTCAAAAACAGAATTTTATTTTGCGTTAAAGCTAACCATATAAGTCTTGTTTTTGACTTGGTTGGTTTGTCGTCCATTGGTTTAGGATAAAAAACTAAAGATATATGTTGAATAAATTTTATCATTAATATGCATATTAATTATGATATTTTTATTTAGTTACAATTAAATTGTACATAAATAATGAAATAGACATTACGTATTTAAAACTGTTTTTGTATCGTTTTCTACATCGTCTTAAATTGAGTGTTTATCACATATAATTTAATTAATTGTCAAGGGAAAATAAGCATACTTGCATACCTATAAGTTTGTAACCAATAGATTAAGTAGTAGTCAAATATATATCTAAAAAAAGTAAAAGTATAACTATATTTTTATTTATTAGAAGTGTGTTTATACAATGTAATATAATATAACTCGATTTTAATGTATTATTTTATTTTATGTTTTTTCATTTCATTACGGGATTTTTTGTATGATTTTGAGAAAAGATAATGTTTCTTTATAAATTTGTTTAATTTAATTCTTTATTATAGTTTAATTTAGATTCAATAACTACGTAATTATTTAGGTTTCATAATGTATTTTTTTTTTTTTAAAACGATAACCAAGTATTTTATTAGAAATTAAGGACTATTCTAATTATATTTTATATTATTTATATTTAAAATTTGAGATGTTTTATGTTTTTTAGTTGGTTATAAATTAAACATGCAATTTTAAAAAATTGTCTCCTGAATCATTTACTTGTAAACTTGAATTTGAAGTAAAATTCATCAATAAACAATTCTTGATATATAGATATTCATTTTTAGAATTTGTATCAAATATTTTATACTACGTAATATAGTATAGACTTTACCTAAAAGTAAAGTGATGATAAGAAGGAACACTACCAAACTAAAAAGTCAAAAGAAGATCACCCAACTTTTAAATTAGTGTAACATATATAAAGTTAAGTCAGATCTACATAAAATGATTGAAGTACAGAAGATAAATGATTAATAAGGCTTTCGAAAAGAGATAAGGACAATGGCACGGTGGGAGGGGCCAACGGGAGATGTTGTGACTTGTGAACGGGGTGGGGCAATTTGTATCATACAAGTTGTTGATAAAAGCTAAATGATATGACGATTATTTACTTCCTTTCTTTAAACTTTATATATATTTATTCTGAATGCAACAAATTTATTAAGAGAAAAAAAAATAAAAAATACAAGAATTTGATAGATTCTTTTACAAGGCACAAAAAACTAAAAGGGAAAAGGAACCCAAACAATAAAAAAAAAGGCTATATAAAAAGAGAAGAGTTCTAACTATATCGAAACAAGCAATCTAGAAAATTATACCTCTAGTATAAAAAAATATTTGGAAATCATAAATATAAGTAATATCCATTAAAGGGTGGGTTTAAATGTGAATCATTTTTTTGTTGTGAACGTGAATACAACCGAGAGCGCGACACGTGACGGATGACTAGGCGCCACGTCAAGTCCACGACGGATGACTAGGTACGATTCATGGGAGAACATTGAATTAAAGGGGGAGACCACACTCAAATCCGCCTTTATTGACTAGTCTCCGCCACGTGTTACGCTCTCGACTGTCCTCACGTTCACAACCAAAAAGGTAGTTCACATTTGAACTTTCCTCTATCCATTAATTCACTAAATGTAAATTAAACTCCCAAGTTTGAAATGTCACAAACTTGCAAAGAGGCATACGAAATATGTTTGAATAAATAAATAAATATATTATTCATGTCATATATTTTCTTAAAACTTTGACATTAGCTCAAATTACACATTTGTTTCGCCAAGGAGTTGGTGTAAACATTCAAAAAGTTATTTTGGATAAAGGAAAACTTACATCGGTAATAGACTGCTAAATGTTAAAATACTTAACAGGACGTTTTTGGTTAAATTCTTTTAAGAAAAGGAAAAATGTTTTTACATTTTTATTCATTTACCTTAAAAATATACTCATTTCATCTCAAAATTATTGTTCAATTTCTTTTTCAGCTTGACCTTAAATATTTTTATTTGTGTTGTATAATACTTGATGCAAAATATATGAATGGGTTAGGTTTTTAATGTATTTTTATTTTGGTATATTTTTCATCAAGTCTTATATAACACAAACAAAAATATTTAAGGTCAAATTCGAAAAAAAAAACTTTCAAAAGACAAAACTGGACAATAATTTTGGGACGGAGAAAGAATATTACTAAACTAAAAAGTCAAAAAAACCCCCCAACTTTTAGATCATTGTTACATATACAAATTTAAGTTAGGTCGACATAAAATGATTAAAATATTTACGATCAAAGAAAATAGACGATTAAAAAGCTTTTCCGAAAAGAGATAAGGACAACAACAGGTTAGGAAGGGCAGAATAGATATGTTGTGACTTGTGAGTGGGTACGGCAATTTGTATCATACAAGGTCTTGTTATTTTTCTCTATCTCTAATGAAACTTAATCATTTTATCAGAAGTTATTGTTTTAGAAAAGCAACAAATTTTTTAAATGCAAAATTCTGATACAAATATAAGAAAATTCTTTTACAAAGACACAAAAACTGAAAAAAGAAAAGGAACCAATTTTGTGAAAATACTACACCAAAGCAAAAGACATTTAACGACATTGAAAAGATCGATATGATAAATGACTCACTGCGTATTATAATTAGGGGAATTATAAATCGACCTCTGTTGGTACTAAGTGGGTGACCTTCAAGGATAACAATGATTGTAGAGGGAGGGGGGGGGGGGATTGAATACAATCATACAAAATTCACTTTTAAATTATTTTGTATTAAGTCCAATAACATAATTTACAAGATTGTTGTGGAAGATAGAAAAAGATAAACCTAATCTAAAACAATCTTAAGTTTACAATGTTTTCAGTAATGCACTTAGTGAGTAAGAAAGGAAAAAAAGAGCTTAGAAGAATAGGGAAGAAGAAGAAGGATTCTGGATATAGATGAAGAAGAGATGGTATTGAAGAACATACTTAACGTTCATATATATCTCATGCATTAAATGCATGGCAGGACCTTCCTTTACACGTGTTGTGTATTGGGTGATTCTATTGTAGTATTTAACTATAAACTAATACACATGAGCATAAAGCAACATAGAGTCTGTAGTGAATAGTTGCCCTATGTGCTGATAAGTACGGAGGAAAGAGTAAAGTTATCATTGCTTTTGTGCTTGTGTCAGTAAGGTAGGTAATCATTTTGTGCATAAAGTAATAAGACAAATAAAGAAATCATTGATGCCAAGATACTGATCAACGAACTGATCGCTGAACCTTGAGGGAGGTTACCGGTCGTTGTATCTTGTTTTCTTCAGATTGTCATGCATGAGTAGATAAGCGACTATCACTGAATTCGTCTTCAGATCACGAGCAACGTTGTCTCTATCACCAGCTACTTCTTCGACATCATTGATGGTTCTTGGCCCATTACGTCTTTGTCTTTAGGGAGATGCTTCAGCTGTTGGTTCAGTTTCAGCGATCACTGAACAGAATCCGTAAGATCGCTGTCCTTGATAAAACATTTATGTTTCAAGACTTGAACAAATAAAAGAATCACTACACAGATTCAATGATAATTCCTCAAATGTAAATTAACTTAGCATCTATTTCACTAAGTAACATAACGATCATTACCATTTTATCAGGTCTTACATCACAAACATTAAAAAAAACACATAATAACAAGTTTTACATCAATCAGAAAACATTACAAAAATTCAAAAGCATAATTTTTTTTAAACCAAGTTAACCGGTTTTTCACTGGGGTCGACTCGTTGGTTCCACCGATTTCATCAATAAACCAGCTAATTCACTCCAGTCACATTTAACACGGTTTCACGGATTCTCAATTCGACCGGCCGACTTAACACGGTTTTTAAAACATTGACGAAAAAGTTAATGATATTTAAGATGTAAAAAGGCAAAAATAATGAGGATAAGGTCGCATGTAGAGCGCGTCCCTTCCCGTACTCCGTATGTGACCCATTTTTATTTAATTCTGTTTTTATTATTATTTAATTCACTATTCATTATTATTATTACATACACTTTTTGTATCTATATATAAACACAATTCAGCCGGTGCACACAGACAGCATTCTCTCACATCTTCCATTTGATCCAATCTCTCTCTCTCATCATCGCCTTCAAATTTCACTTCAAATTTCACTTATCATCTAAAATCTAATTCAATCATCAAATCAATCTCAAATACAATTTCACCAAATCTACGGTTCTCGGTAAGTTCGATCTTTTTTGTTTATGAATTCCGGGTACTTTGTTAGTGTTACTCGATTCGATTGCGAAGCCAATAACAATTGGTTAATTTGTTGAGATATTGTAATCGAGATCGATCTTATGTTATCTCTGTTTCTGATTAACAAAAATTGTGTTCATGAGTTCATATTCATAACGAGTTAATCACGGTGTTGACTCAGGTCGCTTTTCGTAGATTTTCAATCTATTTGTGAATTTCTGATGTAGAATATGTGCGTGATGATATTCGATTTTTGATTTTCGAAATTCAATGCAACGTTAACTCATCTTTCTAAAGTGTCACATTAGTTTTACAATAAACCTTTACATCAATTTGTGTAAAAGGGCCTATCTTCGTAATTTGTAAGGGGTTCTAATGTTTGCAAGCCTCGTAAATCTTTGCAAAGAATTTTTCCTATGTGGTAATGCCATCTCACTTATTGCAAAGATTTTGCAAGATTGATGTAAATAACCGTGTTATATAGATATTTCAATATAGTGGTTAAAGAATCGAGATAGGTTAAAACTTAAAAATAGAAATAGTATCATGCGAGAATCGAGATATGGTTAAAAAAACGAAAGATTTTGTAGAATTTATAAATTTCTTAAGTTAAATCGTGCTATTTACTATAATACTTTTTGTTTTTTTTTCTTTTTTAAATAATGTGGTAATAACAATATTCTATATGTATCCTGCTGAAGATTCGAGAACTGTGGATCTACCTAGTTTATTTCGTTACGTAATGTAGACACTAAACTAATTTTATCTTCGATTTTAAAAATAATTAAATCTTTTGTGAAAGTATTTGTGGTCCTATTCTAAGGAAAGCTGAATGTCCTTCTCAATTCATTGAAAATAATAAATATTTTTCAGGTTTCAGAATCAAACAAAAACTTCAATTCCACTTGTCTAAGGCGATATTTGTAATAGTTGGTACCGTATTGATCAGGTTTAAGGGAAAATCTCAAATAAACGAAACTGATATAATGTACACATGTGCATATGCACTTGTTCATGAAAACCCAAAATAAACTCAAATTACCCGTATGCACAAGCGTATAGGATCTAGATGAAGGGCTATGAGGATTTTCTCAGTTTTTTACTTTTTTGAGGTTTTTTCTTAAACCTCTCTTTATAAGATAATCTCTATTTAAATATTGACATGATGGCATGTGGTTCATATATGATTCCTTCTAATCCTAGCCACATTGACATTGGTTACCAATTATATGTCTTTTTCCCTTTTGTCCTAGAGTTTTTATGTGTTAAAAAGTAGATAAGCTAACTAAAATCATTTGCTAAAATTCAGTAGTTTTCAATGGCAAGAAGTACTTCAAAACTCTGATCTTTCTATTTCTGTTTCAGACATCAACAACATCCAAGGTTTTCGCGAATAAGATCGAATCAAATGGCCATGGAGCAATATTCCCAAGAAACCATGCCTCAAACCGCGTTTCTCAAAGATAACGAAGCCTCTTCGGACAAGTGGAAATCATCGTCTGAGGTCGTTGATGAGTTGGAAAACAATCCTTCAGGCGGTTTCGACTGCAACATCTGTCTAGATTGCGTCCAAGATCCCGTGGTCACACTCTGTGGCCACCTCTATTGCTGGCCTTGCATTTACAAATGGATCCATCACCAAAACTCTTCCATAGAATCTTCCGACAAACACCCACAATGCCCGGTTTGCAAAACCGACATCTCTCAGAAGACCCTTGTTCCGTTGTACGGCCGTGGCCAAGCCACCAAACCGCAGTCCGACGAAAAGACTTTTGTCATCCCACGTAGGCCCCAGAGTCAAAGCTGTGGGGCCTATGCGGTGCCAACTCAGCAAGCAGCACCCGGGCCCGCAATGGTATCAAGTGTGATGATCAACCCAATAAGTCCAACAACCGGGATGCTTGAAGAGATGGTGTCCGGGAGGATTTTTGGGAGCTCTCAGGTGTCGTTCTATGCGTATCCCAATTCGTATAATTTAGTGCCGATTAGTACTCAACGAGCTAGACGGCAGGCGATGCAAGCTGATCGGTCGCTTGGCCGCGTTTGCTTTTTCTTATTTTGTTGCATAATGTTATGCCTTATCTTGTTCTGATTAAGAGTCTTTCATTGCTACTTACTCTATGTACATTTGTAAAAAGGCATGGATGGTTAACATATGTAAAAAGTCATGGATGGTTAACATTTGTTATCTTCTAGTTCGTATATAAGATCGAAAAAGATGGAGAACAATAATTTGAATCAAATTAGAGTCCCTTTTGTTACTTTTCATCATCGAATTCGTGTTTAAGTTGACATTTAATGGATGTGATGTGAGATTCAAGCATCCATTGGACGTTAGATTTTTCTATTTCAATGAATGATTGGATCAATTCTATTCCATTCATTATATGTTCTTATTGAATATCCATTTGATTGAATTGAATCAAACCAATACTGATCGGATCTAATCGAATTGAATTCATCCCATCTAGTAGATCTTTAATTGTTTTGTTAGAAATTAATTAGTAATGGATGATGACCAAAAGACAATTGGATGATAATCGGATCGAGATTCACACCCCTAACATCAACGATCGGTTCTAATTGGACTGATTTATTTTAATTGGATCGATTGAATTTCTGCACATCCCTAACATCCGTTACTTGAAAATCGTCTAAAAACATGAAGGGATATAAGTCATTTGTTTGTGGTTGATCCTTTTGATCACACTCTCGCATAATTCAATACTTTTCATAAAAACAAGCAATTTTTTTAAGTCAGCTGAGATTTACGTATATCTTATGCTATATAACAAGATGTTAACACAACTCAACAAATGTGCAAAAATATAGATCATTCAATTGCCTTCATATTTATCGGTTGATCAAGACCAAAGGTGCAAGTTTAATGATTTCACACAAAAATGGATTTGTTTTAATTTGAAATTGTAAAGGTATAAAACTATTCAATTATGAAAAATATGTAAGGTGGTGTGTTTGTTGGTTTTTAATATGTAACTTATAACAGGTTTATATGTCTTCAGATGTTTGTTATTGTGCTAACTAATTGATAAAATAAAGCCGGTTTGTTCATATCCTAATTGGAATGGACAAAGTAATATAGGTGTACCGTGTAATGAAGTATAATTATGTAGTACATTAACATATTTTTTATAAGATTTGCTTTTAAAAACATCTAATGAAGAATCATATGCGTGATGTTTGCCACACATCTTTCAGTTTGATCACCTTTTAATCCGTTTATTTATTATGAGACTATCTTTGCGTTTAAGATATTAGTTGCGTAGTTTTTAGATTACTCGAAATATTGAAGAGTCAATTTTTATGACACATGTAGACATCTCTTAAAAATAAGCAATATACCCAACTTACCCTTTTACTTGGAATAGGAATAAGTTAGGTGGATAAATTAAACAATGATATCTATTTGACAAATTATGCATCAACATTAGTGGCTTAACAAAAATATTCATAAAATATTCAATATAAGAAACATGAAAAGTTAATATTTTAGTAGACCTACTCTTACATTATAAAATTATAATATCCACTTGGTCATCAATCACTTGATATATAATAACAATTTGTGATACCCTATTTTCTTTGGACTGTAATGTTCTAACTACTTTGTAAGTAACGAACAATAACATAAACAAAATACAAATAAAATCTTAAAGCAACTACCATCCCTTTGACTGTTACATAAAAAATAAAACAGTTGAATGATTTAAAAATAATTAAAATTGACTGAAAAGATATAATTAGATATCGGATGTCATCGTAATGCATGTTAATATGGAAAATGATCACATAACAAGGTTAAAACTTAAAACTAAAGAGTTCACAATTTTCATAGTAAGGAATTGTTGAATATATTTTAGTTTGAAACCATAGCATCCAAAATATCATCATTTATGTTTTTGAGGTACGGTGGAATATCTCATCTGCATATGGTTCAATTTTAGACATCCACAACAATTGTGGGTTTATCTCATCTACCCAGGTTTGACTGCAAGCGCTCACATCATGTGACCAGACTTTACTCAGACGGTCGAATCTTAATTTCCATGTTACCAGAGATTTAGTTTAGGCAAAGCCTAGATCCAAAAAACAATTGTGGGTTTATCAAAGCTAATGTCTTATAGCTATATTTTACAGGGATTAATCTGGACATATACCATAATCCCAAAACACTTTTAAAGAAAGATTGGGCAGAGACAAACATAGTTTTGAACAATATCAAAACAAATTATCTCTATGTAAAGATGTTATCTTAAGTTGACAAGATAATTTTAAATAGAATGTTTCTTTTTTTTCTGAAAATAGGTGTTATAAAAACAAGTTTTAATAAAAATATGTTCATTAGATGGTACTTCAAAGTGTTTTCTTTAATTTATAAAAAAGTAATATAAACTTTATTTTAAAATTAATTTAGCTTCTAACCTTCAATGATATAACCAATTCTAATATATATACTTTTTATCATTTATTAATGTCTTATTATTATTATCTATAATCAATTTTATTACATTTAAAATTAACAGAATTAAATAAACAATCATTCATATTCTTAAGTCGTAAAAATAATTATTATTTGTTTACCACACATTCAAATGAAGTGATGAACTTAACGATTAAATTTTTTTTTACCATGCAAACAGATATACGCAAATATGCAATATTAAATTCTAAATTCTAAATAATAGATTACAAGTATTTTTAGGTGCAGCAATTTTCGACATTATACGAAACACGACACGAACCTAACACGAAGATAACGAGTTTGGGTTAAATTTTCTGATCCGTCAATCCGTTTATTCTGAGAGTACTTGTGTTTGGATTGGTATTCAGGTTTGCGGGTCAACCCACCAATCCGTTTATCTTTTTAACATTTTTTATATAACAAAATATATTTTGACTTTTGAGTTTTACTTTTTCAATTTCAATTCAACACTTGAAATCATTAAATCGGATTTGATTTTGGTTGTATTTGAAGTTTTGAAGTAGGTTGTATTTGACCCGCCAATTTGCTTATCACCCGCCAATCCGCTTATAAGCCATGAACCCGTATAGTTAAACGGTTTACAAGGGGCGTGTTAGGGTTGGCAACTCGCGAGTTAGAGTTGAAGATTTCAACACAATTAGTCACACGAGTCGTGTTAGGGTTGAGTCCTTAAGACCTGCCAACCCTCAACTTGTCAATCTGAACACGATATGATTGCCACCTCTATATATTTAATTTGGTGCATTTAAAGTTTTTCAAGAAGAATATTATATTTTATGTGATACAGGTTTTATAAAAATAAGACTAAATTATGTTTTCGTTCCTATAGTTTGTTAAAATTACGAATTTCATCTATGTGGTTTAAAAATATCTATTTTAGTTCCTATGGTTTTGCAATTTATTTTTATTTTCGTTTATCAGGTTAACTAATACTTTTAAGTATGAAGAAGTAAATAGAAATAAATTGTAAACGATAAAAATAAAAAAATTAAATTTAAACAATAAAAACAAAAATAGTAATAAATTACAAACCATACGAATAAAACCAAAATTTTAAAACAACATAAACAATAATAAAAGTTTTCAATAAGCCACAAGGGTTAACAACGTAATTTACTCCAAAAATAATAACAAACCAATCATAAGAGCTTTTGTTATTCTTTGGGCTCAATCAAAATTCGTTGTCCAATTCCATTATTCCAAGATGTAAAATGCTTTTGTAGTTCTTTACTTCTTTGGGCCTACTTATTTTGAAGGTATTGGGCTGAGTTATGGGTTGATTTCCCTGGGCCCAGAATAAGAAAAGTAAGTTGGGCTTACATGGGCCAGCAATTTGTATGATTTGCATGGACCGATATGTCCCTAACTCCCTATCATTTCCGGTTGCTCTCCAAGATTTGATGCTTCTTCAGCTCTACAAAAGCATTTTCAACTTCTTTAAAATGGATAAAATAAAGAATTAAAAAAAAAAAGTTTTGCTCCAACAAATTCTTCAAAATTTCCACTCAAATAAAGAAAATAGAAGAGAGAGTGAATTTTTATCAACCTAAACTCTCAAAAAATGATTACTACAAGAGAAATGGTTTGTTATTATATTCCACAAAATGGAGAATTTGTTGTAGTTGAATGCATTTTTTATAGAGATTTTATACTTTGGTTCTCCATTTTAGAGAATTTTTAGAGAATCTTTTGGTTATGGTGAAGCATTTAAGGCATGTTTTTTTAAGTATATAGTATTTACATACGACATATGTGACAAATAAATACACACATTCTTCTTATATTTCGTTGGATTTGAACCCCCGACCTTTTAGAAAGATAAAGACTCCAATACCGTTAGGCTAGAGCCCCTTTGGTTATTGAAGACATGTTTGTTACTTGTGAAAATCAATTTCTAGGAATGGATATGTTTGAGACATTTTATTTGTAGGTGAGAGGTGAAATTGGTATGCATACTAAACAAAATGGGTTGAAGATGCTAAATAAGAGGAAGAAAGGTGGAAATAGAGGAGGAAGAAAAAAATGCTCTATGTCTCATCATGGTGGCACTTAGAAAAGGTAAAAAAGCTTTACAGCCTAATAAACCTCAATTATATGATAATTATTCTAGTAGGGGATTGATTTTAAGTTTTTAACATATCAATTTCTCTTTTGAAGGAAGTTACTAACACATCTTTACAAGTAGTTTATATTTTTTTATTTTTTTTTAGAAAGGCACAAGTAGTTTATATTTTATTTTTAACTAATTTAATGAATAAAATATATAAAAAATAGCTTAAACATTACAATAACATATTGAACCATTTAACATTGTCCCATATATAAATTTAAGTATTGAGAACTTTCTAACTCTATTTATTAAAAATTATATGATAATTATTC
Source organism: Centaurea solstitialis (assembly GCA_030169165.1). Classification (NCBI taxonomy): domain Eukaryota; kingdom Viridiplantae; phylum Streptophyta; class Magnoliopsida; order Asterales; family Asteraceae; genus Centaurea; species Centaurea solstitialis. Next base: position 3,733,526 of record CM058043.1, on the reverse strand, counting down.
TACTCATAATTTTTGTAATCATATTTAAACATTAGATTCAAATAAATACTGATGATCAAGTAGTAGAGAAGTATGATCTCAATTCTATTCGCCTTAAACATTAATTGTTTGATTTGAACTTGTACGTATTGATTGACTTTTAATTCATTTATTTTACAAAACTAAATAAAAAAGAAAAACTAACAATTATTCTTCTCATAATTTTTGTATTCGTATTTAAAATTATATTCAATAAATATTGATGATTTAAAATAACCTCAATTCTATCAAAGAATGTCAGCTCACTTGGATAAGTAACATCCTTGGGGGTGTAGGATGAAAGCCACACTACTAAAGTTCGATTTCCACGGGTGACATTTCTGAGATATCCAAACTTTATATCTGGTCCTTCGGGGCCGGGTTCAAGGCCAGTGTGGGAGGATCCAATCTATGGGATCCACTTCCCTGCTGGTCGGGTTCAGCCATATGTTGAGCCGAGTCACAACAGATTATACCGTTAAAGCTTGTGTGTGTTTAATTGCCGTTCAAAAAATAAATATAAAAGATAATCTCAATTCTATTGACCTTAAATGGTAATTGTTTGATTTGAACTTATTGTCTCCATTTTACGATGGCTAATTAAATGAAAAAAAAAATTCATTCCAACAAAAGGTAGCAAACTTAGTAACAATAACAAAGTCTCAGTCCTCAATGAAAACTACATCTCATATTTTCGACCATATGTTATTGGATTCTTCCTCAACTCCTTTATTCCCCCAATCTCACCAAACAACTAATAATTAATAAATATATTCATTTTCAGAGAGATTTATACAAATTAATTAGTTATCTAATATGATATCTATTAATTAGGCACCCATTTCATGTAGGATTAGAGTAAATTTCACGTTTTTTGATGTGGTTATATTTTTTTAATGATGTTTATTTTCTTTCAAAAATTCAACGAGTCATGTTCTATATTTATATTTTTACCATGACTTGGATGTTTGTTATTAACGATGTTAAAAATGTCCTTTAAAAGAAAATATTTTACTCTCTTTATATTTTTATCATACTTTTGATAAATAACTGATTATACTACTATTTATATAATATTAATAAGGCAATGTCTTGATTTCTCCCGACCGTGTTCATCTTTTTATCCAAAGCAAAGCCGCTACATCTACCTACCCTCACCAACACTCATCTCCGTTAGCCTCCTTTTCATCCATCAACAACCCGTTTCCCATGCACCAGCTGACCTCACCCCTTTCTTGCTGACTTCTCCCCTCCGTATCATACGATTTTTGTAATCTTCTTCCCTTGCAACCGACCTTCCCTTCCCCCAACCAATCTTTTGTCAAGATTTGAAAGGCAAAATGTGATGCATAGAAACGAAACCCAAATCGTTACAACAATCAAATGCTCATGCACAATCAAAGGATGAAATGTGAGATTAATGGTGAAAAACCTCTATTAAATATGTAGGTAGTAATGATTCATGGTTTTGATTAGTATTTTGCAAATGAAATTGTTTGAGGAATCCACCTATGTTGATGATATTAATTAAATAGGGATAAGGGGTTTAAATATGAAAATTTAGATTTATATCTTTGGTGATTTTGGATGGATATGGATTAAATGGATCGAATTAGATCACTAATGGTTTAAATTTCTACTTTTGCATGTTGCTTTATCTTAAAGAACGTTGTTTGAAGGAATTTTGGGGAGATATTCAGATATATTATTCTTTTGTGAAGAACCTGTGGAAACAAAAGCTTCCGCAACAGAGCACACGACTTAGGTCGTGACACAAGTTGCCTTAGCCACTCTTTATGGTGCAATCTCGTTTTTTGTTCAGTTTTTCGTTTTGAGGCCATGCACGGACCTAATGTAGCGCATACAGTGGCACGTGCCACCATTTTGTTCAAGAATCTTAGGGTAAAAATTATAGGGTCGTGAAAGTGCCACCGTATCAATTGTTGTATGCAACCATATATATTTTAAAACTATAAAAAAGACAAAAGTTCTCTTGGTAGAGTTGATTAGTTTCTTGTTTTTGAAACATGAGATCTTATGTTCAAGTCCTGTTAGAGTCAATTTTTTTTTTTTTTAGTTTTTAGCGTTTAATTTCAGATTTCTTATGTTTCTAGAAAAATTACAGTAAACATGACTCCAACATGAAACCTTACATTTGAAATGTAAGAAACCAACCATCAGACCAATATTGATTTTGCGAAAAATATTTCTATATTTGTTTCACACGGTACCATCATTTGAAAAAATTTCTAGACCCTCCCCCGATGATGGTTGGTGGTGTATATGTGGTTATAATGATGCGTGGTGGTGGACGATGTTAGGGGGTTAGAAAGACCGGAGAGGGTGTTTTTCGTGGGGATGTATTTATGGATCTAACGCTGTTAGTGTCATAGGGACATCCAATGTAGTTAATTTTTGGAAGAGGCACCAAACTTGAAACGAAATACAAACCACAAGGTCCTAGCGTGCTCATTTCCAAATGGATATCATATCCAAATTTGTAGCTAACCACGTGGACCAATGGTGTAAATTATTCTAGAATATTTGGAAGTATATATATAATAATTTATTTTTGTCAAGAAAATACAATATATTATTAGTTGTAGAACAACAAATTTGACAATGATGTAAACTAGGGTTCTTGGATACCACAATATTTATCATCTAGGAATATATCTTTAAATAAAAAAGCATCAATAATTGTGGTTAATTTCTATAAACCAATCTAGAACAACTATTTTGACACCCTATTTAAATCTCTATTTCCAATTTCCTAAATTATTATAATCCAAAGTTGTCTAGTGGTACTCATCCATCTCACCAATCAAACATTTATGCACCAATAAAACATTTATGGAGCAGTTTTTTGATGAAACTGAGCTTGGAAACAGCTTCAATGGAGATGATGAAACCTTCAAATCCACATCTAAATCCGCGAATAAACCGGAGAGAAGTTTTTCGAGCGGGTTTGATTGTAACATCTGTCTAGATTCCGTCCAAGATCCGGTGGTGACACTTTGCGGCCACCTCTACTGTTGGCCGTGTATCTACAAATGGATTCATCATCAGAATACTCCATCGGAAGAAACCCTAGAAAAGAAAACTCCGAAGTGTCCGGTATGCAAAACTGAAATCTCACAAAAAACCATCGTCCCATTATACGGTCGTGGCCAGGCCTCGGTAAACGAAGAAAAGTCTCCAAGTTTAGAAGAACTGGCGATCCCACCGAGGCCTCCTACGCCAAGATATGGAGCGGTAGGCGAACCGGCCGGTCCACTGCTTAGTCGTCGTGGGTTCCACCAACGGGCCCCACCGCCTCTATCGATGCCTGATCGTGGTGGCGTGGATCTGGCCACGGTGGTGATGAGTCCGAGTCCTACGATCGGTATGCTTGGAGAGATGGTTTCTGGGAGGATTTTGGGAGACTTGGAAACTCCTTTGTTTGCTACTCCGAATTCTTATAATCTAGCCGGGGTGAGTACTCGGCGGGCCAGAAGGCAGGCAACGGAGGCCGATAGATTGCTTAGCCGAATTTACACTTTCTTGTTTTGTTGCCTAATATTGTGTCTTTTATTGTTTACATGAAATCCCTTTTTGTTGGGAGTTCTTAAGTTTTCATAAGCTCTTAAAAGTCCCAACTTTATCTTCCACTTTTGGTGCTAGAATTGGTGGATTATCTGAAGTTTTTTTTTGGGAAGGTTTACCTGGGCTTTGCTCCCCCGGGATTAATATTCAGTGGCCATCAATTACGCATATATAGATTCGAATTCGGATGAAAACTACCATCCTTTAGGAATTTATCACTATACCAAACCTTGGTGGTTGAATTATCTGAACTTCTTGGTCAGAATCTTTCAAATCAATTTTTAAGTACTTTAAATCACGTGGGGTATTTTTTATGGGTGTAATAGGGTGTGATGGATGAGAATAGTCGCCCAAGATGTGATGTTGGTCCTAGTTTTAAAAGGTGTTGCTTAATGTACACTTCTTATTTATGTGTATATATATATATATATATATTATATTTGAAATATGAAAGAATAATTAATTTGTTGGTGATGTGTATGTGATATAAACGGGGACGCATACAAGTCGTAAACTAAGGTGTCGTTTGTTTTTCACATTTGAAGCCTGAAGTCTAATTTTATGTCTAAAATAAATAAGATGTAGCGCAATTTTAAAGTTTTTAGAGAAAGGTAAAAGCTTTTCAAACTTTTTCTAAAAATAAAACAAATAGTCTTAAGTCTACAAACCTCTAAAAGTATATATACAACCACCCTATCTTAAAATATTGGCCACAAATTAATATAGAGGGTTATGAGAGTTGGAGAAAGGTGTTGCTTTCCACTTTCAACTTCTTTTGAACGTAAATTGATACGGTTTCAATCGTTTCTTTAAAGCGTTTTTGATCTTCCAACAAATTTCTTAAAGTTGGAGTTTATTATTTAAAAATACAAACAAAATTTGTAGCGCTTAGAATGGTATATAATTAATCCTAATTGATCACGGTCACTTATCACTAGAATAAAGTTGATTGAGTTTGTTTAGACATACCCAAATGGCTATTTTTCTAGCCTAAGTGTAGGAACAAACTTTTGTTGTGGACTATGAGTGTACGATTAGCTTGTTATTTAGATGTACCTAAAAGGCTAATTTTCTAACACACCCTTACCAATAGAGGGGGTTAGATGGTATATTACCCAGAGTAACAAGTCCTAAAGGTGGATACCTTGGAGATCTCATATTTGATAGCGAGTGAAAATATGTCGAACAGTTATGTTATTCTCCAAAAGAGTCATTGAATAGAGGGTAAGAATTAAAACAAATTTTATATATATATATATATATATATGTTAAAATGTCTTTTTCTCTTCCTTAGGTTTCATTTGAAGAGTAACGTGAAGTACCACATATCCTTACATCGATAATTTATACGATTAAAAATATAAATGATGATTCTAGAAACTCTAATATATGAAAAATAAGGGAGCATTGAACTTGAATCGTAGGTTTGGATTTAAGGCTTTGATGAAGAGAACACCTTTGAAATCCAAGAGGATTGGCCTTAGAAAAACTCTATTTCGTATTTAATGCAAAGGGGAAGAGAGAAAATGAAAGGAGATGAGGTTGGTGAAAGAGTAATTAGGCAGAGAGTTGGAATAATGAGGGTTTATGTTGCAGTGCTTATCTAGGCGATCCTGATATGCGATTGTGCCATAGGGCACAATCGTTATAATAGCTCCAGGTCTACCGTGGCTTTTGTTCTTGATGCGATAGCGACAACTATAATGTCCCCCGGCACAATTACCCTAAGTATATTGTGGCCTTTTCTGTTTTAGTGATCCTTACATGTTGTAGTGCCCCATGGCATTATCGCCAGGCACTATAGCCAAGTTTGTACATAGGGTCTTTCCAATTTTTCAACTATTTGAGCCTTTTCTTCTTATTAGATAATGTCCCAATATAATCTAAGTTCTAGATATCAATCCAAAAATAAGATAACAATAAGAGATATGCCAAAGTCTTCAGGTTTTACTTACAGAAATAAGACTCAAAATGAGAGTTAACTTACTCATTTCGATCATTAAGAAAGTATGAATGAGATTAATTCTATCTTAGGGGTTGCCAAATATTCTCTTAAGTCCCGTATGGTAATTAATATTATATTCTTTGGTTGTAAAAGACGAATCTTTTAGACAAGTTGTTGTTTTACTTCCTCGCATAAAGTTTCTCATTTAATATTATTCTTAGGATCGATGGGGTTAGTATGGAAGACCCCTAGTTTCCTAAGCTACTACTTTGACCCACAAAATTCTTAACTACTTAATTTGATTCCAATTTTGTTTCTCTATTTCCACAAAAACTTTAAGATTAAATTTCAACACCAACTATAGTTTAATAAAATTGTTTGACAATCTAGTGCTAGATATAAAAATATATAATAATGGAATTAACGTTATACTTCTACTATTGAATTAAATAAGACATTTACTTTGGTATGTAGTATATAACGTAGAACCGAACATCTAAAATATTTTTCTCAATTACGCTAACTTTAAATTCGAGAGCTAACATTAATCGGATTGATTATTTTAGTTTAGTTAATTAAAGTGTGAATATATATTGCTGAAAATTGAAATAAAAACTTTTTGCTAATTTTAATTTGTTATATTAATGGAGTTCCTTTTTTATTTAATATTAATAAAAAAAAACGAAATTATGTATCTTGTTTCACTTGGTCTAAGAAAAAGGGGTAATTGTTTTCTGCTGAAAAGACAAATAAGATGTGATTTTGAATAGAAAAACAAATGCTTTCTGAAATTTTCAAGATTAAAATATTTAGGTCTAAATTCCTTGAGAGAGAAGACCACTTTTTAATCCCCATTTGTTAACATCCATCCAAAATATGGGTATATATAGGCAATGACACTCTACATTAATTAACACCACCAATTGCAACCAATTTATCTACATTCTACATTCAGTAAGTTGAAGATTTGACCACAGTGAACCCTATATATCCAGAATGGCCATGCAAACTACACCTCAAAACACCATTAATGGAGATCATGATAAATCCATGGCTAAAGGTACTATTGATGAATCTGAAACCAGTGTCGTTACGGGCAACTTCGAATGCAATATCTGTCTAGATTCCGTCCAAGATCCGGTGGTGACACTCTGTGGCCACCTTTACTGCTGGCCTTGCATTTACAAATGGATTCAACACCAAAACACTTCATCATCTGAAACCCTTGAAAACCAAAAAGCTCAGTGCCCCATTTGCAAATCTGAAGTCTCACAAAAGACCATAGTCCCACTATATGGACCACTGGGCCAAACCACGAATATTGGTGTTGGCTCGGTGATCCCACCAAGGCCTCCAACTTCGGGATATCAACAGCTAGCCATGCCAGCTCAGCAACGTAGCCGTCTTGGCTATCGGCAACATGCGCCACCACCGCTAGCTATGCCAGCTGGCAGTGGTGGTGGTGGTATGACCGTGGTGGTTCCAAGTCCGACGATTGGGATGCTTGGAGAAATGGTATGTGGGAGGATATTGGGGGAGTTGGGATCCCCTTTATTTGGAACTCCCAATTCGTATAATATAAGTGGGATGAGTACTCGACGAGAAAGATGGCATACGACACAAGTTGATAAGTCACTTAGCCGAATTTACATTTTCTTATTTTGTGGTGTAATATTAAGTCTTCTCTTGTTTACATAAATCGTTTTTTCATGCTTTTCTTTCGTTTTATTATCGCTAGATCCCATAGGCCTCAATGCCCGATTTTTATCTAATGTTTTGAGGTATAAAATATTTATAACAGTCAAATGAAATCCAAACTAGAGGCGGATCCTGAAATTTATAATAATGATGACTATAAAGTATAAAAGAAAAAAGGTATGACTTTTTCAATAGGATTAATTTCATATATATCCTTCTTAAAACTAAAAATATCATATTTATCCGAGCTAATTAATAAATATCATATATGTCATTCATAATCTATTAAAATATCATATTTATCCAAATAACAATTTTTGTAAAATTTTAATCATTTTAAATCAGATTTAATAATTTATAGTTATAATTTTTATTGAATGGGCTTTTTTAGCCCAATTTGAAATTAGTTGTTGAAAAGTGGGTTTTTATATGAAATGGATCGGGTTGAAATTGGATAGAACAAATCAAGATTCATAAAAGACACCCAAAATTAGAGGTGCACATGACCGGATTTTTATCCGATCCGGATCGGATTTATACTAAACCGGTTTTTTTCGGATCTGTCAGAAACCGGTTTTGTTAGAAACCGGTTCGGATTTCAACCGGTTTTCGAAAAAATCCATATCCGATGGAACCGGTTTCGGATCGGATTGAAACCGGTTTCCGGTGGAACCGGTCATCTATTGGGTCTTTTTTTGGGCTAGAAAATTCAGAAAATTCAATTGAAATCTAATCTGAATTGGTGTGGGCCGTGATTTTTTATGGGCCGTGAATTTTTTTAGGATTTCAGGCCCAACGACAGTAAGCTCACATAGACATTACCGGTTTGATTTGAAACCGGTTCGGTTTAAACCGGTTATCCGGTCAAACCGGATCGGATCCAATCCGGTTAAAATCCGGTTTGAAAAAATTCCGGTTTGAAAAAAATCCGATCCGGTTTGAAAAAAATTCGGTTTTTATAAAACCGGATTCGGATAGTTTTTGCGCAAAATCGGATAACCGGATTTTCTGTGCACCTCTACCCAAAATGGATCGAAACATGGGTATTGAAATTCGTATCCATCAATGATTACAAGTAATTTGTTTGATTTGTCTTGCGCGCGCATAACATGCATATGTGTATAGAAACTAAAAAACATCTTCAATCACATGTATACATATGTATATATTGTACAGATGAATGGTTATCAATGTGTTCCAGGCATATTCCTCAATTTTCAGTCTCCAATAGGTTCTTGAACCTATCTCTACTTTCTTAATTTCTATATGTAATTGTTCATACAAGTCTCATTAATTTGTATGTTGCTAGATTATTCACTATATTTGTCGTATTCAGCTTTCGTGCCAGATAAATATATATTTTCCTTAACCCTAAAAAAATATAGAAGAAAAAGTATATCAATGGATTACGAGCATCCACAGTGGTGGAACCTCCAAAAACCTCACTTACCATATTTTTTCCTACCACGTCATTGTCATCTCAACAAACCAATAACTTCCTTAAAACACTACAATGGAGGTTCTTACAAAAACCTCACTTCTCTATTCTTATTTATAATATAATTTATATTTATGTAAACTATTATATAACAGATAAAGAAAGTATTACAAGAACCTGGGTTCTTGTTCAAGCACCCGGGTTCCAATAAGAACTTGTGACTGGACAAAAACCTCTATCTCACAGTGGAGGTTCTTGTAAAAAAACTCATGAAGAACCTTAGGAAAAACCTCCATTGTGAATGCTCTAAGAATAATGAACCTCCTCCATTGTAATATTGCCAGGAGTATCGCCTCCTTTCTAAAAAAAAATGATGATTACGACCACTTATATAGATTATGATATGTTGACTATCTTTTCTTGCCGTGGAGTGCAAGTGCTGCAGCTAATAACTTAATAAATATATATACTAGTCAACCATAAACAGATGTACATATTAAACCATCACCAAGAATTGGCTTTCAACCAATTAAGCTGGGTTGTTTGCAAAATCCAGTTTTCCCAAAGTTTAACTTAGATTTTGCGAAATAGTTAGATGTCATCGAGTCGGATTGAAGAAGGAATTAAGGAACACGATACGATGGGATTACATTTACAAGATGGGAACACGAGAGACGGTTTTCATCGGTTTTACTTTGTCAAGTTTCGGCCTTCTCCTGAGGAAGTAGAAAAAGGCGACGCTGAGAAGCAGTATCACCTGATGACGCTTGCTCGATCTCGTATCACTGAAGAAATCGCTCAACAGAAGGTAATTGTAGATCTTACTTTTTTGGGAACTAAGAATGTTAAATATAAGGTGAATTCTATCCTCCACCCGGGGGTGGGAGTTTGTGGCATGAGTGCACTTGTGGGACCCAGAGGTGGGACCCAGTGGGATTATGTGAGTAAGGGGGGTGGGGATAGCAACCCTTAAATATAATTAATGAGAAGAATATAAGTTAAAAAGAAAATTTCATATGTGAATATTCAATGGATAAATCTAAAATAATCTATCAGAAAAATGTATATATGGACAAGATTATTCATATGAATTTGTAAATGCATCTTTAAATGAATTTTTCAATGATTCACCTTTAGTCTTCTTATTTGAAATTAGCATTTACATCTTATTGTTTATGTACTATTTAGGATGGAATGGTGAAAATTAATGAAAATTTGCATATTTCTCTTTGGTTTTTTTGTTGCAAAATTGATTAACAGGCAGAACAACATCAAATACACCGGAAATTAATGTGGTTTTGGACCTGTGATTGGAACATAAAATGGATGAGGAGGGAAATCGAGAATCTCGAAGCTCATCTAGGTAAGCTGGAGACTCGTCGAGCGACGAGTTCAGTATCAAGAACAACGAGTTACGTATGTTTGACCGACCAAAAAGATGGTCAAACACCCGATCGTAAACGTTGCCAAAAAAGGCTGATGAAGAAAGATAGAATGGACGTTGAATATTTGCGACAAGTTCGAGAAGAACTTTTGTTATCAAAGAAATCATCGTGTGGTACACAAGAGCTTAACGATCTGGTATGGTTGATAAACTCATTACAACAAAATCGGTTTTATAGCATTTCAAATATCTCCACGTGTTTCAATAAGTTTCGAAGACGTAGCAGTGTCTTATAAGGCCACACGTACCACCCTTGGGTGACGACTCAAGGTCGCCTTCGGGCTTGGTGGGCTCGGTGCACACACCGATACGCCCCCATTGTGTTCCTCTGTTTCTCTCTCTTATATATATATATTATATAGAAGAAAGTTCAAATGTGAACCACTTTTTGGTTGTGAACGTGAGGACAGCCGAGAGCGCGACACGTGGTGGCTTTGAGTGTGGTCCCCCCTTTAATTCAATGCCCTCCTATGAATCGCGCCTAGTCATCCGCCGTGGACTTGACGTGGCGCCTAGTCATCCGCCACGTGTCGCGCTCTCGGTTGTCCTCACGTTCACAACCAAAAAGTGGTTCACATTTGAACCACCCCTATATATATATATATATATAAACAATACAAAAAAGTGGGGTAAAGATTAGAATAACGATACTCTACTATAGGGTAAATTAGGTAAGAAAGAGAAAAGTTGCTTTGGCGCTGAGGTGCCACTCGGGTAAAGAGCGTAATTTGAGTAGCGGTACTCATGGTCTAACAAGTTTATCATAACAATTTTGAAATTAAGTGTTCTATTAATTTTTTTATTTGGCATTATTTGAAAAGGTGTTCTATAAAGAAACTAACATGACATTTTATTTCAAAGATATCTTAGAAACTATTTTAAACGTATGAAAGTGTTGAATATATAAACTTATTGCAACGTTTTTATATAGGTCGACACACAATTAATTGGTCCTATAAGGTCGTGAATCAAAATAGAGATGTGTAGTGTGCTATAAATCCGATTTGTTGAAGTCTCGTAGACTCTTGCTTTTTGCTTTCTTTAAGAAATTAAAATGGTTTTGGTTCGAAAATTGGAAGATCGAGAGCATGGAGCATAAGATCCGACATGGGCACCAGAATCGGGCAGATGAAATGAAGATGTACCGCGAAATAAGACACGTCAAGGAAACAAGAGAAACGTACAATACACGAGAACCCGACCCTCCTAGTTATCAGTACACAAAAGAAAGGTTGTCAAAGCGTGATACAGATCGGAATCGCGCCATGCAACATAGAATACAGGTATTGTTTTTCATTCTTGATTCACTACAACAAATTTGGGTTTATAGGGTGTCTATAACATCCGAATGTTTTTATATGATTTTAGTTTATACAACCAAAAATAAAACGTCCTATCTACAAGTTTATAGGATGTTTTTGGGCATTTTAACAAGATTTTTAGCTATTTTATAGGACACTCTTTAAAATTTGTTGTTATTCGTCTTTGGGATTTTTATCATTCGTTTTGGTGCACCATCATTTTTTGATCTAACTATCGTAGATCTATATTCTCATTAGATTCGACACGATGACATTGATAAGATAGAGAGAGATCTAATGGGACGCAATCGTAGAGTTACGCGACTTAAATCCTCGTCGGAACATGTTAGAAAAATTATCAGTTCTTTAAAGAAGGATCTTGAAGATGTTAACTCGAAGAGAATCAAAGCCTACAAACGTGCTTACGAGCTTGGAGAACAAAACAAAGAATGGGTACATACATCTACATTCTTATTTCATTTTTACAAACGTATACTTACCGATAACTCTGATAATGATGCATAACGTTTGATTGATTGATATAGGAATCAAGTTATGTTGAGTATAAATCGCTCATGACATATGCGACAAGACTTGCACAAAATAGGGATGTTGTGGGACTAAAACAAGCATCTGATACACAGGTTTAAAACCAAAATATAACTCTACGGTTATGTTAAAACTGTGAGTTCACTACAACAAAATCGGATTAGACCATGTGCCGTAACAAATTGCTTTACAGGACTTAAGTTTATACGCCCGTCTAATAGAACATTTTATCTAAAAGTGTTACAATAAACGTTTTTAAACGTCTTAACAAGTTTTATAGAACATTTTTAAGATAAAGTTGTTTATCAATCACATATTTTTATAGAAAACTTGGACAATCACAAGTGTCATATAAAATAAATATTAATGTGACACTTTATTTTATAAGTACGTATCTTAGAAAATTTGTTGACACGACCAAAAGTGTTTCATAAGTTCATTGCAAAAAAATTACATATGATATTTTATTATCTGGTCCTATAAACCTAAGCCGTAGAAAGCAATCTACCAAAAACATGACTAAATTGGTCCTAGTTTTTGGGGGACAGTTATTTTTGGCATCATATGAACCCAATTTTGTTGTAATGGTTACTAACTTGTGGCAATTGGCAAAAACTTTATGGTTGTGAATGTTAGGTTGAAGGGTTCATGAGGCAGTGGAACCATAGTCAAGCATTCAAGGAGGATTATGAGCAAAGGAAGATGGTATCAAAGGGTTAAAGAATCACATTTAAACAATTTTGAATCTTGATGCCTATTAATTGTTTGAGATAAGGGGTTAATTAGAAGATAATGAGTCTAGTTTAGAATGCTACTTTTTCTGCATTTATTTATACTTTCATATATGTTCGCTTAAAGTTAAATGAACAAACATAAACGAACCTTTGCTTCATTTGTTGACAGCCCCAACTTTTTAGTATGTTAACTTGTAAGTTACAGACTCTATGTCATGGATTAGAATGAAAGATTTGAAACATCTTTTGAAACATAATATAGCTAGTAGTTGATCACCTAGATGAGGAACCAACTTGTTGTGTGTATATGGAGAATATTTTTCCTTTTATTTATAAGGAAGTATTATTCATCATGAATAATGAATGCACATTCAATCTAAATAATCATGTTCAGACTGAACGAGACACGTGACACACTCTAGGCTATCCTCACGTTAACAATGAAAGATGAGTTCTCATTTGAAACCGCCCTATATATACATATATATACCTATATAGAGTGTTAAACAAATAAAAACCATTTTATTAGTGAAAACCCGTGAAAACCGACTAAAAAATAATTTTTTTACGATTTTTTTATCAAATTATTTTAAAAAATACTTTATTAGTGAAAACCCCTTTTGAAAAATATTTTAGTATTTTCTTATATAAAAGATTATATTCATGCCCAATTCACAATACAATTCTTCCAATACAAAACCCCTTTCTTCCTCCCTCATCAATTTCAATTTCCATCCCCATTCCCCAGTATCCATCTTAGGAAATATCATCTCCTTTTTTTTGGACAGCAGTCTGCCACAGCAAAGTAAAAAACAGAGAAAACAGAGAAAAAACAGAGTCACGAAACAAAGTTTGGCGAACAACTAATAACAACGATCGTGACTATAGATTTACGAGAGATAAACCGCCTAGGCAAACGCCCCTATTGAGCAGCCAAAAGAAATAGAAACAAAAAACGAACCGGCTTACTAATGCAAAAAAAAAACCAGGAGGAGCGACTATTATTATGCACGGAATGGACTCACACACGAGTGGATTTTTTGTTTTGTTCCACCACATCTAGAACCTTTCATTTTGTTTCATATGATATTTTGTCACATAAGAGTAATACTTACTGTGTTGATTAACGTATATTTGTTAAGAATGTGATTATCTCATATGTGTTTGTTTTCACAATGTGAAACTTCTTTATCTTTATTTTTTGTTTTACAAACACATAAAAATGTGCACATTGTACATGTGAAACAAACAATTAGGGTGTGTTTACTTCTTGAAAAAATTTTACTTTTCTAGAAAAACATTCTAAAAAAATCAAAAATCAAAAATCAAAAAACCTGTTTACTTGAATCAACTTAGAAAAACTTTTTCAAAGAAAACAAAATTTTCATTTTCAAAATTTACACCTGAATTAGAAAACTATTTTTTTTATAATTTTTCAATTAGTCCCCTTCTCGTCCCCGGCCGCCGCCAACACAGTCGCCACCGCCGTCGCCGCCGTTGCCATCGCCGCCACCGCCGGCGTGACCACCGTTTCCTTCTCGTCGCCGTTGCCATCGCCACCACCTTGGCCGCCGCCACCCCGCCGCCGTGACCACCGCCACCCCGCCACCTCCGTCGTTGCAACCACCGGCACCACCGCGGCCTCGGCCGCCACGGCCTCTGTGACCATCGTGACCACCGCAACCACCACGGCCACTACCGCCGAGGCCACCGCCACGACCACCGCCACCATTGCCACTGCCACCACGACCGCCACCGCCACCGCCGGCGGCGGCATTGGAATATTTGAAAAAATGGAAAATGAAAAGGGATGGGAAATGCCCAACTAAACGAGTTTTCTAGTTTACTAAAAATGGAAAATGAAAAACTTCATCATTTCAAGTAAACGAGTTTTCCAAAATTTTCATTGAAAACTAAAAATGAAAACTCAACTCCATTTTCTGAAAACGTTTTCTATAAAAATAAAAACACTTTTCCACAAGTAAACATAGCCTTAATATTCTTATTTTAAATCTTAAATGCAAAAGAATCATACAAGTTTTTAAAACAATATATCACGATTTCATAGGTTCTCAAAAGAAGACGACGTATTTTTGTGTAATATTTATTTATAGTGTGGCTTGTAGAGGATTAAATGATTAGGATACTGCAGTTGGCATAATTTATAGGTTAGTGATAGATTAGAGGGTAGAGTCATCTCTATTATAACCTAATTAAATTGGATTTCTAGCCTTAGGGAGCAAGGAATGCTCCTAATTGTAATAATATGCGTTGACTTTCTTGCCTTGGGGTGCAAGTGCTGCTTCCTAACTTCATCAATTATAAAAAGTCAAACTTAACAAAATGTATTAAACCATCACCAAGAATTTGGTCTCAATCAAGTTCCCTTTTTTTTTTCAAACAACAAACAAAAAGACCAAATCAAATGGAAGAACCAAAAGATGGAGGAAACCACTTTAAACTAGAACAAGAAGAGGCCGACAAGCAATATCGGTTAATGACCATTGATCGATCTCGAATCGAGAAACAAATAGAACAGCGAAAGGTATATAACGGTCATCTTACTGTTAATTTGTTCATAACTTTATTGTGCTTTTCTTTCAATCGTGAAATAGCTAACCGGTTAATTATTAAATTGGTTAACAGAAAGATGAATATGAAATACAAAAGAAGCTAATTTGGTTTTCAGAGTGTGAAAGCGCGATAGATTGGCGTGAAAAAGAAATCAAACATCTTGAAGATGATATTCTCGGTAAAGTGGAGCCTTGTTTACCGATGAATTCAGTTCCGAGGACAACTGGTTTCGTAAGTTTGACTGATCAAAACGATGGTCAATGGGATCGAAAACGTTGCCAAAAGAGGCTAATCAAGAAAGATAGGATGGACATGGACTATTTGGAACAACTTCAGGAAGAGCTTTTGTCTTCAAGGAAATCCACACGATTGAAATCGACCGGTGTACAAGAGCTTAATCATCTGGTATGACAAATTAAGTGATAAAGTTACTCATGTACTGTCACTACAACAAAGTTGAGTTTATAGGACGTCTAAATTAAAAACTCGCCCAAATAGAATGTTTTATAAGATGTGACCAAACACAATAATGTCGTATCTAAAACAAAAACTTTACATAAAGTTTTTTAGAGCATTTTTTTTAATAAAGCCTCCTAGTAACTTTTTATAGGGTGTTATTTGAAAAAAAAAATATATTTTATAAACACAAAAAGTGTCCTTTGAAAAAATGAGTTTATATTACACTTTTCAAAGATGTCCTATAAAATTAGCATACGGAACTCAAAAGCATGTTTGGTTCTATAAACTAGTTTTCTATAAAACACTTTATTATAATACCTTTCTTATTTTAGGGTCCTATAAACTGATTATTGTTGTAGTGTGTACTAAAAACTGATTGGTAATCTATATGACAACATAATATGACCTATAAAAACAAATATTGAAAAGTTACTCAATTGGATAAAAGAATAGCATACCCAAAGCTTATTGATAACGTTTGAATTGTTTTTCAAAAGTTAGCCTATAAGCTAGTTTATCGTATACCAAACAAAGTTTTCTTTTATAATGTGCTAGCTTATGATTGCTTTCTATGAAAAATTAACATGGTGTTTTGAACATAAATTGGAAGATCGGGAGCATGGAGCACGGGATCCGACATGGGAACACGAATCGGGCAGAGGAAATGAAAATGTATCGTGAAATAAGAAACGTTAAGGAAACAAGAGAAGTGTACAATGCACCAGAACCCGACCCTCCGTATTATTGTTATACACCAAAAAGATGGTTATGGCAAGATAAATATTCAAATCGTCGCATGCAACATAAAATAAAAGTAACTCTCTCCCCCGTGGTTTTTATCATTCTTTTTTCGACTTTTGATCTAATCTAACTAGGTTTCTGTTACCAGCATCTACTAGACGAGATTGAGGAAATAAAGATGGATCTAAAGGTACGTAAACATAGAGTTACGCGACTTAAATCAGATTTGGAATTCGTGAGGAAAAACATCCGTTGTTTAGAGAAGGAGCTTCAAGATGTTACGTCAAAGAGACCCAAAGCCAATGAACACGCATACGAGCCTGGAGAACACAAGAAAGAATCGGTACAATAACATTTCCTGTTTCATATTCATGAACCTACATAAATACTTTTGGAGTCTCATCTCACCTATACATGGACCATCAAACCTGTATACATACGTAAGAACCTGTTATCTCCTTATAAAGGATAATTAGGTTTATAGGAGGCCAAAAAGGTTTAAGTGTCTTAATAGATTGTTGTATAAACTTAATAATAAAGTACATGTCATATCTAAAAATGTTGCAATAATTTATATAATGTTTTGGGCGTTTTAACAAGTTTCTTAAAACATTTTAAAAATAAAGTATTGTATTAGCCACTACAGGAAAAAAGGGTATTAACAGTGATGTGATTACCGATGGCACGTATCTATCTCTAGTTAGCAATGGATTGGCCAAGAAAACAATTGCATATCTAGAGTATTAACAGTGAATATATAGAGAGAGGAAATTTCAAATGAAAACTCATTTTTTATTGTGAACGTGAGGACCACTAAAATCGTGTCATGTGGCAATATTCACTCTGGATATTATACATATATGATTTTAAAGTCATCTAAAACTCCTCTAAACCTATAGCTTTGAGTTCATAATAGCGAAACCAATAGAGCTATTGTTTTCAACTCATTCACAATGTCTCTCTTTGATTTTAACATACGGTTTGACTGTGAAATAGTCAATCCCATACACGTACGTTTTTCAAGTCATTCAAACGTCCTTTGAACCTATGGTTTGATTATCGTATATTCAAATCATTATACTTAGAGTTTTGAAGTTGCCCAATACTCCTCTAACCCTACAACTTGACTTTCAAACCGTCCAAAAATTGCCTATAGGGTCTCAAACTCCTCTATACAACCTCTATTTTGATTATGTCGACTAACTACTTTTGTTTTTGTTATAGTTATTGAAGACGTTGCCAGATAGGAAATGGATGTACATAATGAATAACAGTCGAGGGTCTCTTAGTAGGGACTATGTCAGATCAATGGACGGTTTTTTGGACTTTGCCTTCGACAGTGAACTTTTTGTTGAAAAGACAACTACGCATGATGGGATAGAGTTCCGTATCAGATGCCCTTGTTCCAAGTGTCTAAATTTTGGCGCTAGAGAAAGGGATGGTGTTAGAGTTCACTTGATGAAATATGGTTTCATGTTTAATTATACAACTTGGTGGGCACATGGTGAAAAGTAATACCATGCATCTCAAAATGTGGGTGAAGCTTCTAATTCGATAAAGATCATAATGAAGGGTATGTAAAACAGTGAATAAGCACTTGGCATGAGTTGACAAAGAAAATGGCAAGGATGGAGGAGGAAGCGAAGGAGTCGAAGCTGCAGGAGGAATGCTATGTGGCCGAGTTGGACGGCGAAAGGAAGCATGAGACATATCTCGAGGTCGCGGCAACCTAGCATGTTGCCAAGTTTCCTAGCAGATGACGTTGCCACAACAGTTTCTACTTTTTTGCAATAGCAAGATATATTTTTCGCGCTCCCCACCCTCCCGACCATCCTTCTAATTAAATTGTTGCATTGCTCTTGTATTGTATTTTGAATTGTATGAATTTGGATGTTTGAACTGTATAAATTGATTATTTGTTTTGGTTTGTTATTTTATTTTATGGTCTATGGAAGGTTTGATATAAAATATATAGAAATGTTTGTTTTTTATTTATGTTTTTTTAGGATTAAAAAAAGTCAGCAACAAAGTTGTTTTATGGATAACAATGGGTGGATTTGTTCCTAATATGTCACTAACAATTATTTTTCTAGTGTATCACAAAATAGGTTCAATGTAAATCTGTTTGTTGCTAATAAAATATGTTGCCGGTTACTTCCATTGCTACATTAGTCAGCCGGTAATCCATCACTGTTTTAGTGGCTAATCTTTCAATGATAGCATCACCAACAGACTTATTGACCCAAGAACTATCAGTGACAAGTGGTAATATTCAGCATCTATATTCGTGTATTATTCAGACCGAATAAAAAGCTTTATTCATCGGTTTGAATAAAGCTTAGGTGTGCGATTCAGAGTGATTGCCCTAGCTAGGCTTTATTCAGTATGCATGCGCACGCGTCATATTGCATTATATTCATACCGAATAAAGCTTAGAAGCCGATTCAGATTGGCACGTGACGCGATTTTAGTGGTTAAGTTCTCACGTTCATAATGAAAGATGAGTTGATATTGGAAGTTTCCTATATATAATTTGTATATTATTGGCGAGTTAGTATTAACCAATTCACGATTTGGCAAATTATATTTCATCTGTATTTCCAACTAATATCCAATTAGGCAATAATAAAATGTAAGATTCGTTGACTTTCTTGCCGTGGGGTGCAAGTGCTGCTCCTATAAATATATACAAAAGTCAAACTTCAAGACATGTATTAAACCATTTCCAATAATTGGGTTTCAATCAACTTTACTTTCTCCTTTTTTTTTAATTTAACAGCGAAAAAGGGAGAACTAGACCGAGAGCTTCGGCAAAGCCAAATGGAAGAGCACTTGGCTTTGCCGAAGGATAGATCAGGAAAGAATCTCGTAAAGTCTCGGCCTTCTTATAAACTAGAAAAACGAGAGGCCGACGAGCAATATCGGTTACTGACACATGCTCGATCTCAAATCCAGAAACAAATCGAGCAACGAAAGGTAACAATTATCTTCTAACTCTTCGTTAGTACATAACTTTTTTGTGCTTTTCTTTCACTCATAAACTAACCGGTTATTGGCTATATGGATTAACAGGCAGATGAAAATCAAATAAACCGCGAACTAAAGTGGTTTTCGGAGTGTGATGAGAACATATATAGGTGTAAAAACGAAATCAAGCATCTTGAAGCTAGTATCGGTAAAGTGGAGCCTAGTTTACCAACGAATTCAGTACCAAGAACAACCGGTTTTATATGTTTGACAGATCAAAACGATGGTCAATGGGATCGAAACCTTTGCCTAAAAAGATTGATCAAGAAAGATAGGATTGAAATGGACTACTTGGAAGAGGTTCACGAAGAGCTTTTGTCGTCAATGAAATCCACATCCACACGAACGGCATCGTGCGATACACAAGAGCTTAACCATCTGGTATGGAAAATTAGTTGATAAACTAATCATGTTCTATAGAAACTGGTCGTTAATTTGACAATATAAAATAACGTAAAAAATGATTAAAATTTACTCAATTCGAGGAAAAAAAAGATAGGCATACCCATAGCTTAATCATCTGGTATGAAAAAAAATTGTTTTATTAAAAGATAGGCCAGTTTATAAGCTAGTCTATCGTTAATTACCAAACAAAGTTGTTTTAAATATGTTGGCTAATGATTGCTTTAATAGAAAAATTAATGGTATATTTTGGATTTAAATTGGAAGATCAGAAGCATGGAGCACGGTATCCGACATGGGAAAAAGAATCGGGTTGACGAAATGAAAATGATTCGTGAAATAAGAAACATGAAGGAAATAAGCAAAGCGTACAATGCACCAAAACGAGAACCCGACCCTCCTAGTTATCAGTACGCGAGAGAAAGATTGTCAAAGCGTGATATAGATTTGAATCATCTCACACAACGTCAACTAAACGTAACTCTCTCTTCATTATCCTTTATTTCAACTTATGATCTAATCTAACTACATTTCCATTATACCAGCTTCGACTAGACGAGGTTGAGAAAATGGAGAGCGATCTAACGGGACGTAAACGTAGAGTTGCACGACTTAAAGCGGAGTTGGAATTTGTGAGAAAAAACATCAGTTGTTTGCAAAAGGAGCTTCAAGATGTTTCCTCAAAGAGACTCCTCTATAAACGTGCATACGACCTTGGAGAACGAAAGAAAGAACGGGTACAATAGCATTTCCTATTCATATCAAATCTAAAAGTGTGGTTATACTTTTCTATAACGTTATTGGACATCTTAACAAGTTTATTATATTTTATTATTTATTAGTTAAGAAATAATTAATTAGTGATTACCAATTATTAATTATTAACTAAATAAAATTAATTATTATTTAAGAAATATTTAGAGTTTTAAAGTTATTCAATAGTTCTATAAACCTATGTCGGCTAACTACTTCTTTCCTTGTTGTAGTTATTAAATATGTTGCCAGATAGGGGATGGATGTACAAAAAGAATAACAGTCGGGGGTCTCTTAGTAGGGACTATGTCAGATTAATGGACGGTTTTTTGGACTTTGCTTGTAATGGTGAATGTCGTTTTGTTATAAAGAGACCTGCGCGTGATGGAATAGTGTTACTTATCAGATGCCCATGCTCTAAGTGTCGAAATATAGACTATAGAGAAAGGAATGACGTGAGACTTCACTTGATGAAATATGGTTTCGTACATGATTATACCATTTGGTGGGTACATGGTGAACGTAATACTATGCATCTCAAGGTGGGGTAATCTTCTAGAGGCACACAAGCCAAGAATCCTGCCCGGTTGTATGGGTCTAGCTTTCGTTGTAATGGTTTTGTTTTATTCTGTCTTAGGTTGTATCTTGCAACTTAGGAAGCTTGTTTGTATTTTCGGTTGGAGTTAATAAAATTGTTGCCGTTCAAAAAAAAATTAGCAGAGCAAATGACGTTGTCGCATTAATTTGTTACATGCTTTTAAGCAACAGCCTGATACACTTCCATGTCCCAATTTTCTCGACCATCCTTTTAGTTAAATTGTTAGGTTGGTCACTTGCTATATTTTGAATTGCATGAACTTGTAAATTTAATTTTTTTATAAATTTATTATTTTGAACTTGTAGAGCTCTTTTAATTATTTTTTATTTTATTGCAGGTATTTGTATAAGAATATAAAGGAAATATAGATTTTTATTTTTTTAGAATTAAAAAAATCCAAATTTGTGGCTAATAATTAGTGGATCTTTTACTAAGGGGGTGCTTGGTTCATTTTAGGGAATGAAAATGGAAATGGAGGAGAATGGGAACGAAAATGAGCATTGTATTGATGCTTCTTGGTTAACCCACTATAATCAATGAAAAATTGTTTATATTAAAAAAAAAATCTTCCACTTTGAAAATAAGATAGATGTTTTATTTAACATCAAAAGATGGAATGACATATGTAAAAAAGAATTGACATTTCCCCTAATTTGGTCAGGAATGGAAATTAATGGATATGCAAGAATTATTCCATTATATAATATCAGACCAAGCAACAATTTTCATTGTCATTCACATTCCTTACCCTGCAATACCCCAACCAAGCACCCCCCCCCCCCCCCCCAATATGTCGCTAATCTATTCGTCCTTAATTCACCGCTAATATAATTCATCATTGATTAATTTCGTCACTAATATGTCGCTATATTAGCTAATCGCTAATCCATCACCAATCGTGGATGATAGCATCACCGACGACCTTTTGACCTATGAGCTATCAGCGATAGTTAGCGATGGATATTTTAACATATACAAATAAACTTGACAATGATACATATAAAAGTTTTAATTGCTTGATATACAAATCACATTGCGGAGAGTATCAGTTGCTCATAACACATACGAAAAGACTTCGATGCAAAAGGGATGTTGTGGGACTAAAACGAGTGTATAATACATTGGTATATATGGACAAACTAGAATGTCATTATGGATGCATAATACAGCATTTAGAATAGATAATACAATAATACGCGATTCATAATAAATAATACATGGATCATGAATCATAAATCCATGTATTATTCAAGATTAAATGATCTAAAGGGCCATGTACTTGAACACTTATCCAGTAAGTGCTTACGGGTAAAATTGAACACTATCATCATCTACCATATCGGACAATATTTTAGTTTCTCAAAACGGTATCATATGCAACAATTTACCCGATAAGTGCTTACTGGGTAAGATTCGTCAAGCTCACTTACCGGGTAAAACTCTCGGTTTGTCATCGCTATTACCGGGTAAGATTTTAGTATTTGTCATATGTTCATTCCGTAAGGTAAATTCACCCGATAAACACTTACCGAATAAGCATCAAGTAAACGGCCCCTATGATTTAGCACTGCACACTATATTTAGTTATATATAACTTTTATATTATTGGCGACTTAGAGGGTTGAGTCGAAAAAAGAAGGTTGAGTCTCAACCCAATTCACGGTTTGGCAAGTTATTGTCGACAATAACTTTTATATTATTGTCGACTTAGAGGGTTGAGTCTCAACCCAATCCACGGTTTGGCAAGTTAGATTTAATTGGTATTTGCAACTAATACCAATTAGGCAATAATAAAATGTAAGATGCGTTGACTTTCTTGCCGTGGGGTGCAAGTGCTGCTCCTATAAATATATACAAAAAGTCAAACTTCAAGAAGTGTATTAAACCATCACCAAGAATTGGGTCTCAATCAACTTTAGTTTCTACTTAACTAGATATAGAATTAAGACTAAAATGGAAGAACCAAAGGATGGATCAAGAAGCCGCTTTTATCTTGTAAAGTTTCGGCCATCTTATAAACTAGAAAAACAAGAGGCCGACAAGCAATATCAGTTACTGACACTTGCTCGATCTAGAATCGAAAAACAAATAGAACAACGGAAGGTAACCATTATCTTATAACTAATCGTTGGCTTGTAACCTTTTTGTGCTTTTCTTTCATTCGTGAACTAACTAACCGGTTGCTGGCTAAATGGATTAACAGGCAGATGAGCATAAAATACAGAACAAACTAAGGTGGTTTTCAGAGTGTGATGCACATATAGATTGGCGTAAACGGGAAATTAAGCATCTTGAAGCTTTTCTAGGTAAAGTGGAG
Organism: Centaurea solstitialis; assembly: GCA_030169165.1. Classification (NCBI taxonomy): domain Eukaryota; kingdom Viridiplantae; phylum Streptophyta; class Magnoliopsida; order Asterales; family Asteraceae; genus Centaurea; species Centaurea solstitialis. The sequence continues at coordinate 3,709,943 of CM058043.1, read as the reverse complement.
CCTCGTTCCCCCACTAATCCAGTACCGAGAACAACTGGTTTTGTGCGTTTAACCGATCAAAGTAATGGTCGATGGGATCAAAACCGTTACCAAAAAAGGCTGATCAAGAAAGATAGGACGGACTACTTGGAACGACTTCAGGAAGAGCTTCTATCTTCCAAGTACGGTGCACAAGAGCTTAATCATCTGGTATGGCAAATTAGTTGATAAACTCATCATGTTTTCTAGAAATTGGTTGCTAATCTATATGACAAAATAAATAGCCTAAAACACAGATGTTGAAAAACTATTGGACAAAAATAATAGACGTACTGTAACACTTCGCCTACCATGATACAATATTATCCATTTTACCCCACTGGCTTACGACTTTGTTTTCTACAAGGACTTCCCCGAGGGTCACGGGTCACCCATCATCCATTCTGGCACGCTTAACTGTAGAGTTCCCATGAATTTTCCATGTTTGTGGCCCCAAAACATGTTGTGTAGATAAAGCCAAAGTTTCCTTATGAACCCCAGAATCTCTCCTGTCTACGGTGATATAGGATTTGCCTAAGGTGTTACACATACCCAAAGCTTATTGAAAAACTATCTAAATTGTTTTTCAAAAGCCAGATTCTAAGCTAGTCTATCGCTTACCAAACAGGGTTTTTCTTGTTAAGCTAGCTTATGATTGTATTTAATGAAAAACTAACATGGTGTTTTGGATCTAAATTGGAAGAATGGGAGCATGGAGCACGGGATCCGACATGGGAACAAGAATCGGGCAGACGAAATGAAAATGTATTGTGAAATAAGAAAAGTCAAAGAAACAAAAGAACTGTACAATGCACCAGAACCCAACCCTGCTAGTTATTGGTACAAAAGAGAGACATTGTCAAAGAGTGATATAGATTCGAATCGTGCCATGCAACATAAAATAAACGTAACTCTCTCCCCCTTGGAATTTATCCTTCTTTTTTCGACTTATGATCTAATCTAACTACATTTCCATCACCAGCTTCGACTAGACGAGATTGACATAATAGAGGGGTATCTAAAGGGACGTGAACCTCGAGTTAAGCGACTTAAATCAGAGTTGGAATTTGTGAGAAGAAGCATCAGTTGTTTAGAGAAGGAGCTTCAAGATGTTACGTCGAAGAGACTCAAAGCCCACAAACGTGCAAACGAGCTTGGAGGACAAAAGAAAGAACTGGTACAGTAGCATTCCTATTTCATATTCACAAACATACTTGCATACTGTTGGAGCCCCATATCAACTATACATGGACCATCAAACATGTATGCAAATATGTAAGAACCTTGTATCTCCATATAAAGGATCTTTGAAAGACACCGCAACAAAATTGGGTTTATAAGATGCCGAAAAGGTCCAAGTGTCTTAATAGATTGCCTTATAGACTTAAGTTGAATGGGCCAAACAATAAAGTATCATATCTAGAAGTGTTGCGATAATATTATATACGTTTTTAGGTCTTAACAAGTGTCTTAAAACATTTTTAATACAAAGTATCATATTGGCTAGTTTATAGGACACTATTGAGAAAGGTAAAAATAAAAAATGGAACATAAATGGTTGAGTTGTAAGGACAACTATTTTTTGTTGACTGAAAAAGTCAATTAACGTTTCCATTAAGCCACAACCAAACCCTTTGTATGGCTTACTAAAAAGCGATACAAGCCTCATCAAGACACTTCTAAATAGTGTCGTGAAAAATTAATTGGACTCTTCGTTTTTAAACTGTACTAAAAAACTTTTTATTAAACATCCAAAAACATCCTATAAACTTGTTGAATGATTATGAACCTAAGACCTATAAAACAATCTATTATGGCATTTTACATTTATGTCATCCTATCAACTCATTTTGTTGTAGTGAGAGGGATTTAAAGCGGTTCCGCATATTCTAACATATACGGATAAACTTGACAACTATACATATATATAATATTTAATTGCCTGATATAGAAATCATATTACAGAGAGTATCAATTGCTCATAATAAATGCGAAAAGACTTTCACGAAAGAAGGATGCTGTGAGACTAAAACAAGCATGTGATACGCAGGTTCATAACCAAACTATCACTCTTACTATTAAGTTAGTGAGTTTTGGCAAACATTAAAGTTTAATAGATGGTCGTGAATGTCAGGTTGTAGGGTTCATGAGGCAATGGAACGATAGCCAGGCATTCAGAATGACTACGAGCGAAGAAAGCTGTTGTCCAAGGTTCAGGAGATGTTGGTTGAACATGTTCCAGTTTGATGCCTTTTTACTTGGTTGTTTCAGTAAATTTGGTACATTTTGAGAAAAACCCATCTGTTGGACTCAAGGGTTGTTTACCTACAGCTTAATGAGCTTAATGGTGGATGGCTTGGTTGCTCAGCCATACAGGAGTGTTTCTCTACGGCTTAATCTTTAAGCTATTAAGCCAAAATGATTATATAAAATAAGCGAGAGCCCTTACAGCTAAATAAGCTTACTGATCTGGATGTCTTATTTGTTCAGCCATACAAAAGTGTTTCTCTACAGCTAAATCATTTAGCCATTAAACCACAATGGCTGTATGGAATAAGTCAGTACTCCTCACTTGTCCCCATTAAGCGACCTCAAACAAATTACCACAATGAATTATTTATATATTAAGCCTCAACTTCAAGGTTAGTTAAGGGAAGTTCAAATCTTTTATTTGAAAAAGCTTTCAACAATATTTTCAGCATTAGATGCTATGTACAGATGCATTTACATTCACACAGTTAATTGGTTTAAATTGCATCTACCTTCAATTCCATAGAACAAGGCATTGTTCTATTTTTTACATAAAGCTAAACCTAGCATGTTTCATGTAAAAGATCTACTAATCTCTACATGTATAGAAAAAGAAGTGGGTTACTTGGATAACTAGGAGAAACAGCCAATCAAGCTTTACTCGACAGCATGATAAAAGCGCAGCAACTTCAACGGTGACACATTTTCCTGAAAATTTGTAAAAAAAAACAGCACTGCTTAGTAATAATACACAATCCTATAAATTTTCAAGTTTACAAGTAATTATTGTATGCTTACAATTTTTGTTTTAAACTTTTTAACCTCCATAAAACTAAATAATTATTAGTTAACAAGATGTGCAAATAGAAGATAATCATTAGGCCCGATACCAATCTATATATGACTTTTTGGGGTTATTTTACCCGGTTCTCAAATTAGCATAACATGTTTAACCACCACATGTAATTTCTATTTATTCAAACATAAATTTAAGAATTTTGTTTTTTATGAGAAATTCCATTAATTCTCCATTATCGATTTACAGTAAAATCTTGTACTCAGTTGCATCACCCGGTCACACAACTAGTATCTAATAAAGAATGAAGAAGGAAATTTCGAACCTGCATTGCTTCTTCGGATTGGGAGGGGAAATCAAAGCCTGTTGAGCAATTCTGTAACACTTCAGGGTTTTTTATGTACTCTTTGTGTCCATCACTAGCTTTCATCTTATACTTGAACATCTGAAACAATAGAGAAATACTTTTACATGTGTCCAATTTTCATGCATTACAGTAACAATACCCATCAAGAGTCGATCTCAACAACTTGAAAAGAAAATGATGCTTGAAAGAAACAATAAATGTGTAATACTTCTCTAAATTTGACAACATAAGCTCTCAAAAGAAAAAAAAAATCAACACTTTGACGAACCTCAGAAAGAGAGACGGTTGGTTTCTCTAGCTCATCTCCATCAATTTCTATACCAGTACCCTGGCATTCTGGACAAAATGCTGAATAAATTTGTTTTCTTGTCTCCTTAACAACTTTCTCAAGCCTCGCTCCTTTTTTCCGCCTATATCTCCTCTTTACTTCGGGACCAGCTAATTGTTTTGTATAAACTTCAGAGTCACACAAGAGGACCCAGTGTATGAGGCAGGAAATATGGAAAACATGAAATGCCTGCATGAGCATATACTAATTTTAGCAACAAAGAAACTTCATTGACATTTGAAAGAGACTATTGAAACTTGAAAGAGATTACAGGATTTGGAAAAGACATGTACCCCGTTCAAATTTCTGCTACTGCAAACCATTCTACCAGTCTTCATGTTGAGAAGTGTGGCCACGTTTTTCCCAGGAAGCATCTTGTGTTGGCAGATGTCGCACACTCTTTCTGAAGCCAGACGCTGTCGTGTCCTGATTTCTTTCCTCGTACATTTGTTTGGCACAAGTCTCAATTGCAGTGAGTTATCATCATATACATCTAAAAGACTCTTTGTATTAGAACTACCAGATGCCAGAGATTCTTCCCCAGAAGATTCAGATTGGTTGCTCAAAGATTCGCTAAAATCTTCAGGATCAGCTAGTGATTTCCTCTTCTTACCATTAGCATCATTATTCCCCATGATTGCAGGTCTAGAACTTGATGAAAGAATGACCTGCAAGTCGTCAAGTAGCCCCTTTCTTCCCAGGTCACAGTCGAACGCAAATGATACGACCGCGAAATCATGATACGGAATTACATCATCATCAACTGAATCACTTTTGCCAAGCCATTCGCACCAAATTTTCCTAATACCCTTTGACACCCCGTCCTTTTCACAGTACCTAACGGAGATTTTTCCAACACCGATTTCCGTCACTTGTAAACCAGAAAGTTTATCCTTATACAGCACATCAGGGATTATCAGATCGTCATCAATATCTAAACTCTCATCACCTCTTACCGAATCCAAAGTTCCCTCGGATGAAAATTCACAATCAGATGAATTTCCTTCCACGGTAACAATCGCAAGACTGTTTTCATTAATACTCTGTTTTTGCAGCAAATTCCTCCCACATAAAGCATTCGAATTTAGCAAGTGATTGTGATTGTCTTCTTCGGAAGAAGAACTATGAAAGAAAAGCATCCCATCGTTAAACGGAAAAGGATTCTGTTTCAACAAGGTAGCTTTAGCAGCTTCGTACATCTGCTTATGGAGATGCCCCCGTAGATGATCTTGCAGCACCGAATCACTATAACACGGAGACAGACACAAAACACAGAAGAATATAACCTTCTTATTGTCTTCCCTAAGCTCGATATACGTATGCCCCTTCAATCTCACATTCCTTAACGCAGTTCTCGCCAACTGTTCCTTTAAACTAACAACACCATTTCTTTCCACAAATCCTAACTCCCTACTACTTCCAGCCATTCAACTCCCCAAATTTCACTTCTCACAGAGCAAAAACACAATTTGAAACCCTAGAAATCTTAAACTCCACAAACACCACCAGATTCCAAACCTAATCGTTATCACAACGAATACAACCAAACATCATTCCTTAAACTACTTAAAACAAACGCAATATAACGAAACATCATTCCTAAAGCAAAAAGCACGATTTGAAACCCTAGAAATCTCGAATTCCACAACCACCACCAGATTTCAAATCTAAAACGTTAATTCGACGAACAGAACCAAACATCATTACTAAAACTACTTAACATAACGAAATCATTCAACGAAATCATTCAACGAAACCGAATCGATCTAAAGACACAATTCTTCAAATTTCGAATTAAACACCAGAAATTCTTCACAGATGAACAATTTTGAATCTCAGAAGAAGAAAGCCATAAACTTACAACATCGAGGCGTAGATTGTATGGAGTTTTTTGGAAACCGAAGAGGTATTAGATCCACCATTAGAAGCGCTTGTTGTTGAGTTCCAGAGAGGATTTCAAGAGAGAAGATGCCTTCAATGGACATTATTTGGGAGATTGATTTGAAGGTCTGTAAACAGAGAGATGAAGAAATGGAAATGAAACCGATTTCGTATGAGAGAATTTTAGGGATTTGGTTTGGGAAGGAAGAAGAGTCGAGAAGAACGAAAGGGGGATGGAAAAAAGAGGGGTTTGATTATTGGCCGTTGATTTGGATGAGATTGTAAGATGATTGGTGTTGGGTCGTTGATGGTGGTTGGTTGGAGGTTGATAGAGTGGGGGCGAGTATAGAGGATTAAACAAGATTCGAATTTTGGATGTGGCATATACGAGGGGTTTGTTATAAGATGTGATTTTTTTTAATATTAGTTATTGCAAAGATAAGGCCGTGAGTAGCGTTAGCGGGTTAGGAGCCGGCGGGCTTGTCAGCTTCGACGGGTACCGGTACATCACCGACGAAGCCAAACCAAAAATAATAATTTTAGAAGGAAGCTCTTCATTTATTTTCGGTCCAATTTATTTCGCGACTTTCTTATAAAATCTCGACCACACGATGTAGCAAGTTTTTTAATATATGATAATATTGTTTATCATTTTAAAAAAGAAGAATCATTTAGGTTATGTTTATCAATGACGTGTAGCTCAGTTGGTAATGATTGTGTGGTAAGTTTGCAGCAAATATCATATGGTTCAGGTTCAAGCCTTGGCTCTTGCACGGACGTCCCTATAACTACAAGTGTTGAGTGTTGTTGAGTATTGGCAATCCATGTTGGGTCGATTGGGGTTGACGAAATCAACCTTTTGCAACAAATTTAAAACTAAGAAACAAAAACGAGTCGAAACTGCAGAAAATACCCTATCTTGCACATACTCTTTCACAATCTTTATCTTTCTCCTCATGTTGACATTTCACGATTCTCACTAAATTTGGGTGTTATATCAATTTTTGGTGTTGTTATTCAACGACCAATCTTTAGGCTATGGCCTTTCCAAAACTAAATCAACAGTTTTGTTCCTAAAGGAATAACTTGGACACGACAGTTTAATTTGCTTATCAGATGCTACCTCCTGTCAGAGAAATAATATCTTCTTATCAAATGATTTTTTTGTAGGAGATTTGAAGAAGGAAACCAAAGGTTTTAGAGATTAAGGGTCTTCATGGCTACCCTGAGAAGGTGTTAGGTCCAACAATTCCTTAACAATTTGATCAAGAGAAACTTAATTGATGAATCAAATCAATGCAAAATCAAGAACACAATTATAAAGGAAAATTCAAAATTGGTTTAAGTGTTTGTATTCAAAATATCAAAGGCTTAACATCTATTACAATCAAGGACGTATTTTATACCTTTTACATAAAGAATAAGAAAATTACAATAATAGTCCCTCAACTATGTCACAACTACAAAACTGGTTCTATAAAAAGGAACCATGGAACAACAAACCAGGGAAACCATGCTAGACAGTCGGTGTTCTCGATGTGTCTGGCCGGCCGGATAATGAGGCGATCGTCAAAGATAGATTAAATCAGGGATCCATGAGTAATCGCTGGAGAAGAAAACATGCTTGGATAAGAAGAGAAAGTAATTTCCTATTTAATAATTAGGGTGTGTGTTTTACCAAGGGGAACGAGCATAAAAAGTGGTGTGTGTGTGTGGTGTGTGCGTGTGTGTGTGCGCGCTCATGAATTCATCTTTTAACTGACCGATTCAACCATGGGGTGGCCGAATTAGTGTTATTCATACTGAATAACGCTTTATTCAGAGTGACACGTGGCGTGCTCTCGGTTGTCCTCATGTTCACAACCAAAAAGTGGTTTGTATTTGAACCCACCCCTATATATATATATATATATTCTTTTGGTGTAGACCGGTAATTCATTTTAGGTGGATTTTGAAAAGGGTTATAGGCTTTCTTGAGGCCCATTTTGGACCAACTCTTAGACATGCATTTAGGACATTGTTACGGTTAAAAACCGGGTGTCATTTTATCTTAATTGGTAAGTATGACCCTTCTAAAGTCGATTGACCATTGTTTGGTTTGTTTGCTGGCTTTGAAATGAGCATATGTTGGTTGATGGAATGTATAAGGCCATCCGCTGTCGTCCCACTGCAACCCAATGGTTTAAACTGCCACATCAGCGCCACATCAGTTTTCCACTATTTTACCCAAAACAACCCAAAACTACCCAATTCATCCACTATCAACCCAAAACCATTTAATTAAAAGTTAAATAAAAAAATAATAAAAGAAGAGAGAGAAAGAAGAGAGAGATAGAGACAAAGTAGAGAGGGAAGTGGGGTGTGAGGGTGGTTTGCATCGGGTTTGGCTTGCCGACGGTGCCTTACCCGAAGGCAAGCCGATGAACACGCGGCGGTGTTCAATCGGCAAGCCGACGGGTTCGGCGCCCTTGCCGACCCTTGCCGAGAGCCACAACGGATGGCCTAAGTGACATCAATGGTCGATAGGGAGGTTCAATTAATTTTGTTTTAGCCAATGTCTAGAATATGCTCTCTTTTTCTAGGCATAAACTTCATTCTAATTAGGTGCTTTAAGCTTTGTTGGAAGCATTTGTTGGATAATATAATTCATAGGTGAAATCACTTGTTTATTGGTTTTTATCTTCCTTAGGCTTTTAAGCATTCAAATTTGTGCATGGAAACAAACAGGTTTGAATTAATGGCTTTATGGCAACCATATGAATAAGGCTGAAAGAGAATAGAACAAAGAAAGAAGAAAAAAAAAATACTAATTGGTTCATTAAACCATGTTGTAAAGTTAATGTTTATTGTTTTGTGGTGAAGGTTCTTTCCATCATTTATAAAAATAATGTAATTTGATTTCTTTCTAAATTTCACAAATCAAAGATTTCAAATCCTTCCAAATTTAAATCCTTTAAGTTTCAAATTCTTTTACGAAATCCAAACCTCTCAAAATCATTGTATCAAACCATACACCTTCTACGGGCTAATATTTTTCTTTTTATTGCAACTATGTTAATTGTTAATAATTAACTTTCCAAATCATATCAACCTTAAAATATATACAAGCTGGGTTGCTTCTTGAAACATTAGAAAACCATATAACTACAAGTGTGCATGAAACATAAAGCATAATAAAATGTTTAAATTTTCGCCTTCACAATCGAAATGCGTGTTGCCACCCGCCGCATTGCGCGGGTACACAACTAGTATATATAAATATATAGAGGGGGGTTTAAATGTTAACTCATCTTTCCATGTGAATCGGCGCCTAAGGTTTATCCAATATGAATATATTATGCACTCTGATGCACACATATGCAGAGTGAATAAAGTTTAGTCGTCCTCACGTTCACAATGAAAAAGTGGTTCACATTTGAACCCACCCCTATATATACATATATTCTAATTAATCCAAGTCTTAAAGGTGACTTTTGGTTTGCGGATTATGATGAAATTTGGTGAAATTGGAAAGCTAAATTCCTTTGACCAGATTCAATTCCTTTGATTCGTTCAAGGTTATTGATGTACATAATTTTAATCTCTCTTTTCCTCCTCCCATAACTATTGCTTAGCTAGACAGGGACATCTTCGAGCTTTAACTATTGCCTCTGATTAATTTATCATGGGTGCATTGATTGCTTCTGTTAGGCTATTTCAAGGAAAATGTCAACTTTATGGGTCTTTTGGTTGTCTTTGTTATCGGTTTGCTTATGTATCTATGAACGAGAAATCTATGTATGTTTCGTTGTTCTATATTTTTGGAAGATCGTATTTCATGACTACAAGTCTTGGAACTTCAACCCAAAAAAACTTTTGAATTTTGGTCTTGCTAGAGAAGGACCACAAGGGGACCGGTTTAATGTATCTATAACAGTGATTAAATATTCCTACCATGTATCGGTGACTTCGTTTACACTGTTATGCTAACTTAATTGGTGTCGGCTCCAGCCCGTCGTCGGGACTTGCAGATATGTTGCCCCAGAGTACGTCGAAACTGAGCATCTTAAGTCGAAGAATGGTTTGTGAGTTTTTGGAGTGGTACTATACGATATCCTATCAAAACAAAGCTATTAAAATCTTTCCTCTTAAATTTAAATTCCATCGCATTGCATGAATACATACTAGTTCTTTCAAAAATCAAATTTGTTGATGAATTTCAATCCTATCAAATTTCATCCCGGGAAACTAAATGCCTCTCTTAGTTTTTATTTATAATTAGTAAAAAATGTGTGTTTTTTCTTTCAAATATGGCTCAAATTAAATGTAATAATTTTGTTTAATAGGTGAAAATTTAGTAAAATATTATTTTTGAGCTTACATTGTGGTAGTTTAGAGTTTAGAGTTTACATTGTAACAGTTTTGTTCTACTCGTGCCCCAAAATATCCGAGGTTTGGGATTGGGTTTCTGGATGGTGTGGTTTAGAGTTTGGCATAATAAACTCGTTGGATCAGCTGCTCTGTAAAATAACTGATGGGGGAAGTTCGGTCAGAAAAAGGAGATTTTCTTAGAAGCAGTGTTTGGAACGACATTATGGCTAATATGGAACTCTCACAACAGCCTGGTGTTCAACCACAAAAGTTTTTGGCATCTACGGTGGTGATCGAGTTACAAGCCACTTCACCTGGTTGCCAAGAGCGTTGTGTGTAAACTTGCATGCGTGGTGTTGTAATCATATTACCCTTTTTAATCATCGTGTACTCTGTCTAGCTTCTCGTTAGTTCCATAAAATTCTAGGGGACACTTTTTTGGGGGGAGATGGACGAGCCGTAACTCCTTTCTTGTGCTCCTTGCACGCTGTTCAACAATTTTTTTATATCATTTTATTTAATGTGGTTAATATACCTCTTAAAATGTTAATTTGCATGTTTTTTTTATGATTTTATTGTAAATAAAAATACATTAAAGGCGCGTGGGTGGGTGTATTTTGTTAGCAGATGTTTGCCCCCATTATCATCACCAGGTCACCTACCTACCCTCTGAAAACCTTTTGTCTTGTCTATTCTATATCTATATATAAAGGCAATTGCTAAATACACCCGACTTTTTACCAAATGCACCCAAAAAGTGAATGCGTCATACACACATGTCAACGTCAAATGCTACTTTTTCAATTCCCGATGCACTTTTTGGGTGCATATAGCAACCCCCTATATAAACCACGCCTAAACCCCTAAAACCTATAAACCCTAGCTAAAAAGCCTTATAAACGACGCAAATGAACAAGCTATCTCAGATTTCACTTTTCCGGCGCTACGCCGTAAGATATCCGGCGGCGATCACACGCCGGTTCTCCTCCGGCATTACCCCAACGCCACCCCTTTTTGATGTATCTGTCTTCAACAAGATCGACATCCCGGGAGCTGCTGCCAGCTTTGTCAAAACCGGTCATGCGATTGGGGATATGCTGAAACTGTGGAAGGAGCTGAAAGAATTGAAGGAAAAAGAGGTAAAGGTCAAGGAAATGTGTTAGGAATTATGTGCATAAGTTGACAAACCGTTTGATCGCACATCCAACGTTATAAGACACTTGAGGGTCACACCTGTGAGGACCTATAATTCGGATAGTAAAATAACCCCAGTTTGGAGAGTTTAGTTTTATAATAGTAAATTATAAGACAGTTGGGTGTTTTCTGTATAAACCCCAAAGAGAAAGGTTTCTAATAATTAATTAATGATTATATATATTTATTATTTAAATTAATATATAGAGTTTATAATTATCTAGAAATAATTATTATATGGAAATATAATAATAGTAAAATATTCTTTCTCAGAGAGAAAGAAAGAATAAGAGATAATTATGGAAAGTATTCTTTCTTGGAGGAAAAGAAAGAATACAGATAACTATGGAAGCTATCTGATATATGGAAGGTTTTCCATATAAATAAGATATGCTAGGTCATTGGCTTATTCATAATTATTCAATCAATCTAAGAAACCTCTCTCTCCATTCTCTCTCTCTCTCTCTCGTCGATCTCGCAAACAAGAAACCAGATCCGGTTTCGTGTTTCGCTCGATCGTGCTCTTCACGTACCGTTTGTTTGTGGGGTGTTCGGGGTTAGATCCAACTAGAAGGAATTCCGTTTGGTCGATTACGGGTGGATTTATCTCAAGCAATCCAGGTAATAATCCTAAACCTATTATTATTAATTGTATAAAATAAACTATAAAGATCTGTGATGTTTTTTGGGATTTATATCATTGTGCTTCCGCTTAATCAAACCAGTTAGGTTTGATTGTTTAAACCTTTTGGAACAGTTTGTTTCATATGGTTTTTGTCGTGTGCCTCGAACCAGTTAGGTTTGAGATCACAGTTATTCTCGCGTCAGTTTTGATACGAGGATCCCACGAAATCCCAACAAAATGAAGTGTTCGTTTCCGGAGATAATACATGTTGAAATGTCCAGCAAGGTTCATGCGTATCTTGTGCATCTGGCGGGGTTGGATGAGGAGGACGTTTCGTTGAAGCTTGAAGGTCGAAAGGTAATTGTTGAAGGTCACCGGGGTACCAAACCGGTCATTGAAGACGGTTTTTCCCGTTTCCGAGGTGAATTCCTACTACCTAAGGATCAAAGTGCGCTCGTCGTCAATGAGGAGCTTGGGCAGATCTTCTACGTTCGGTTTGAACGGGGAAGCCTCAAGCGCCTCATTGACGATGAGCGCACTTTGATCCCTAAAGATTCCGTCAAGAACAGCCGTTTCAACATGGGAAACTTCCCAGGTAAGTTGTTCTAGCTATCCATCTTTTATTGCTTTCAATAAAACGAACTCCTCCGGTAGTCCATTTTGAGGATGGTTTCTTTTTGTTGTTACTGGTGGTTGGATTCATAGATTTTAAGACGTCTTTTTGTGGATGGATGATGGTTTTAATTTCCGAACAGTTTGCTACGATTCCTTCATGTTTATGATATGATTGAATGACTTTTTATTGTTATGCTTTTATTCTTTGTTTTTCTTTGATGGGTGTTACTGTTTATTGATTGTGAAGATGGTAGGCGAGTTCCTATGTGGTTAAATTACATATCTTCTCGGATTTGCATTCCGGCCAATCAAGTTGCGATAAATTACATACCTTTCCCTTCGATTTAATTACGTCACATTTCAAATGTACATTTACGAGTTCTTTCAAAATCAAAATCTTTTTGATGAATTCCAATCCCATAGAATTTCATTTCTCTTAGTCTTTATTTATAACTTGTAAAAAAATTGTTTTTTCTTTTAAATATGGCTCAAATTAAATGTACAGTTTTGTTTAAAAGGTAAAAAGTTGTTAGTAAAATTAGATGTACTAATAACTATGAATTTTCATAGTTATTTACTTCTCTTTTTAATTAAATTTTAGTACAAAAATAGCCACTTTTGCATCTTTATTTTATCTTTTAGTTAAAAATAATGTTTTGAGCCTTAACAAGCGTATATTAGTATTTTAGGAGATTATTACGTGTTTTGGAGTGTTTTTGTAGAAATTTTGTGCAGCAGCTCTGGGAGTGCCCATTGAAGGCGCTGATGAGGGTAAATCCGGAAATTCAAGAAAAAGGACATCTTGTGGGGCATCTTAGTGCAAGGATCAGCTCATCCTTGCTGGAAATCACATGGGGAGAGAAGACAATGATTTCATGGAAGAAAAGGCAACAAAAGAGAGAGAAAAGATGCCTTGTACCATTTATTCTTTTTTATTATCCAATGGGTAAAGGAACTTATTCCTTTTTATTACCCAAAAGATAATAAAAATCAACAAGATGATGCGCTCTAAGTTTTAACAAAACGGGTTTAGCAACTCACCTTAAGGCTTGTAAAGCCAAAAGCCCCAAATTTCACATAGAACCCTAGATTGAAGCTTGAGTGAACACTTAAACTGATAAGACTAGATCTACGACTTAAAACTCATAAATAGAACTTACCTCCTCAAGATCTTGGGTGAAAACCCTAAGTTGAAGAACCTCCAACATGGTGGAGAGATGGTGAAAAAGATGAAGCCATGGGAAATCTCCACCCTCTAAACTAGTAGATCTAGCCTCTAACACTTTCCAAAACATGTAATCCACCTAAAACAACACCAAATCTAAGACAAATATGGAAGAAAAAGTTTGGAGATGAAAAACCCCAAATCTAAGCTTAAACTCGAAGAAGATGAAGAGATTTACTTACACCAACGTTTTTGAACTCCAAAATACTTGAAATACATTGATGTAGTCTTGAAGAGCTCAAAAAACCGAGAAGGATGCAAAAAGAATCGGGAGAAACGGAGTTCGGGTGAGAAAGATATGCCCAAATGACGAAAGAGGGGTATTTATGGCGTTTTCGGAGCTGACAGCGCCTAGCGATCGCTAGGTGGAAGACCTAGTGATCGCTAGCTGTCTAAACACAAGCCTAGCGGTCGCTAGGGTGATAGTGAGGTCCAATAGAACCAAAAATTTGCATGCCTAGCGATCACTAGGGTGATAACTAGCGGTCGCTAGCGAGCTGTGCGCGGGTGAAATCTTGTTTCGGCCATAACTTCTTCGTTATAGCTCCGATTTCGATTCTGGAAGAACCGTTGGATTCGTATTTCAATTTCCCATCCAACAAGACCATAAAATCTAGGTTTTGATCAAAAATCCTATTTTTGTAGGAGATTTGAAGAAGGAAACCAAAGGTTTTAGAGATTAAGGGTCTTCATGGCTACCCTGAGAAGGTGTTAGGTCCAACAATTCCTTAACAATTTGATCAAGAGAAACTTAATTGATGAATCAAATCAATGCAAAATCAAGAACACAATTATAAAGGAAAATTCAAAATTGGTTTAAGTGTTTGTATTCAAAATATCAAAGGCTTAACATCTATTACAATCAAGGACGTATTTTATACCTTTTACATAAAGAATAAGAAAATTACAATAATAGTCCCTCAACTATGTCACAACTACAAAACTGGCTCTATAAAAAGGAACCATGGAACAACAAACCAGGGAAACCATGCTAGACAGTCGGTGTTCTCGATGTGTCTGGCCGGCCGGATAATGAGGCGATCGTCAAAGATAGATTAAATCAGGGATCCATGAGTAATCGCTGGAGAAGAAAACATGCTTGGATAAGAAGAGAAAGTAATTTCCTATTTAATAATTAGGGTGTGTGTTTTACCAAGGGGCACGAGCATAAAAAGTGGTGTGTGTGTGTGCGTGTGTGTGTGCGTGCGCGCTCATGAATTCATCTTTTAACTGACCGATTCAACCATGGGGTGGCCGAATTAGTGTTATTCATACTGAATAACGCTTTATTCAGAGTGACACGTGGCGTGCTCTCGGTTGTCCTCATGTTCACAACCAAAAAGTGGTTTGTATTTGAACCCACCCCTATATATATATATATATATATATATATTCTTTTGGTGTAGACCGGTAATTCATTTTAGGTGGATTTTGAAAAGGGTTATAGGCTTTCTTGAGGCCCATTTTGGACCAACTCTTAGACATGCATTTAGGACATTGTTACGGTTAAAAACCGGGTGTCATTTTATCTTAATTGGTAAGTATGACCCTTCTAAAGTCGATTGACCATTGTTTGGTTTGTTTGCTGGCTTTGAAATGAGCATATGTTGGTTGATGGAATGTATAAGGCCATCCGCTGTCGTCCCACTGCAACCCAATGGTTTAAACTGCCACATCAGCGCCACATCAGTTTTCCACTATTTTACCCAAAACAACCCAAAACTACCCAATTCATCCACTATCAACCCAAAACCATTTAATTAAAAGTTAAATAAAAAAATAATAAAAGAAGAGAGAGAAAGAAGAGAGAGATAGAGACAAAGTAGAGAGGGAAGTGGGGTGTGAGGGTGGTTTGCATCGGGTTTGGCTTGCCGACGGTGCCTTACCCGAAGGCAAGCCGATGAACACGCGGCGGTGTTCAATCGGCAAGCCGACGGGTTCGGCGCCCTTGCCGACCCTTGCCGAGAGCCACAACGGATGGCCTAAGTGACATCAATGGTCGATAGGGAGGTTCAATTAATTTTGTTTTAGCCAATGTCTAGAATATGCTCTCTTTTTCTAGGCATAAACTTCATTCTAATTAGGTGCTTTAAGCTTTGTTGGAAGCATTTGTTGGATAATATAATTCATAGGTGAAATCACTTGTTTATTGGTTTTTATCTTCCTTAGGCTTTTAAGCATTCAAATTTGTGCATGGAAACAAACAGGTTTGAATTAATGGCTTTATGGCAACCATATGAATAAGGCTGAAAGAGAATAGAACAAAGAAAGAAGAAAAAAAAAATACTAATTGGTTCATTAAACCATGTTGTAAAGTTAATGTTTATTGTTTTGTGGTGAAGGTTCTTTCCATCATTTATAAAAATAATGTAATTTGATTTCTTTCTAAATTTCACAAATCAAAGATTTCAAATCCTTCCAAATTTAAATCCTTTAAGTTTCAAATTCTTTTACGAAATCCAAACCTCTCAAAATCATTGTATCAAACCATACACCTTCTACGGGCTAATATTTTTCTTTTTATTGCAACTATGTTAATTGTTAATAATTAACTTTCCAAATCATATCAACCTTAAAATATATACAAGCTGGGTTGCTTCTTGAAACATTAGAAAACCATATAACTACAAGTGTGCATGAAACATAAAGCATAATAAAATGTTTAAATTTTCGCCTTCACAATCGAAATGCGTGTTGCCACCCGCCGCATTGCGCGGGTACACAACTAGTATATATAAATATATAGAGGGGGGTTTAAATGTTAACTCATCTTTCCATGTGAATCGGCGCCTAAGGTTTATCCAATATGAATATATTATGCACTCTGATGCACACATATGCAGAGTGAATAAAGTTTAGTCGTCCTCACGTTCACAATGAAAAAGTGGTTCACATTTGAACCCACCCCTATATATACATATATTCTAATTAATCCAAGTCTTAAAGGTGACTTTTGGTTTGCGGATTATGATGAAATTTGGTGAAATTGGAAAGCTAAATTCCTTTGACCAGATTCAATTCCTTTGATTCGTTCAAGGTTATTGATGTACATAATTTTAATCTCTCTTTTCCTCCTCCCATAACTATTGCTTAGCTAGACAGGGACATCTTCGAGCTTTAACTATTGCCTCTGATTAATTTATCATGGGTGCATTGATTGCTTCTGTTAGGCTATTTCAAGGAAAATGTCAACTTTATGGGTCTTTTGGTTGTCTTTGTTATCGGTTTGCTTATGTATCTATGAACGAGAAATCTATGTATGTTTCGTTGTTCTATATTTTTGGAAGATCGTATTTCATGACTACAAGTCTTGGAACTTCAACCCACAAAAACTTTTGAATTTTGGTCTTGCTAGAGAAGGACCACAAGGGGACCGGTTTAATGTATCTATAACAGTGATTAAATATTCCTACCATGTATCGGTGACTTCGTTTACACTGTTATGCTAACTTAATTGGTGTCGGCTCCAGCCCGTCGTCGGGACTTGCAGATATGTTGCCCCAGAGTACGTCGAAACTGAGCATCTTAAGTCGAAGAATGGTTTGTGAGTTTTTGGAGTGGTACTATACGATATCCTATCAAAACAAAGCTATTAAAATCTTTCCTCTTAAATTTAAATTCCATCGCATTGCATGAATACATACTAGTTCTTTCAAAAATCAAATTTGTTGATGAATTTCAATCCTATCAAATTTCATCCCGGGAAACTAAATGCCTCTCTTAGTTTTTATTTATAATTAGTAAAAAATGTGTGTTTTTTCTTTCAAATATGGCTCAAATTAAATGTAATAATTTTGTTTAAAAGGTGAAAATTTAGTAAAATATTATTTTTGAGCTTACATTGTGGTAGTTTAGAGTTTAGAGTTTACATTGTAACAGTTTTGTTCTACTCGTGCCCCAAAATATCCGAGGTTTGGGATTGGGTTTCTGGATGGTGTGGTTTAGAGTTTGGCATAATAAACTCGTTGGATCAGCTGCTCTGTAAAATAACTGATGGGGGAAGTTCGGTCAGAAAAAGGAGATTTTCTTAGAAGCAGTGTTTGGAACGACATTATGGCTAATATGGAACTCTCACAACAGCCTGGTGTTCAACCACAAAAGTTTTTGGCATCTACGGTGGTGATCGAGTTACAAGCCACTTCACCTGGTTGCCAAGAGCGTTGTGTGTAAACTTGCATGCGTGGTGTTGTAATCATATTACCCTTTTTAATCATCGTGTACTCTGTCTAGCTTCTCGTTAGTTCCATAAAATTCTAGGGGACACTTTTTTGGGGGGAGATGGACGAGCCGTAACTCCTTTCTTGTGCTCCTTGCACGCTGTTCAACAATTTTTTTATATCATTTTATTTAATGTGGTTAATATACCTCTTAAAATGTTAATTTGCATGTTTTTTTTATGATTTTATTGTAAATAAAAATACATTAAAGGCGCGTGGGTGGGTGTATTTTGTTAGCAGATGTTTGCCCCCATTATCATCACCAGGTCACCTACCTACCCTCTGAAAACCTTTTGTCTTGTCTATTCTATATCTATATATAAAGGCAATTGCTAAATACACCCGACTTTTTACCAAATGCACCCAAAAAGTGAATGCGTCATACACACATGTCAACGTCAAATGCTACTTTTTCAATTCCCGATGCACTTTTTGGGTGCATATAGCAACCCCCTATATAAACCACGCCTAAACCCCTAAAACCTATAAACCCTAGCTAAAAAGCCTTATAAACGACGCAAATGAACAAGCTATCTCAGATTTCACTTTTCCGGCGCTACGCCGTAAGATATCCGGGGGGCGATCACACGTCGGTTCTCCTCCGGCATTACCCCAACGCCACCCCTTTTTGATGTATCTGTCTTCAACAAGATCGACATCCCGGGAGCTGCTGCCAGCTTTGTCAAAACCGGTCATGCGATTGGGGATATGCTGAAACTGTGGAAGGAGCTGAAAGAATTGAAGGAAAAAGAGGTAAAGGTCAAGGAAATGTGTTAGGAATTATGTGCATAAGTTGACAAACCGTTTGATCGCACATCCAACGTTATAAGACACTTGAGGGTCACACCTGTGAGGACCTATAATTCGGATAGTAAAATAACCCCAGTTTGGAGAGTTTAGTTTTATAATAGTAAATTATAAGACAGTTGGGTGTTTTCTGTATAAACCCCAAAGAGAAAGGTTTCTAATAATTAATTAATGATTATATATATTTATTATTTAAATTAATATATAGAGTTTATAATTATCTAGAAATAATTATTATATGGAAATATAATAATAGTAAAATATTCTTTCTCAGAGAGAAAGAAAGAATAAGAGATAATTATGGAAAGTATTCTTTCTTGGAGGAAAAGAAAGAATACAGATAACTATGGAAGCTATCTGATATATGGAAGGTTTTCCATATAAATAAGATATGCTAGGTCATTGGCTTATTCATAATTATTCAATCAATCTAAGAAACCTCTCTCTCCATTCTCTCTCTCTCTCTCTCTCTCGTCGATCTCGCAAACAAGAAACCAGATCCGGTTTCGTGTTTCGCTCGATCGTGCTCTTCACGTACCGTTTGTTTGTGGGGTGTTCGGGGTTAGATCCAACTAGAAGGAATTCCGTTTGGTCGATTACGGGTGGATTTATCTCAAGCAATCCAGGTAATAATCCTAAACCTATTATTATTAATTGTATAAAATAAACTATAAAGATCTGTGATGTTTTTTGGGATTTATATCATTGTGCTTCCGCTTAATCAAACCAGTTAGGTTTGATTGTTTAAACCTTTTGGAACAGTTTGTTTCATATGGTTTTTGTCGTGTGCCTCGAACCAGTTAGGTTTGAGATCACAGTTATTCTCGCGTCAGTTTTGATACGAGGATCCCACGAAATCCCAACAAAATGAAGTGTTCGTTTCCGGAGATAATACATGTTGAAATGTCCAGCAAGGTTCATGCGTATCTTGTGCATCTGGCGGGGTTGGATGAGGAGGACGTTTCGTTGAAGCTTGAAGGTCGAAAGGTAATTGTTGAAGGTCACCGGGGTACCAAACCCGGTCATTGAAGACGGTTTTTCCCGTTTCCGAGGTGAATTCCTACTACCTAAGGATCAAAGTGCGCTCGTCGTCAATGAGGAGCTTGGGCAGATCTTCTACGTTCGGTTTGAACGGGGAAGCCTCAAGCGCCTCATTGACGATGAGCGCACTTTGATCCCTAAAGATTCCGTCAAGAACAGCCGTTTCAACATGGGAAACTTCCCAGGTAAGTTGTTCTAGCTATCCATCTTTTATTGCTTTCAATAAAACGAACTCCTCCGGTAGTCCATTTTGAGGATGGTTTCTTTTTGTTGTTACTGGTGGTTGGATTCATAGATTTTAAGACGTCTTTTTGTGGATGGATGATGGTTTTAATTTCCGAACAGTTTGCTACGATTCCTTCATGTTTATGATATGATTGAATGACTTTTTATTGTTATGCTTTTATTCTTTGTTTTTCTTTGATGGGTGTTACTGTTTATTGATTGTGAAGATGGTAGGCGAGTTCCTATGTGGTTAAATTACATATCTTCTCGGATTTGCATTCGGCCAATCAAGTTGCGATAAATTACATACCTTTCCCTTCGATTTAATTACGTCACATTTCACATGTACATTTACGAGTTCTTTCAAAATCAAAATCTTTTTGATGAATTCCAATCCCATAGAATTTCATTTCTCTTAGTCTTTATTTATAACTTGTAAAAAAATTGTTTTTTCTTTTAAATATGGCTCAAATTAAATGTACAGTTTTGTTTAAAAGGTAAAAAGTTGTTAGTAAAATTAGATGTACTAATAACTATGAATTTTCATAGTTATTTACTTCTCTTTTTAATTAAATTTTAGTACAAAAATAGCCACTTTTGCATCTTTATTTTATCTTTTAGTTAAAAATAATGTTTTGAGCCTTAACAATCGTATATTAGTATTTTAGGAGATTATTACGTGTTTTGGAGTGTTTTTGTAGAAATTTTGTGCAGCAGCTCTGGGAGTGCCCATTGAAGGCGCTGACGAGGGTAAATCCGGAAATTCAAGAAAAAGGACATCTTGTGGGGCATCTTAGTGCAAGGATCAGCTCATCCTTGCTGGAAATCACATGGGGAGAGAAGACAATGATTTCATGGAAGAAAAGGCAACAAAAGAGAGAGAAAAGATGTCTTGTACCATTTATTCTTTTTTATTATCCAATGGGTAAAGGAACTTATTCCTTTTTATTACCCAAAAGATAATAAAAATCAACAAGATGATGCGCTCTCAGTTTTAACAAAACGGGTTTAGCAACTCACCTTAAGGCTCGTAAAGCCAAAAGCCCCAAATTTCACATAGAACCCTAGATTGAAGCTTGAGTGAACACTTAAACTGATAAGACTAGATCTACACTTAAAACTCATAAATAGAACTTACCTCCTCAAGATCTTGGGTGAAAACCCTAAGTTGAAGAACCTCCAACAATGGTGGAGAGATGGTGAAAAAGATGAAGCCATGGGAAATCTCCACCCTCTAAACTAGTAGATCTAGCCTCTAACACTTTCCAAAACATGTAATCCACCTAAAACAACACCAAATCTAAGACAAATATGGAAGAAAAAGTTTGGAAATGAAAAACCCCAAATCTAAGCTTAAACTCGAAGAAGATGAAGAGATTTACTTACACCAACGTTTTTGAACTCCAAAATACTTGAAATCCATTGATGTAGTCTTGAAGAGCTCAAAAAACCGAGAAGGACGCAAAAAGAATCGGGAGAAACGGAGTTCGGGTGAGAAAGATATGCCCAAATGAAGAAAGAGGGTTATTTATGGCGTTTTCGGAGCTGACAGCGCCTAGCGATCGCTAGGTGGAAGACCTAGTGATCGCTAGCTGTCTAAACACAAGCCTAACGGTCGCTAGGGTGATAGTGAGGTCCAATAGAACCAAAAATTTGCATGCCTAGCGATCGCTAGGGTGATAACTAGCGGTCGCTAGCGAGCTGTGCGCGGGTGAAATCTTGTTTCGGCCATAACTTCTTCGTTATAGCTCCGATTTCGATTCCGGAAGAACCGTTGGATTCGTATTTCAATTTCCCATCCAACAAGACCATAAAATCTAGGTTTTGATCAAAAATCCTATTTTTCATATTTTCTTAAAAGATAAGTTTTACACAGACCCGAATTCGCATTTGTCCAAAAATCACGGGTGTTACATCTTTTAACAAAATAAAATAAGGAAAGTAGAAAATTATTATTTCCTCTCTAAAACATGGATAAATTAATAAAATATCTATTTTTATAACAAACCTCATAAAATCGTGGGTTCATTGAAATATCCTTTTTTTAATTTTGTTTATAACAAATTTCATATAATTATGAGTTTTGCAAACCGAAAACTATCGAAGCACAGTTTAAATTGACTTTTTCGACGATGGTTCACGACCAACGAGAGGGATTATCATATAATCGACGTTGCTGATGCTATATAATGAGTTAAGTTCTGATGAGACCAAACTGTTTCCGTAAGACCAACATATTTTACATGAAACTTTACATCAAAATACTTGTATAGGTAAAAAAAGTTGAACATTCATTGTAAAAACATACTAAAAAACACTATTGAAGAAAAAAATCCAAAAAAAAAAGATAAAAAAAACGAAACCTTCACAGCATTTGAGCTATGAAGATTTCGTTTTTTATCTTGTTTTCGAGTTTTATTTACCTTCAAGGTGTTTTTTCGTGAAGTTTCATACGTTAGGTATTGGTCTCACGCGGTCTCACGAAAACAGTTTGGTCTCACCTGATCCTAAGTAGCTATACAATATAATATAATATATATAGCGCTGTTTCATTCGAGTTTTTCTGGCAACATTTTTTCGGTTTCACATCCAGCTTGGTTGGTCTCTTCGACTTGTGGGTTCGGATACTCTTTCCCATATATAGCATTTTTATATATAGGGTTAGGTTCAAATGTGAACTTAATTTTGGTTGTGAACGTGAGGACGAATCTCAGCCACAGATCTTTGGTTACGGTGGATGCGATCACGAAGGATTGACGCGATTCATAGGAGGGTGGAGATTATTAAAGGAGGGAATCCAATCAAAGCCGTCTTTATTGACCAGATGAGTGGCTGAGATTCGTCCTCATTTTCACCACCAAAATTAAATTCATATTTGAACTTTCCTCTCTCTCCCAATAGGAGTGTGTAGCTTTTGTTCCTTGACTTTAATAAACATAGGTGTGTGTAGCTTTTGACGATGAAAACTCAATGATTAAGAAAAACAAAGTTAGTATTATTGAACCCATGGCGTTCGAACAAAGTACTAACCACGACCTCCTAAGTCGTGGCGGTAATCCAACCATTTTTTTCCCCAATTTAGACTTGTACTTGGACCGTCTATATTTGTTTTCCAATAAGATCTCAATAAGTACTTACCAGATAAGCGTTTAGTAACATCCCCTTACATAAAACTTCTAACAATGTATTAGTACATTACTTTTTCATCTCATCCAATAAGGGCGATGATAAGGTTCAAGGGTTTTACCGGTAAGTGAGAGTAAGTGAGGGTGATGAATCTTACCTGATAAGCATTCAACGAGTAAATTGTTACATACGATACGTTATAATAGACTGCAATCTTACCCCCGATAAAGTAATTATAGTTGGTAAGCGTTTATCATGTAAGTGTTTGTGTAACCTGCCTCTCGATTTTAGTTTGACAAACAGAAGAACATAAAATAGCATTTGTTGACGATGTGCAAGTGGTAACTTGAAGTTTTGGCTAGGACTAAATAGTGGATTTTGAAGTTTTACATCAATTTTTGTTACTTAAAAGTATTTTCATTTAAAGTGTCGACTTTTTGGACGTTCGAACTATGTGAAAGAAATTGAAAATTCTTTTGTTAATGACACGGTGGTAAGAAGACAATAAAATGAAAACCAAAGTCGTTCATAAATCATACAACATGAGTATAATGGGAAAAAAATGAAAAGAAATAGTAAAGGTAATTTGGTCATTTATATCATTTGGACAACTTATTTAACTCTATAAACAAACATTTAACTTGGTTAAATTCATATAGATGATTTAAGCCGCATTGTGCGGTTTCATAACTAGTTTTATATAAATTAACAAGAAACCTAACCATTAAGATCATATCGAATTATAACCGGTTGTGACGTACTAGTTGAGGCCCTAGAGGATGTGGTGGAATATCCCATCTTCCCAGGGTTCGAATCCAGGCATACGTAACAATTGGTCATGTCTTAGAGTCATAAATAATCCGGGATTAGTCTAGGCATAGCCTCGGAATAGGATACCCTTCCAAAAAAATAGATATCTCGAATTATCATCCAACTTAGCGGCTACTTTTTACCAAACATGACACCAACTAACTTAACTTATCAGCTATTTTGCCAAACAAACCTGAAAATTACAATTCCATGCACATAATGTCATAAAAAAGGGTTTGTGCTACCAACAAAGGATCGTGTGGGAAGTTGAGGTTAACGTGAGAAGCAGATCTAAACGGGTCACTTTTAATCTCATGTCCTCTCGTAATTACGCGTTAGAAAGGAAGTGATCCAGCTCATTTCATCCTAATGTGCATCCATTTCTCATCCAACTGTTGATAACCACTTCTCACAAAACCCGACCCTTGTGCTACCTTCCAGCATACCGGTCCGACAACAATCTCCGGCCCACAACATGCCATTTACATTTATTATCTTATTACTACTATGTTGGTATAATTCTATGGAAGAAATGGTTCCAATCCAAAAAGGGGGGAAAGTAACATTAAGATGTGAAAGTGATAACTAAAATAAGGGTATTATATAGTGAGTGAATAACAAAAGGAGAGATCAATGTGCCACTCCAACAATAAGAGCATCCAAGAACAACCCCAATAACACATAGTTGTAGAAAATTGTCAATAGATAAATGAGTTGCACTGAAAACAACAGAGCTTACCACAACTGCTTTCTGCCATTCCATTCTTGAGGCAAGAGATGTCAATAGGAACCCTCTGTAAACAGTTTCCTCCAAAAGCGGTGTCACAAAGCAGTAAACAAGGACGGACCCGCTGACCGAGAGGGACCCACCCGAAAGAATTTCCTTCAAAACAGGGTTGTTAACGTCCTGCGTCCCAAAAACAACAAATAAAAACCGTCATTGTCTTACGATGCTAAGAGTAGGGAGGTTTCATAAAGTTGTTATGTTCAAAAGGTCTTAAAACATCTTAAGTCTGAAAATTAAGAGATTTGTAGACTTAAGACTGTTTGTTTTATTTTTAAGAAAAGGTCTTAAATCCTCTTACCGTCCTCTGAAATTTTAAGAAGTGCTATCCACCTCTAATTTTTTAGATGTGAAATCAGACTTCATACCTCTTGTAAAACAAACAACACCTACGGGAAGGGACAGAGTGGAACACAAATTCAGTTTTTTGTCCCATCAAAATAGGTGGACAAAAATCAAGAAGATTAGACAGATAGGTAAATTACTAAACTACCCACATCTAATCTTCATTGAAGATAAGGTTTTACTTCTTGAAGTTCATATAAATCCGTATAGTTTTCAGAAGCTTATGCCAAATAAGTCATCTTGCACACATCTCAGCTCTCTTGGATCGATCGCAAAGATGCTTATACTTTTTAGGACTATTTTAGCGAATGGTTGTTTAGAGACTAACCTTGGGCCCGATTAACTTGTCAGCTACAAGCGATGTGAGGAAGACCGATGCAAGAAGAAAACAAAGACCGAGCACAGATGCAAGTAACCAGTTCCTTTCCTTGGGCAATACTCTCGTTTCAAAGAAGCTACGAATGTTAAATGGCTTCTCGGAGAATCCCAGCAGCAGAATAAATGCAACGAACTCTAAAGTTTGTAACAAAAGTAATGACAATGCCTGTTGAGATAGAGAAAGGGTTATGAAATATCAAAATTGTCAAAAGTTCAAACCAGAAAAGGTAAGTTATGTGTGTTTACTTCAATATCTTGCAAATTACCACCACCCCATGAAACCTGGAAAGTTTAAGGGTTGTTTACTACTCTTCTTGACTGCCACTTACTAGGTAAAAAGTCTTACCCTGTAAGAAGGGATGATATTCAGGGGCCATGTACTAAAGGCTTACCCGGTAAGCGCGTAATGGGTCAGTTACCTTAGTGGATGAACATGGCAAGGTTGAGAGTCTTACCCAATAAGAGCAATGATAAGGATGGGCCGGTGGAGAGTCTTACCTTGTAGGTAAGGGTGACGACTCTTGCATGGTAAGCGCTTACCGGTTTGATGGACTACAATTTTACGCGGTAAAGTAAGGAGAGTGTTATCTCTTACTGGGTAAGTGTTTGGGTAAACAGCCTTTTACTAACACACTGACCCGCAAATATGTTGACCGGGTAACAAACGTGTTGCCTCCTGACTCGGCCAGTGATTGAGTCAGCACTACCCAGACCGAACCTCTTAGAGCATCTCCGAAAGATTTTCCAGAATTTCTCCAAAATGAAAGATTCGAAATTCAAAATCTCCAAAATAAAATTACATTCAACTCCAACATGTTTTCCATTTTGGAGAATACAACATAGATTATATTATTAAAATATTTCATATGTTTACTAAAATATTATTTATCAATTTAAATATTTATTTTCAAGATTATTTCTCACTCATGGTAAACATTTTGGGGGAGTTCTCCAAGATTTGGAGAATTTCATTCCTACTTACTCCATAATGGAGAAAGGTTTTGGAGAATCTGTTTAAGCAAAATAGCTGCCAAAAATCGCTAAATTCCCCATTTTGGATAATCTATTGGAGATGTTCTTATTCGGTTATGGCTTACCCTATCACATTGTTGATGAGTTAGCACTTACCCAGTCTACCACCATCCTATCAAATATCTAACATAGCAACAATATACCATTGAAAAACAATGAAATGCAAGAATCAGGTAGACTAGACTCGATAGCATCTATTTTTAGTTATGATAACAGAAAACAGGTACTTGTAGATTGCAAATATGCGAGTATGTGACATCTGAAAAATGGAAATTGTTGCAATTTTCATGAGATTGGGGGAAAAAACCAAATTTTGTGTGTACTTTTACATGTTGAATCACCTGAGTCTGTGGATCAAGAGCAGTTTGATGCAGTAATTTTGCAACAACGGATAGTCCTCCAAAACTAAGAGGAATGTGAAGACTAAACACATAAAAACCCATAGTGCTCCATGTGCTTCCATTGTCATATTGCAAGTCTGTTTTTAGAACTGAGAAATCCTGCCACAAGTTACAGTTAACACTCCTTTATGCAACTTTAATTTCATATATATGCCCTTATTAAAACTGAAAATATCATATTACCTAATCTATAAACATCATATATGCACTTCTTAACCTATCAAAATATCAAATTTCCCAAATAACAATTTTTATCAATTTTTAATCGTATTAAATCAGATTTAATAATCAAAAATGACTATTATACCCTTTTTAAGTCTTATCCACAAAATATCATATATATATATCATTCCTAGAGGAAAGTTCACATGTGAACTCATCTTTCATTGTAAACGTGAGAACCAACAAAATCACGCCATGTGGCAATCTGAATCGGCGCCTTAAGCTTTATTCAGTATGCATGTGTGCGCTTCTCACACAGGGCATGCAGCATGTTGTGCTGCATGCATACTGAATAAAGCTTAGGCGCAATCACCGCCTAAGGTTTATCCGGACCGAATAATGCATTATTCAGATTGGATATTGTCACGTGGCATGATACTAGTGGTCTTCACTCTTCACGTTCACAATAAAAGATAATTTCACATCTGAAGTCTGAACCTAACCCATCCTTCCTTCCTGACCTATCAAAATATCATTTTTACCCAAATAACCAATTTTTATCAATTTTTAATCATTTAAACAAGAAAAAAGAAACACAAGTCATTTAACTAATTTTGATTAGTAAATATGATATTTTGATTGATTAGCAAGGATACATTCGATATTTGTATATTAGGTCGAATAAATATAATATTTTCAGTCTTAACAAGGGAATATATGACCTAATTTATGAAATTAAACCTAAAAAGAACCTAATACAAATTTATGTAAAATTGAAAAGCTATGGATACAATGCTTGTTAGAATTAGAGTAACAACAACATCAAATTCAAACAGAAAAGGGAGATGAAATTGAATCATGAAACCTGAGATGATGCATTTTGGTTGCTATCCTCCTTTGGGATGCAGCAAAGCTTTAATGGAGAATCTCTGCAACTTCTTCTTAAGGAAATTGAGTGGCTGATTAGATTAGTTTGAGAGCTTGGAATCAATCTGATGATGGACCCTGGAGCTGCTTTTGTGAGACTGTGAGCTACCAGAGGAAGATGATGATGAACAGTTGCTATCATTTTTGGAAACCTTCTTTGAAAATAATTTCATCCAAAAAGAAATAAAGAAGAGTGAAATACGGTTTTAGTCCCTGTGATTTGTTAAAAATTGATATTTCGTCCCAAAGCTTTTGAAATTATGATTTGTGTTCCTGTAATTTACGATTCGTTGCTTTTTTTGTTCTTGTGGTTTGCGATTCGATATTGTCTTTATCTCTCGTACTTTCATAGTTAATAATAAATCACCGATAGAGTTAACCTTAGAGATGAAAATCTCAATAAATTGCAAACTACCAACATAAAAATTTGTAGTTTGAATATATGACGATAAAAATCGCAACTTTTAACGAACAACGTTTAAGAAAATGGTAGCTTACTCTTAAAAGAAGAAAATTTTCAAGTATCAACAATTTATTTGGTTTATTTGATTCATATGTCCTTATTGAAAAATTGATGTAACTTCTCATAAGTTTATCAACTTTATGGGTTTTTTGTTTACAGGGGGATTTAATCTTAAATGTCTTTTTAATATAAACCAAACAAACTTTCCTTATTTTGGAGAAAATAACATAATGATTTAACAAAACATCAACCTTTTGGCCTACATTGTTCATGTAAAATGTTTGAACAAACTCTTCACTTTTTAAACACAACAAATGACCTTTCACGAAAAGATCGATCGCAAGTCGCAACAGACAAAATAATTCTTGTAGATTCTTAAGACCCGATAACCTTTTTATCGTTTGTGGGTGTGTCCTCCATCCAAAGGTGAAAAAGTTTGAAGTAACCCCTAAACTTTGCAATTCTTCTCATTGATGCCCCACGGCCTCTTTCGGGCGACCTTGATAAACTGTTTCTCTTAAGACCCTAGTTTATATGAAGCTAAATAAAGGCCTTATAACCTTCCCTTTGCAAGAATCCATATGGGTCGATAATTTGAAATTACTATCATTGGCTAGTCTTTATCGAAATCTATATACATCCTATATGCATCACGGTCCAAGGAATAATAGCCTTTCACAAGAGTGTCGATTTGAAAGCCAAGTTTCTTGTATAGGTGCATTGCCGAAGTTCTTAAAGGATCCACGTGAAGTGATACACGATGTATGCTTTTATTCCTGCATTTCTCTATCGCTGCTTTCAATAACGTCTCTCCATGCCCCTGTCTCCTATGGTTCTCCTTCACTAGTTTTTATTGGTAAACAATACAACAATAAAGAAAAATCAGAACCAGAAATGTTATAAGTTTCAAACAAAAAGCATAAAACAAAGAAAGTTGGATCTTAAAGTGTGTATATATAGGTACGGTTGGGTTCCGGTGAGAAGAGGGGTTACATGAGATGGACAAGAAGGAATCTGCAACCTTGGATGCACACTAGGATGAGTTGCACGGAGATGCACCAGATCAATTCCCTATCAAGCGCAATTCATATTAAAGGTGATCAATGGTCCAGATCCCTTCTTACCTTTCTCACTTTAACTCTTCTTGTCACACGATTATTCGCCTATACACACACACACACGCATATATATAATATATATATATATATATAGGAAGCGGTTACATTCGTTGATACATATACACTAGTGTATTTTAATTCATTTGTGCAGATGCATCAACGCACGTATACTTGCATACATAATAGATATGTATTAGTAAATATATTCATTGACAAAATACTCATTTTGATGGTATATATGCATCAGTGAATATACAGGTTCTCCGGTTCTCTATTTTTTGTGGTTCTCACATGAACCGGATCCTATATATAAAATCTAAAAATCTCCACACACCTTCACCTTTTTAAAAACACAATATATCCCACCCAGAGATAGGGCTTGACAGGTATGATGTACGCATATTTTACCTATGTTCCACTTCAATTTCCGCTAATATATGCCAATGCAAAATCACATGTTTATGTTCGTATATGTACTAACAAGTAACAACAATCAAAACTAGATTTAGAAACATAACTCATGGCATTAAAAGAAAAATCGTGATGGTACCTGCGAGTTTAGTGATGATGGCACAAAGCGAAGAAGGACACGAATACATGACATAGCCAACAACGTCACCACCAATTTCCAAGTAGAGCAAACCACCGTTCTTCTTCTTGAGTTCATCATCAAAAGACCGAGCAAGTGATTCGTGTTTGGGGAAAATCTTCTTCTCTAGCCTTACTATTTCATCTACTATTTTAGCCCAGTTGGTTGCCTTTCTATGGAGCTCGTTCAACAGGACTGGACCACCTGCCATACGTTTGGGAATTTCGTCCAGTGCCTCGTAGGAATCTCCTACAAGCTCAGTTGCAACACTCTACTACAAATTCCAAACAGATCAAAACTCAAAAACAGAACTGAATAGGTATGTAAACACTTGTGAGAGTTTGTATATTTAGTTATGTAACATTAAATGGACTTTGAGTGTTTGATCAACTCCATAACCTTCTTATAACCAAACATATCGAGCATATCCCACTCAGAAATACGGTCTCAAGAGGTAGGATGTAGGCAGGCATTTCCTCTACCACAAGGGGCAGTTTAGCACCCCAAGCCCAAAGTAACAGGCTAGCCCAAATCTAAATAACTTTTAGTTGAGCTTAAAATCATGGTGGAAGCAGGGGTGGATTCACAGTATGCATTGGGGGGGATGGGCCATTAGGCCCTCATTAGAAACTAAAAAAAAAAGATTTTTTTAGGTTAAAAACAATCTTTTTGTAGCTTATACCATAGTCCCCCCGGTAATTTTCGTATGGGACCCCGTCAACTTAAAAAGGTACCCCGAAATCAACCAAAAAACTCTTGAAATCAACCAAAAAAATCCCTCAAAATGGCCAAAAGAAACTTAGAAATACCTTGAAATCAACCAAGAATGTTCTAAAAATCCATCAAAACGGTGGGATTAGGCTAAAGATTCGGACTTTTATCTTAAAAGGTGTCCTCACTAGGAAAAAAATCTTGGATCCACCACCGGGTGAAAGTTATTGGTAGCCCACAACTTTGAGCTCATACTAAGTTCATACATCTACTTTTCTGTTGCCACAATTGTTTGAGCAAAAACCATGAAATTTACTGATTTCGGAAAGAAGCTCGCTTAAATATCAATATTTGAAATGCTATTCTATGATGTGTTTTACATGGATAATTAAAAGAAAAATCATGAATTTAATTAAAATCCCTTTATATATCTACATATCTCAAGGTTAATGTAATGTAACCAAAACTGTTCTAATTAAATGAATTAACAGAGTTCAGTTCCATTTTTATGTTCTTTTCTTGCAATAAACATAATATCTACACTTTTAACACTTTAGGATTGCAATATTTGGGGATCTTAAAACCTAATTTAACCATGTAAGATTTCTATCTGAATATGAAACAGATGGAGTAGTATGTATGTATGTATAATTGACATAAAATTGCTCAAAATTTGATGATAAATTCATATGCAAACAGAGAGAAGGGATTAAGAACCTGAGTTTTAGAAGCGGTTTGCAGAATCTATGGTGAGATGAGTCGAACTTCTCCAAAACCCTAGAAAAAAAATTTTAATTCTGGCATTTACGAAACTACCCCTCACCTCTCAATCATAGAACAAAGCATATTCCATTTATCCCATTTATACCTCCACCTTTACCAAGGGCATTTAAGTCATTTCACACACTCTTGGACTTTACCTAACCCCAATCGGAGATTTCAATTTCTTCTCTTTTCTTTCTTTCTCTCCAAGTTTTTGTGATTTTTGATCGGAAATGGGTCGGAAATTCTTCGTCGGTGGTAACTGGAAATGCGTAAGTCTCTCTGATATCAGTTTCTTGTAGTTAATCGAGCATATGAACGAGATTTGATCGTGTGTTTTTGTTGTTATTTAAGTAGATTTGTGTTTGTTGATTCTCGTTTAACTCTGTTTTAGTAATCTGAAGTGATTTAGATGAACAATCTGAAGATTTGATTTATGATTTGAGTAGATTTGTGTTTGATGATTCTCGTTTAACTGTGTAGTATACTATTTAGTAATTGAAAGTGTTTCACATGAACAATCTGAAGATTTGATTGTATTTTTTTGCTGATCGGATTTGATAATTTGAAACTGGAATCTGATTTTTGTTGATTTGATTGTTCATGATAGAATGGAACTGCTGAGGATGTGAAAAAGATCGTGGCAACACTTAATGCTGGTCAAATACCATCCACGGACATCGTTGGTAAGTAATTATGCAACTGTTGGTAATCATTGTCATAAAAGTCGGTCACTTGGTATGATGTAGTTATGGTCATCCTTGATCTACATATGCTTCAATGTTATTTGGGAGTCATGTGATGGTAGTAAGTTGTGTAGACTAAGAGAATCTGATCAATAGTTTGTGGAATTACATGTTACTAAAAAGCACCTGTTATGATCATGTTAATAATTAGTCAATGATATCTTCTTCATGTTCTTACTTCATAGTGGATCTATAACCGATAATTTCATTTGTCAAGTTTCGTGGATTTATAAGTATATAACTCATGTGACTACTGTTATAGGTTTCTTGTAAGGTATACCGTATAACCTTTTTGATGTCTCAATGATTTGTTATTCTTGCAGAGGTTGTGGTGAGCCCTCCATATGTGTTTCTTACCTCTGTTAAGAGTGAATTGAGGCCTGAAGTTAGGTATGTTCCAGTGTATCATTTACAATCCATCTTTGACTGAATGTATAATGAGTTCTTTTATAAATTAGTTATGATGGCAACTATATTCCATCTCAATATCATTTAACAAAATCAAATTACTGCTACAGTCTTTGAAACCATATTTTTAAATGCATGCTTTCATTTCTTTGTCTGATTATGGATCATCCATTTGGATTGTTCTTGGTTTTCCTTCTCATTAAATTTATATTCCAACATACCTTTTATGGTTTTTGCATTTACATATTTCACTTGTGGATGCTTAATTATTGGTCACATGCATTTTCCTTTCTTTAGTTGTCTTTTTGAGTTAAACTTGAAATATTGAAATTGGTTTTCTGTGTGTGTAGTGCTGAAATGCTCGTCAACTTGTCCATCCCTTGGGTCATCCTAGGTCATTCCGAAAGGAGAGCCTTGTTAAACGAAACCAACGAGGTACACTTTTCTTCTTAAAGATTTTTATCAGCCTTTGCAGGTCAACTCACAAATTTTAATCACCATATAGAAACCAACTCAACTTTGGTTGTTTCCTTTTCGTTTAGTTCGTTGGAGACAAAGTTGCATATGCTCTTTCTCAAGGTCTGAAGGTGATTGCTTGTGTCGGGGAGACTCTTGAACAACGTGAAGCTGGAACCACCATGGAAGTTGTTGCTGCACAAACCAAGGCAATTGCTGGTATTGATTCTAAAACTATCTTTTTTTGCTATCTGTTCTTATCTTTAAACATACCCAACTAGTACTTTTTAGTTTTTTAGTGCTGCTTAACAAGCAAGTCTATCTTTAATATGATATGTATATGTGTGTATATATATATATATAAGTTTGTAATATTAATAATTATTATGTTGCAGATAAGATCAAAAGCTGGGACAATGTTGTTTTGGCTTATGAGCCAGTTTGGGCTATTGGAACTGGAAAGGTTGCATCTCCAGCTCAGGCTCAAGAAGTAAGCAGACTCTAAATTAGTTTCTTCGCTCTAATTTAATGACATGCTTCCTTTTTCCTAAAATGGTCTTAATGTAGCTTCACAGAATCATCTTTCATCAATCCGTGTGTCTTCTTATGAATAGATTTTTATAATATCGTGTTTCTGAACTTCCAATGTAACAGGTACATGCAGGACTGAGGAAATGGTTTCAGGATAACATCAGTGCCGAAGTTGCTGCTACAACCAGGATTATCTACGAAGGTATATTTATACAATTTCAGTACCTTTTTCTTCCCCAAAACCCTAGAAAATTCCACACTACAATGAACTAATCATCGATTCAATTTATCTCTCAAATCCACCCTAATCGATCAGCAGTGGAAGATCAAACCTCCTTATCACCACCATCTCGTCCGCCACCTTCCCCACCACCACCACCCCCGCCGCCGCAAGAAGAACCAGATTCAAAAAAGCTCAAATTGTCCACCACCACCGCCACCGCCACCACAACTTCCGACGACGAAGACCGCACCACCACCACCGCCACCACGGAGGAGAAAAAGCCTCGATACAAGCGAAGAAAAGTCGCCATACTCTTCGCCTACTGTGGAGTAGGCTACCAAGGAATGCAGAAGAACCCCGGGGCCAAAACAATCGAAGGAGACCTCGAAGAAGCGCTCTACTTCTCCGGCGCCGTGCCCGAAACCGACCGTGGCTGCCCGAAGCGGTTCGATTTTGCTCGGTCTGCCCGGACCGATAAGGGCGTAAGCGCCGTCGGCCAGGTGGTTTCCGGAAAGTTCTACGTGGACCCCCCGGGGTTCATCGAACGTCTAAACAACAACTTGCCGTCTCAGTTTCGTGTTTTCGGATACAAGCGTGTGACGGCTTCGTTTAGTGCGAAGAAGTTTTGTGATCGCCGGAGGTATGTTTATTTGCTTCCGGTTTTCGCGCTCGATCCTGGTTCTCATCGTGATAGGGAAAGTGTGCTTGCTAGTTTAGGGTCGGAAAACAAGCTTGTTAAGTGTTTAGAGTGCTCCGAGAAAGGTCGGAAAGTTGAATTTCAGTCAAGCATTTCGTCGAACGGGTTAAGTGCGTTGTCGGATTCTGATGGTAAGCAGGAAAATGCAGCATCTTTGCATAATGGGAGCTCTAAACCTGTGATTGTTGAATGCAAATCGTCGGAAAATTCATCGGCTTTAGGCAATGGAGTTGGTGATGAGATCGTAAAAGAGAATGTGTTTTGTTATGGTGAGAAAGAGAAGGAGAGGTTTAATAGGATTCTTAAACATTATGAAGGAACTCATAACTTTCATAATTTTACGACAAGAACGAAGGCGGCCGACCCGGCTGCTAATCGCTATATAATCTCGTTTCATGCTAACACGACTGTGACGGTGGACGGGATTGAGTTTGTGAAATGTGAGGTTGTTGGGCAGAGCTTTATGCTTCACCAGATTCGGAAGATGATTGGTGTTGCTGTTGCCATCATGAGGAATTGTGCTCCGGAATCGCTGATGGAAACTGCTCTACAACAGTACGTTCTTTCATTGATTACTCATTTTTGTTTTAAAAACTTTAGTGTTGCATGTTAACTTCACAGAATTAGATATCTTTAATGAAAAGATTTAAAATTGATATGAATTCAGCTAATCTTTAATATAAACTAGTAATTGTATTACTTAATTTGAAACTATATAATTGCAACCCTTTCATTTCTAGAGTTTTTTTTACTATATTATGAGCCTGTGAAACAAAGGGTTTGGTGAAACTTTGTTGCTTAAAGAAAAAGGGGTTTATTGCTGTTTAAAAGAAAAGGGGTTTAAGGCTAGTTTTGCATGGTATATTTCAGGGTAAAAATGTTGAAAGTTGCAACCTTTTCATGTTTTACGTATGTATGATATGGTGAAAGTGAGTATTGGGTAAATTGTCGTCCGAAAGTGGAAACTTTGTACTTGTTTTCTTGTTCCACGTTGTACTTTTCATGTTAGAAACTTTCGAATTGCAGCGTTATCATGTTCCAACTTCCAAGTTCAAATGATATGGTGAAAGTTGGGATTCAGTGAACTGCCTTCCGTAACTTCTTCTTGTCTTCGAGTTTAGGAAGTATGATTGTTTATAGGAAAAGGGATACTTTCAGGACTTCATTTTGTGGCTAAGACCATATCTTGGACCAAAAATGCCGAACGTATTTTAGTTATGTTGGAAGAAGAAAAATATTTCTAGCTTTCACAGACCACTTTTCAAGATTCGCTAGACCGTCTTAAGGGGTGGTTTTGGTGCATTGGCTAACTAGAAATGCTATGAATTTGGTTCCTAAAGTTTGACGAAACAAATAAAAAAGATAGAAACTAGAATTGCAGGTTAGAATGTTCAAAGATAGAAGTTGATTTATACACCATTTTTTTTCTTTATTTTTTCATCACTGTTCCATGGGTCTCACTTCATCTCGAGAAATGGAAAGTTTGATCATACATTCATTCCTTATCACGGCATGCCCAGCAAACTAAAATGTTAAATGACCAATAAAGGCAAGACCCTAAATGGTTTTCTAACCTTATTGATGTCTATAATGATGGCAGGGATGTTAGAATCAATGTGCCTACAGCTCCTGAAGTCGGTTTTATTTTGGACGAATGCTTTTTCACATCGTATAACCAGAAATGGGAAGATACCCATGAAGAAGTTTCGATGAAGGCTTACGCAGAGGAGGCTGAGGAATTCAAATTGAAGCATATTTATTCTCACATTGCAGCAACAGAGCATAAAGAAGGTTCCGTTGCTGTTTGGCTCCATTCTTTGAACCACCGAAATTATCCAGATTTAGGCCCAGAAGAAAATGAGGTGCCAGAATCTCAAGTTGAAGAGTCAACCCGGTGAGTCGACTCGCTAACTTTTTTTTGCTACAACATTCCGCTTAATCTATAATGCATGGATTCTTTAGTTTCAATTGTTTTATGCACCTGGATCCCATGTAAAACAGTAAAGAGTCGATGTGCTTTTAATTTTGGCCTATAGGATTTGGTAATTTGCATGAGCTCAAAGTTTACGTTCTTTAGGGTTCTTTTGTTTTTCTTAAATGCTCGACACTTGTGCATCTAATGGCGATGGATGGGGACATCATACATGCCGTTTTCATGACTTGTTGTTTTGGAATACATTCACGAAAATGGTCTCTCTACCTTTTGGGATAGAGGAAAGATATGCATGCATGTTTCACTTCCCATAGTGTATCTCTGCATGAGATTTACTGAGTTTCTTTGGTTTGGTTTTGTTTGGTTTGGTTTATACTTTTCCCGGACTTGTATATGTAGTGAAAGTTGTAAAGGATTCCACTTTTCAATCCCCAAAATGAAATAATCCCTAAATCCCGGGCAAATGGCTTGTAGATTATGTTCAAAAAGTTGGAACTTGATCTGAATTTGTCGATTAGGATTAAGTGAATCACCTTCTTCTGAACAGGTACACTCGAGATCTCTTAGATCACCTGGACTCGCACAACCAAAAAGCCAACCCTAGCAAGAAAGCCGACCCTTTTCTTGATTTAGCGGCATCGGGCCGAGTCTGCGTTCGGCCTATACGTTACTACGGTAAAGCGACTGTTGTCGACATCGACTTAGAGCATCTCGCAACAGCCATGAAGAATCGTCTTAACCTAGTTTTCCCGTTCATCCAAAAACTTC
Organism: Centaurea solstitialis; assembly: GCA_030169165.1. Classification (NCBI taxonomy): domain Eukaryota; kingdom Viridiplantae; phylum Streptophyta; class Magnoliopsida; order Asterales; family Asteraceae; genus Centaurea; species Centaurea solstitialis. The sequence continues at coordinate 3,672,634 of CM058043.1, read as the reverse complement.
GTAACTGCTACAATTGTGGCTCGGAGACATCGATAACCGATACCATCATGGCTGATGTTAACATGATGGTCGACACAGCGATGGCGATCACCTACAACCGACTCCGTCACATCCTTGAGCTTTACGATCATTCAGTTTGCAATGCTCGGATGAACCCCCGATCACCGGGTAGCAACAGGCACAAATTTCCAGCTTTTATTGCTTCTGTTCTCGGTAGCATTGGACCCCTTCGTATTATGGATGGTCCGGAACCGATGGTTATCGTCTATGCCACGTCAGCAAACAGGAGTCGAACATATGGTCGTGCTACCCCCTTTACCTTCAAGTGCGGTCAATTCCAACGTCTGGTTGAGAATCTCGAAGCCATCGGTGTGCCGCTTGACACCATAGATGTGAAAGCGGTTGATCATGGTGGGTCGTTTTTCACGACGATTGTCCCGACCCACGACCATGGTCTATGGGGCTACATCGCCCCGTTTCATCATTCTCATTACAAGCATAAGGACATTGTGAGCGCTTGGTTTACGCTCCATGACGATCCCGCCATTCGTGCTTTTGAAGATTGTAGTTTGAGGATTGAATGTTGCACCGATTCCGTTGTCATCAATGCCATCAACGCTACACGTCCTGAGAACGTTCCTGATGATCTGGATGGAGCTACGTCTCGAACCCAGCCGGTCGGTGGTCATTTTCCGGTGAATGGTTTCGGGATTCGGTCAACAGTCGCTGCCAATGGAGCTAATGCCGCTGTTCCGACGGCAGTTTACATCGTAGGACGAGGCACCAAACGCTATTACTGCACTTCACTTGCTCGAGACCTCCCGCAAGATGAAATGTTCACACTGTTGCGTGAATGTATATTTACGCCATCGTATGGAAGTACAACTTTTTAGGTGTATGGTACAACAAGACAAGCTTTAACATCTTTAAAATTAAATTAACTCTTCCCAACTCGAATTTGGTTTAAAACCTCTTAATCTAATACCGTATCCATCCCTAAACGGATAAAACGATAATTCTGCAGAACATGAATAACGATGTTCTTAAATTGCTACTTAATTTGTCCTTCAAATCGATCAGACCATGGACAATTTAGAGAGTAGTGGCTGAATGGATCAAGCTAGCTAGGTGAATAGGTGATTAAACTACAAACAAAGACCATACAAGCCATAAAAGCCATTAAGTAAAAAAAAAAACAAAGAGGATATTTACAAAAAGAAGATACAAACTTATGAACGTGTACGAAAATTAAACTAGCATGATATGAACTTCTACGTATCCTATTTAAGATCCTCGAGTCTTGTCGCATCTCCCGACCATGTGGTGGGGCTAATAAGGTTTGGTAAGACGATTTCATATTTTAAAATAATACGGTTGCACCTTTTAATAACCTAAAAAGTTTTGGCTTAGGGATGGTAATGGACAGGTTTCGAGTATCCCATCGGGTAATCGGGGAAAACCACGGGGAAACGGGTATCCCGTTTTGTGTAAATGGTTAATTAAACGGGTTTAATTACAGGGATAACCATTTAACAAAAATTGTTATTTTTCATCATGGGGATTCTCGTCACTGTTTAAACTTTACCACGAGTCCACAAGTCTTGTAAAATGATTTACTAAGGGGCCTTTTACTAAACGTTTTCTCGGGTAAGTGCTTACTAATGTCATTTACCTTATTGCTTGAACATGAGGAGGACCAAAAAACTTGTCCGGTAAGAGATAAGGCAAGGAACCAAGCAACTAGACTCTTTACTCTGGTAAGTGTGGGAGCTAGACTCTTGCCGGGGTAAGAGCTTATGGTCTTAAAATGTTTGCCGACAATCTGTTGTCAAGGCCAAGAAAATTACACGATAAGGTAGTTCAATGTCAATATCTAGATGATAAGCACTTACCCGGTAAGATTTAGGTAAATGGCCATAACATTTTCAAACCCATTATCCAAACATATCCAAAAAAAATTAAAGTCCTGAAGTCGAAATAATAAAATAAAATAAAAATTGGGGATATAATCGGGTCGGCGATTGGTCACCCTGTTTCCGTCCTCGTTTAAAATAAGCGGGTTTTCCCCGTCCCCAAACCCGACATGTTGATTTGGGGTTTCGGTTTCCCTATTGACTTCAAGGTTAAGTAAAATGAACAATGATTGACACATAGTTAACATTGGGAAAAAAATGTATTTGAACATAGAAAAAGGTAAGATACATTCCATATCTCTCTATCCAACTCCACAATATATTACACCTTATCTGTTGCACTAGTTAGTTATTTAAAAAAATTCATGTCATTACAAATGTATAGGATTGGTATGTTTATTTGAAGTTGCTTTTCCAACATCTTCATAGGCCTACCTTTTGATTTCCATGTTCTTTTGCTTCTTTCACTAGTGGTGTCATTTGACATCTTTCACACTCGATCATAATAAGCACAATAGTTAGCTTTGCTTTGGAAGTATATGTTCGGAATCTTATCTAGCATGGTCCACCATGCTGTCACCTATACATCTGTCATCTCTGCAACTTTCAACTTCTCGTGATCTTTTTATTTTGTGTGTTTTTTTACATTCCATCCCATATAACCTAGTTTGTTTGATGGCTACGATGTCTAACTTGTCATTTTAGCCTTATCCCAAAACACCTCGTATCAGTTATCCATTTTAGTCACTACACTTTGTGGTCCATGTTAGACACTATGCTTTTGTGTGATATGTTACATGTTCATCAATCATTCTCTCTTTTTGGTTGCTTATCAACAATTATTATAAAACAATATAAACATAATGTTTGTCTTGAGTAAACGCAACAAAAAAATATATCAATATAATCATGTGATTTGATCAATTGTTCTAAATTAAACCATGACTATGAGATGCAAACAAATGATTAAATATCAATACAATAATTGTTCTTTTTAAGATGGGTAAGAATATCTTTAACAAATTTTCGATATATATTTTGAAATAGATAACCTAAAGTCAAAATCTTTAAAATGAATTATATTTAACTTCAACAAATTCTATATTGTAGAGATTTTAACATTCTATATTTTAATAAAATATTCTACAAATTTATCATCCGAATAAAAATTTATCTAAAATAATAAGAATTCAATATATTTGGTAGGAACGAATAAACAATTAATTTATACATCCACAACTCAAGTCTTACAGAATTTTCACTTATATAAACAAACTGGAACTTTGTTAAAAATGTTATCCAATCTAATAGAGCTTTTTCCCCTCTTTTCCAACATATGATTTTTTTTATAATTCACATGAAAGCCATGCCTTCCCTCCTAATTCATGCTTTTCAACAACCCTCCTTTCTAAAGAGATTATAAAAATTTCAATATGTTTTGTCATACATATTAAAGTTGTAGTAGCACCATTGATGAGTATCAGTCAATGACAAGAGCAGTTGTTTTAATAAGTTGATGTTCGTATTTCATCTGAAATGCTAACAAGCGTCTATTATTGAATTTACCCATTTCCACCATATACTTTGATCTTTCCATCATAATATTCAGGCTCATGATGAAGTCTGTTTCCCCTTGTGTACTAAATATGATTGAATACATCAATTTATAACAAAATATAACGTATTGAAAACTTATAAATAACACTAACGAATCTTCATAAATTTAATATTCCAACAAATGGAAATAGTCATTTGTATTTATTTATACGAAACATGAGCTTTTTCTTGGAAAACTTCTCGAACATAAATGAACCCAATAATTTTTTTTCTTAGTGGTAAAATAATTAAAGTAATATAAAATCCAATAAAAATAAATTTAGTTATAGATAATTACTATGATCGATTTTTAGCTGTATTATGTCAGATAATACATCAATTTATAACAAAACATAACGTATTGAAAACTTATAAATAACACTAACAAATCTTCATAAATTTAATATTCCAACAAATGGAAATAGTCATTTGTATTAATTTACACGAAACATGTGTTTTTTCTTGAAAAACTTCTCGAGCATAGATTGACCCCAAAAAAAAATTTCTTAGTGGTAAAATAATTAAAGTAACTAGTGGCAAAACAAATCTATTTTAAAATGTAATATTTATGATCATGCTATTAGGTATAAACGAAGTTCTCATTTTCAATTTAGGTTTTGAAGATTGATTTCAAACTATTTGATTAATGTGGTTATAACCAAATATGTTGGATAAGCACATTCCAAGCGACACATTCTATTGGATTTTTGTTTTCGAATATAGGAGCAACATTTTTTCCCCTCATGTACGTCCCTTATTGATCTTTAATATGTCTAATTAATTAACATATTTTGTATATGTCTTGAAGAGTTACATGTAACATCTGAGGTAGATATTTATTATAAATACGCGAACATATATACATAATACCATGTATCATACTGAGGTATTAAAAAATTCACCTTTTAACATATTCAGAGTGACTGCAAGTTGTTTCAGCCAATATAGTTTTAAACATGATTGAAAACCATGGTTATATTTTCTTAAAACCTTGATTTCTTAAATGAAACACCGAAAAACATTAGTAGGTACCAAATCAAGAAGTGAAGCTAAAAAATGTGGATTTTACGAATACTTTGCTAGTAATGATGATACATTATAATAATAAATTACAAAATGTCTTCTTAGTGTTTTGGATGACTTATATGAAGGAAATTCTTACAAAAATGTCAAAATGAAAATTAAATTGAGATCTGAGAACTATATAGAATGTTCTAATTTATATACATTGATTATATATTAATTAATTGTAATAAGTTTTAACTAATTTATTTTATGATTTTATTTATATGCATTGATTATATATTAATTAATTGTAATAAGTTTGAAGTAATTTATTTTATGTATATTAAAATGTATTATTATTATTATTATTATTGTAAATACTTGATTTATGTACATTGATTCATAACAGTTAAAATAGAAGAATATGAAAATATGGATTAATTAATGAGTTATTTTAACTTATAATAATTAAAAGAATATATAAAACATTTTTTTTTTCAATTCATAACATTGTTTTTAGAATGTAATAGATTTGCTTAAGAAAATAGAAAAATACAATATATTATAACTGATTATTTTAAAGAACGTTACCTCAAGTGCCTACTCATAAAGATTGCGTTTGGTATGTGGGACCGGACAATACATGACGTGACAAAACTCATCCAATTACCTCTATCGTCAATCACCATGCTTATTTTAAGAAACATTACCTCCATTGTCTCTTGCTATAATGATCTTTTACCCATATATGAATGTGTGAGCACACCAAAAATTAGTGAACTGCAAGGAGTTACTATGTCCAACAATTGTTTGCAAAGAGATTTCTCTGTCTTTTAAATGACTACGAAAGAAATTCAATTAACCACCATTTTCAATATTGGCTCATAGAAAGAAAAAAGTGGTTATATACGTATATGAGAAATAAAAGGGAACATGGAAAAAATAAAGAAGGCATAAGTACAAAAACTGATGTATCAAATGAAATTTCATTAATCACTATTTCAATATTAGCTTGTAGAAAGAAGAAATGGTTATATACATATATGAGAAAGAAAAGAAACATAGAAGGAAAAAACAAAGAAGACATAAGTACAAAAAATGACATATCAAATGAAAAAAATATCCCTCATGCAGCTCTCCCTCACCATGAGTACCTCATCCATCGTCTCTCCGGTTCAAGTCATATAGAAGAATATGGATTCATGATGGAGATCTCTCTAATTTGGAAGAATATTATCATTGTACAATGGGGATCATAAAAAATGAAAATGGTGAATTGATGATACATTATAATTTATAGTAAAAATGATTGGAAGATGAAGAGTGTGTAAGGAAAATGAAGAGATGGTATTTAAATACAAACATAAATATCAATCAATGTTCATGGCCAATTAGTGTTAGAAATTAGGAAAAAAAACGTAAAAAATAGAATAAATAAGAAAAAAGATAAATAGACTTTAAGCCTTTAGAGGATGCCACTTCATTGTTGATGGTTGTTCCTTTAATATATATAATAGATATAAAATCAAATAAAAATAAAAGTTATAGATAATTACAGATGATCGATTTTTAGCTGTATTGTGTCAGATCAAATATAAAAGAAATATGTAGGTCTTTAATGTATTGATATACTAATTATTTCATAATGTCATCGATAAATTACCGTCTAATTCATTAACAAAAAACCCTTGTGGTTGATACACAGAAAAGAATTTGAAGAATTGGAATTGGAAATGGTGAGAAATAAAATTGGGTTGTGAATTGGAATTAATCTCTTGTTTGATATCATCAAAAAAATGAAACATAGAAATGATGGCTCATGTCGCCGAATGGCAACATCGGACGACAACACTCGACTGCTACTCTTGTTGTCGGAGATGCACAGGTCGTCGGCGATCGTCGGAGGTGGTCTTCGACGGTCGTTGGAGTAGGTGGTCATCGACGGTTGTTGGAGTTGGTGGTCGTTGTGTAACACCCGTGATTTTCGTAGATTTGAAACCTTTAATAAAATTTTAGAAATGGAATATTTGGATCAAATCTTTTATCTTATGGTCTACCTAGGTAGAGGATTCAATTACGAGTCCAACGGTTCTTTCGGAATCGAATTCGGAGCTATAACGAAGGAGATATGGCCAAAACAAGATTTCACCCAAACACATAGCTCGCTAGCGATCGCTAGGCATCACTCTAGCGATCGCTAGGTATTGGAAATTTGAGTTCTGTTGGGTCACCTGAAACCTCACGATCGCTAGGCCACTTTTCAAGCTGCTAGTGATCGCTAGGGCTCACACCTAGCGATCGCTAGGTACCTGTCAGATCTGAAATCGGGATTAAATAGCTTCTTTCTTCTTTTTGGCATAACTCTCTCATACCAACTTCTTTTTAGCCGATTTTTCTTCCTATGCTCTCGATTTTCCAAGCTCTTCAAGACTACAATGATGGATTGATACATTAAGATAGAAAGAATCGGTAGCTAGATCTCCTTCACCTTCATCTTCTTCACCTCACACCTTCAAATCACCATTGTTGGAGGGGTGTTCTTCATTTCTAGGGTTTTGCTCAAGATCCTACTAGGTAAGCTATGTTTAGACCTTGGGTGTTGGATTAATTTATGTAATAGAGTTGTGAACTAACCTAGGGTTTTGATTTAAATTAATTTTAGGCTTTGTCTCATCTTCAACCTAAATCTTGAGATTTGGGGGTTTTGGTTGCAAACCCTAAGGTGAGTTACTAAATCCCTTTCGTAAAAACTGAGTACATATCATCTTGTGGTCTTAACATGCTATTATTGATTTTGTGGAAATGATTATCTTGTTGTGGGAAATGCTTGAAATGATAGACTTGTGAATATTTATAGTATATGGTCAAATGATGATGATAAATGTGTATTGCTTGTAATGAGAACTGTTCATTGAGTATAGTGTTCATATACGTTGTTAACATGTTAAACTTGAATGAGATGATATGTTATGATCGTGAAACTATGACCATTCATAGGAGGATGAATTAATGAAGCGTTGGTTTGATAAAATGAATAGAGGTTGAAACTCTACGGAGAACGAATCCTTGAACAGGGCTATTATGTGGAGGTTAAACTTGAATATAAAATGGACGATCCAACGCAATATTTCCACACCAAACAGTCTTGGGCGGTACTGAAATAGGTACACACCTATGTCAGCGGCTCTCGGGTTGCTCCGAGGTGTGCGGGCCTCTGTTGATGGTGTCATGAGATATGGCATCGAGGTGTTTGGAAGTAACGAGTGATGGGATATTGGTTGGTGGAAGTGGGTTGTTCCCACTGTTTCCAAAGATAAAAGATAAACCGTATAAGTATACATTCTTTATGTTTAATTATACACTCATATATATATATATATATATATATATATATTTCGTAAGTCTCAACATGCTTTTTATATGTATTGTATTATGTTTGGTACAACTCACTAGGCTCCTTTGGCCTAACACTTGATTTGGTGTCGATATGTATCTCAGGTGTTAGCGACGTCGTTCCTAAGTAGATGCTTGAACCAGAGTGAGCTTGGGGGGAGCTTGGAGAGACCGGTCCTCTAGACCGCGAGAACGACATTAGAATGACAACCCTTTTGTAGTCTTCTTCCTAGTTAGGAATTAGACTAGTTGGTTATCACGTTGCTTTACTTGATTACAAATATTGTAATCATACATTACTTTATACCTCTGTTTTTGGGAAGAGCTCACGCTTTGGCGTATTTTTGTATTACCATATTTCGTAAATGAAAGTTTTTGTTTGCTCCAATTTTTTGGGTGTTACACGTTGGTTGTCGCCGACGCCGATGGTTGTCGGAGATGGTCTTCGGTGGTCGTCGCCACCGCCTGTGCTCGTCGGAGGTGCTCATCGGCGGTCGTCAGGCGTAGTCGATGCCTGTAGTCATCGCGGTCGTCGCTGCCTCCGATGATCGTCGGAGGTGGTCATCACCGACGTCGGTGGTCGTCGGAGGTGGTCCTTGGCAGACGTTGCAGATGTAGGTGGTCGTCAGGTTTGAAATTTAACAACATCAGACACCAACTCTCTCAATTTCTTCTTAAAATAGAGAGAATTGCATTTCCCTATAATTTAACAACATATACAATGAATTCCTAGAGAATTTCATTTCTCCTCCTATAATGATGTCAATTCTCCAAACAAGAGATTTACATTTATTTCCAATTATATGTTTCCAAATCTCTATACCAAACAACCACTTATTCTTTTCTTCAACCACCAAAATTGCACCTTTTATATATCTTTGACCCCTGCATACTTATTGTACAATTAAGTTATTTTTGCCATTTGTGTCATTTTAATATGATTTAATGTAAACAACATAACTGAAATAATACTAACCAGTTTAACTATCATTTTGAATATGATGACATATTTGATATGAAGTAATCTATCAAACTTTCATTTAATTTATAATTAGAAAAAATAAAAATCCATAATTTATTTTCTTTTCCTTTCCATGAAGAAAATTTTATGGCTACAATTTTAAGTAAGCCCAAAATCCACCGAGCAAACCCAATCCACCATCCACCACCCGGTTTTACATTGCCAGAAAAAAACCGGTAAGCTAATGAAAAACCGGGTGGGATGAAGGAAGTATATATCGATTTGATTTCATGTACTTTGGAGCTTTGGTGAGATGATGAGTGGTTTTTAAGAAACAAAACCCTAGAAGAAAAAAGAAAAAAGTTTATTGTTACTTTTTTAGCTAGCTTTGTAAAAAAAAAAAAAAATTTAAGGGGGCGTTTGATTCATTTCAGGGAACGGAATGGGGATGGAAATGAAAATGGAAATGCAAGAGAATGGGAATAGGAACAAGCATTGCATTGATGTTATTTGGTTAACCCAGTATAATCAATGAAAAATTGTTTTATTTAAAAAAAAGGATTACTTCTTCAAAATGTATCCAACTATCCCTAATATACTATTGTATGTATCCACCTACAAAAATCCTTTTGTATATATCAAACTTTATTTTTTTAGTCTATTGTGTGTATTTTTGATACACACAATAGTATATTGGGGGAATAGTTAGATACACATAATAGACTAAAAAATACACATAATAGATTCAAAAATAAAGTTTGATATATACAAAAGGAATTTTTTTAGGTTGATACACACAATAGTATATTGGGGATAGTTGGATACATTTTGAAGAAGTAAAATATGTTTTTCCAACTTGAAAATACAAAAGATATTTTATTTAACACTCATAGATGGAACAATGCATGAAAAAAAGAACCAAGTAAAAACAAAAAATTCATTCCCCCCAATTTGGTCAGGAATGGAAATTAATGGATCTGCAGGAATGATTCCATTATATAATATCAAACCAAACAGCAGTTTTCATTATCATTCCTATTCCTGACCCCTCAATACCCCCAACCAAACGCCCCCTAAGATACCATTTGATTCGGACTACTCAACAAGTTAATGAACCATTCATCTTACTTCGATGAATCAATTTATTAAGTGGAATAACTCTACAGTAGTCCAAACTCTACGAACGAAATTTTTGAATACGAAACAACAAAACAACCAATCTAAAGAATCTTAAAAGCAAATGAATCGAAATACAGGTTCGGGATTTACAAGAGATAAAACCCCACCTCAAATTTCGACCATGTGAGGGCCGAAAGTACCCTTCTACCACTGATTATCGTCCAAGTATGTCGACGTCCAAAACTTTGAACTACCAAGCTGTTGTCACTGAACCTCTGTGGCTAATGACTAGAAAAAAGGAAAAGAAAGAAAACATGTTCTGATATCACATCACTTCATTTCTGCCAGCCGCCCTGTTGCTGTTGTTGTGGTTTTTCGCGGTCGACACCACCAACAAAGTGGTTGCCACCTCTTCTGTCCCGAGCCATGCCAGCGTTGTTACACCAAATGAACCATGAATCGTTACGGGCTTTCAGAAATGCGGTAGCTTGGGTTTTTTCCCATCCATGTCCAAGTCCCGGTGAAAGAAACTGTACTTTCCCATTCACAGCTTGTTGCCTTTGTATTATTCGACCATACTCATTGGTGTGATCTAAACTCCGATTGGATCGATGACCGATGTCCCCCAATCGACCTTCAACTCCCTATCTCTACGTGTGAATTTGTACTTAACTTTTACGATTAAATCATGAAAATAGATCTAAGTAACCATTTTTTCTCTCTAAATTGGTCTTTGTATCATTCATCTCTCAGTTTTATCAAAATGTCATTATTTTCACAAAAATGAAGTTTCTAAACATAACATGCAAATACAAGGACTAAATCCAACAATTTTGTCAACATCCGCAAGTTAAAAATATATTTAAATTATTTCACATATTTGGTTAAATCCACGTTTTTTTGTCTAAATCCGCAAAACTCTAGGTTAAAAAAATACATTTTCTTTTACTTCTATGAACATATTTCCCCTGGTTATGGTATTTCCCGTAGTTTTGTCAAATATATCTTCATTTCTTGTTCTTTAAGTTCAACGATAAATCACTTCATGTATATAATGTTCACACCAATTCATTTTATAGAAAATCATATTTGTAAATAACTAAATGATTTACTATTCGGTTAATCAATGAGGTAAAAAACAAAAATAAAAACAAAAACAAAACTGAAACTTATCCTGTTTGATTAATCGAACCGCCAAATTCATAAACCGTATAAATCAAAACCGTTTTCGTATGGGTTATTCGATCTCGAATTCTCTAACACACCAAGGGACCTCAATCATCAAGGTTTGTAGATCCATTACCAAGTTTGTAAACAATTTGGTAAAATCAGAAAAGAAATTACTAGGAAATAACTATTTGGTACATGTTTGGATGACCATAAGTTAGCTTATAAGTTAACTTATAAGTTAGCTTTTTGAAAAGCTACTCTCACCAACCTTTTGGTGACTTATGAGACTTTTTATTTTTTTATTCCAAATATACCCTTGCTAAGTCTTACACCACTAATTTTCAAACATGTCTTTTTTTGTCCTTTTACAGTCATAAGCTACCTTATCAGCTAGTTTTTGCCAAACGTAACTTATTATCAGCTACCTTATCAGTCAGCAGCTACCTTATCAGTCATAAGCTACCTTATCAGTCATAAGTTAACTTATCTAGTTTGCTAAACATAGCCTTGGTCAATTTCCCTTTAAATTATTATCATGATCAAATATTCAACTTTCTTATAAAAAATTTAAAATTGGTTTCTTGAGTATCCAAGTATCCAACGGAATCCCATAAATCAAGAACTCCCCTTTGATCGGCGTGACGGCGGACTGCCTGTTTGTTGCCCACCAAAATTAATCTCCAAAATCTGCAATCAGATACTTATTCATCAGCCAAAATCCCAACCCTTTAATTCTAATTTTAGGGTTTGGATTTTGGTTTTTATCGTTACCAATAATCAAACACCAATCCAATTGTGCTCTTTTTTGGGGGTTAATCGTTGATCAGTTGAAAATGACTCGAATGTTGAGAAGTTGCTTTCAATCGTTGCTGAAGCTGGTCAATTCTTTCATCGGAATGTTTGGGATCGCCATCATCATTTACTCAATCTGGATGATTAGGGTTTGGCAACGCCACATGGACGACTCAGATCACCCCATTCCTTGGTATATATATACATATATATATATATATATACATATAGGGGTGGGTTCAAATGAAATGTGAACCACTTTTTGGTTGTGAACGTTAGAACAACCGAGAGCGCGACACGTGGCGGCGCCACGTCAGATCCACGACGGATGACTAGACGCAATTCATGGGAGGGCATTGAATTAAAGAGGGGGACCACAATCAAAGCTGCCACGTGTCGCACTCTCGGTTGTCCTCACGTTCACAACCAAAAAGTGGTTCACATTTGAACTTTCCTCTATACATATATATATATATATATAATGTCTCTATACATTTTTCATCTTTAATTGTCAATGTGTGTATATGCTTGTGAAAAGAAGTAATGTTGAAACCTATTGAGTTGACAATCTATAACATTAGTATAGTTTTATCAAGCAATTGAAGAACTAATCTGGTTTTGTGGTTAATTTAGATGATAATTGGGGAGAAATGATAAATATAACTTTTTTGTTGTTGTTGTTGAGGTAAAAAAGGGTGAGAAAAATCATGAAAGTTGCTGGATTTGTTGCAAAAAGGTTGATTCTGGCAACCCCAGCTGGCCCACCACGGATTGCCAATGCGTGTTGTGTGGGGCATTCTTGACTCACTAAGCGGTTGTGGCTATGGGGCGAGGCTCGAACCTGGACCATTTGATATTTGTTGCAAACTTACCACCCATCCAGACATCCATTACCAACTGAGCTATACACCATTGGCTTGAAAGTTACCGGATTATTGTATCTTTTTTGACATTATTTGTCGTATGGTTTGACTATGCATTTATGCTACTTTTGGCACTAAGTACAATAATTAGGAAAGTGATGGTTGTTAAATCTTGGCATTTATGTCGTTCTCAACTTTTAGTTATGTGGTTTCATGGGGTCTACGGATTGGTGGTTGGATTTATGCTCTTTATAAAGTGAAGTACTTTCTAAAATGTGTAATACCCATCATGTTCTGAAATGCCAAATCGATTGATTTAAGCATTTCATGGATGAGTTTTAGACCATAAACACCAGTGAATGCCCTCTGACTGAACTAATAAGCTTCATTAGCTATTATCGCTCCTATTTCACAGATTCCATTATTAGTATTAGTTAATATCGAAGGTGTAATTAAGGATGCAATTACATACCATGATAGGAGCTCTTTGCTTGGAACGAGAAAAGAATTCACAATAAGAGCTCTTTGCTTGTAGTTTAATGCTATTGGTTATGGAAGTATGGAGAATAATGTAGTCATTATCTGCTCTCATATATCGACTTATGGAACCCTGATGTGGTAAGCTGCCTATACATTTAATTTGTTTATGGCTTAATTGGTTTTTCTTTTTGCTTTGGAAATGCAGGTTTATATATACTATGCTTGGACTTGGTGCAACCTTGTGTGTGATCACCTGCTCGGGTCATATAGCTGCAGAGACCGCAAATGGTTGCTGTCTTTATTGTGTATCCTCAATTTATCATCACTCTTGTTTGCTCGAAATTGGAAATAATACAGTTAATAACTTAATATGGCTAATGGCACTTTTAGGCATTGTTTGGTAAAAATAAGCTAGCTTATACGTCAGGTACATGTTTGGATGGACCATAAGCTAACTTATAAGCTAGCTTTTTGAAAAGCTACTTTCACTAGCGTTTTGGTGACTTATGGGTCTTACTATTTTATTATTCCAAATATACCCTGCTAAGTTTTACACTGCCAGTTTTTAAACATATCTTTTTTTGTCATTTTAAAGTCATAAGATACCTTATCAACTAGTTTTTGCCAAACGCAACTTATTTATCATTCATCAGTTACCTTATTAGCCATCAGCTACCTTATTAGTCATAAGCTACCCTAACAGTCACAAGCTACCTTATCAGCTAATTTGCCAAACATAGCCTTAACTGTTTCTAAAGTACTGATCAATTTGGTATTCCATGTTTTCTTTCTTCTTGGCTGAACTCTTTATTTTTATGAGTATTTAATCATGGTATCTTTATTGATGAAACTAGAAATTATTGTACCATTGACAACTTAACATGGATGTAGTACTTGGTCTTTGTCGTTTTGCTCTTAATGCTGGAAGGTGCAGTCACAATGGATGTATTTTTAAACCGGAACTGGGAGGAGGTACTTTTTAATCATGAAGCTTTACGGTTTGTTGATTGATATGATTCTTTTTCTTTCTTTCCCTTTTTTTATTATTATTATTTTATTTTCTGGTCTCTGCACCAAGTGTTATGATTTGTACTCCAATTTAGTGATTACTGTTTTAATCTGGGTTTTGCATATCAGGACTTCCCTGAAGACCCAAGTGGGAACTTCCATGAGTTCAAGGATTTTATCAAGGATAATTTTAACATTTGCAAATGGGTTGGCTTGTCGGTTGTTGCCGTTCAGGTTTGTGTTTGTACATTCCTGTCTGCATCCCCTCTCTCTGTCTCACGTACTCAATTGTGTTGCAAAACAAACTCTTTGAGTTTAATGGGGTTTTTCGGTCACCCAAAACCCCTTGACGCCTACTACCACTATATCTGCTTGCTCCTATACTATGACTCGTCGTCATCCTGTATTATTTATCACATTAACTTAAATATCTTTTGACACTTTAACATGATTCTTAGGTAGTGTTTGGTTTGCTTTGATGGAATGGTTTTGAGGGATTTTGATTTCGTGGAAGGATTTGGAATATTTGGTTTGTAGAATTTGAAATGGAATTGAATTCCATTATTTATAAAAAAGTTCATTAAAAAATGTTACAAATTATAAAAATAATTAAATTATCTTCTATTTAATTGATTATTAGAAAAAAATGTTTTTAACATAATTAAACATTATTATATACAAATCCTACGAAATCTTAGGCACCTCCGTGTGATTTCAAAATCCTATATTTGAGGGATTTTAAATCCAAATGATCCTGCAAACCAAACATGGGGTTGAAATGGATTTGAAATCCAAATCCCCCCAAATTCATTCTATTTCTGGAACCAAACGGACCGTTAGGAAGCGTTTGGTTCGCAGAATGGAATTTGATGAAATTGGAATCCGTCAAAGGAATTTGACTTTGTAGGAATTGGAATGGAATTTAACCACGTGTTTGGTTGGTATGAGTTCAATTCCTCACTTAAGCCAAGGAATTGTGGAATTCAAGGGATTCCATCAAGTTCATTCTGCAAACCAAACATCACTAAGGAATTGGTCAAATGAATTTGTCATTCCAATTCTATCAATTTCCTTTGAATTCCGCAAACCAAACGGCCCCTCAATCTTTTCTTTTTAGATAAACATGATTTCTGATCTTGTAGTGCATGTAGCATTTTCTTTGTGTTGTTTATGAAACAAGAAGTTACAATTTCTTCTCTTGAGAATGGTAAACATCTTACAAGTTACAAGTATCACATCATGGTGACATTTTTTAGCCACCATTGACTTTTAACATTTTATCATTATTTGGTTTTTTGCTGTATTAGTACCCATCACTTCATCCATCTTTTCGCATCCACTAATTTACACCATAACAATAACTTTAAATGGCTCTAATTTGATTAATTGTTGTTTTTAGTTTAATAGAAGCTCTTTTATCTGAATGCCAGGGGTTGTCTGTGCTTTTGGCTCTCGTTCTCAAAGCTCTTGGGCCACATCAAGAAATACGCTACGATAGTGATGACGAATATACCCTCGATGAAGTTCCACTGTTGAGGAATTATGTGAATCAACCCGCTTATGTTATTGGTGGCCCTGTCTATGGATCCAGATGATCGTTGGAGTTCAAATCAGGTAGCTTTTCGACATTTAAGTGATGCACTAGTATTTTGAGGTAGATCCAGAAAAGTTTCCAAGCAGGGGCACAAAATAAATACCATAATATAAAGTAAAATAAATTTAATTATAAAAAGTATTTCTCATTAAAAATGACATATGAGTGGATTTTCACAGCACCCAACCGCTCTAATTTTAGTCCCTGTGGTTTGTTAAAAGTTGTGATTTTTGTCCCTGTGGTTTTGAAATTGCAATTTTAGTCCCTGTGGTTTTTAGTTCATTGCTACATTTGTCCTTATGGATTACAATTTATTGTTGTTTCGGTCCTTGTGGTTTACAATCCTTTACTATGTTGTATGCTTTAAGGTAGAAATTGGTCCATGACTAAAATAGCAATAAATTGCAAACCATTAGAATGAAAATGACACGTTTTAGAAAACAGGGACAAAAACCGAAATTTATAGCAAACCACAGGGACTAAAATCTTGATTTACTAAAACGAGCACCAAAAGCCCGAGCCGAACCGAGCTTGGTTTGTTTAAGTTCATAAAGCTTGAGCTCGAATCGTTTCGAGCCTTATGTATCAAGCTCGAGCTCAGCTCGTCAAAGATTTAGCATACTCGGGCTTGGCTCGTTTATCAGACGAGCCTAAGCTCTGCTTGTGTACCTGTAAATCAATACTTAATATTTTTTTATTATTTATTATTTATATTATATATTAATTGAGGCTCGCAAGCCTAATCGAGCTTAATCATAAAGGCTCAGGCTCGAGCTCATTTATTAAACGAGCTTAAGATGAAGCTTGGCTTGGGCTCGTTTAACTCCTGTTCGAATCGAGCTTTTAACGAGTCGATCCAGAGTAGCTCGGTTCGCTTATGCGGCTGATTTATATTGGGTTTAGGACTTTTTCATTAATTGCAGGGAAGCAAGTGAAAACATGAGCCCTTTTCATGGCAACATTATGTGGGAGGTTTGGATCCAAGACAATTGTGGGTGGGTTCTTGATATCTGGAAACACACCCAAAGAAAACAAAACAGGGAAAGATGGTTTGAGTTAATGGGAAGGTTTATAATACAATTTGTTGGTACATGTTCATTGTAAAATGCTGCAGAAGAAACTACTATGGCTTTTTTTTTTACTAGATGCACATATAAGTTTTAACATTACCAACCGCATTCTTAAGATATTCGTGTTAATTTTGTGTGTGAGTTGGTTTGTAAAGTATATGTATCATGTTTTTTTACAGAAACAACTGTTTTACCTTTTGGAGTGGAGGTCAGGTATGTGTCATACATAGCATGGATGTATCTGATTTAGTCCCTCTATGCTAGGGGATCTTCCTTTTCGTCATCGTTGGTCAATGAATTCGACTTATGTGATTCATGGTTATGATAAGTTAGGCACATCAATGCCGACAAGTTTCGACTAGCTCAACATGTGTATATATGTATGTAAGTGTGTGACACTATGATGCCATAATTGATAGATTATACATTGTACAAAATGTACGGGTGTGTTATCTTAAACTACACAATGCAAGCATAAGATACGAGAATTCAATAAGGTGCTGAAGCAAGAAAAGTGTTGGGAGTCTTGTATCAGCTGGTATTGTAACTTTTTTACATGCGTGTTGCAATCTTTCATTATTTATTTGGTTGCTTTTTTATTTAGTCATGTACAAATAACGTTATCTGTGTAATTAATGTCATGTATAAGTTGGGAATGTTTTTGTTTTAGAGGGTTTTTTTCATAGATGGAATGAGTTTGACTTTCTACATAAAGATTCCTCCTAAAAAGCTTACAGAATAAATCACTTTTTATGTCATTAATCCACTACCAAACATTCATATCTAGCATACCAGATAGGTTGTGAGTCCCATTAAGCTCGTTAAGCTCCTAATAAACAGGCCCATATTCTCATATTATATCAAAGCTAAAGTCTACCATTTCAGGTTTTCGACGCTATTAAGACGATTTCTACTCGTCTAGCATTCATTTAGCTTTTAACACTTTAGACTCTTGATGTTATGGGACGATATATGGTTGTCTAGCTTCCATTTGGCTCTACTGCTAAAAGGACTTGTAACTCTAGGATAATCCGTGTGTATCTTTCCTCCATAGAAAAAGACGTCTTAGGGTTCTAACATTAGTTAGCGGTGGACTATTTTATTTTCTTGATATATGTTGAAATCTTTTTTTTCTTGCTTAATAACTATTTTAGAGAGTAATTACAGGTATTCTTCTCATAGCATGATAAACAAAGTTGAAGTAAATGATGAATGTAATGGAATGAATGTGACACAAATTTAGGTCAAAAAACCATGAAAGTAGAAAGGTGATTGCTTGTTTTTTTTAAAGAAAAATAGCATTAAAGATATCTTTATGAAAGTTTGCTTTTTCTTTTAAGTCCCTTTGATGGAGGAGGTGTCTTTTCACTAAAATCATGGTTAGATTCTTTCAACCATCCTCTCAATGTCATACACACATTAGGGGTGATAATTTTATATCAAACCACTAACATATGTATCAACTGTATCAATTAAACTGATATCAATTACAATCGGTTGGTAGTACTGTTCCAAGTATGCAAACTTGATTAGTAAATGGTATTGTAAGTCTCATATCATGGTAATATTATAGTACCGACTTATTAATTATGTATAGGTTTTTGTATCTTTTATATATAGAATACTCAACATTGTAACTTTAACTTTTTTGTTGGAACATTTGAATGTTTGTAAGTTTTATTACTTACAATTAAAAACCTTAATACATTACATGTGTTACATGAAAATTCAAAATGTTGCTCAAAATTTTGTATGTTTTCATACTTGTAACTTGAAGTAAGTACAAACTAGTACCACCACGTACCAATCGAAAAAATTCGATACCAATTAAGTTGGTACCAAATAAAGTTGGTTGATACACCATATAGAATTTTGTGTACCAATTATAATTGTTTGATACATAGTATTGAGGAGAAACTCGGTGTCGTACCAAGTCCGCCTCTACATACTCTTAAATTTCTTATAGAATTTTGTCGCATTTTTATGTTTTAATGAAAAACATATGTATTAAAAATCAATAAAAATAAAAATAAACATATAACAGGCTAAATATGAAACTAGATATCTATTTATTTATCATTCCTTAATCATGTTAGTTTTACCAACACAGATAAATTTTGCTTTTGCACAACGAAAATCATGGAATCTAGAACCATAATACAAGTTTAATTGCATAATATACAAGTTTTAATGCGTGATTATGGCATCTTGCCCACAAAAGGTCCCCTAAGAAAAGGAGCCCATAAAGATGTGTTGGTTGGAATGTTGGATGCACATGTTTTTTGTTCCATCATGTTTGAGTGGTGAGAGAATTTAGTTTCAAAAGGTTGTTAATGATGAATTAAATGTTATACAGGGACTTCTTTTTGGAACTCCTTTAATTTGTAAGATCTAATTCAAAGTACAATAATTAAAAATAAATAAAAATAAATTTAATGTTAGTTAAACACATCTCCCTCTCTCTTTATCTTTCATATTTTCTCTTTCCTCCCTCATCTCTAATCTCATAACATACAATGTACAATTTTTTTTTATGCATAGAGGGGTTTAAATGAAAAACTAAATATTTTGTAAGAACGCAAAACGTTTCCATATCATATATGATTATACAAGTTTAATCATATATGATTGAAGACACTCAAACAAATATAATCATGTATAACACTCAAACAAATACAAATGATATACAAGGACTAGGTCTTTTTCAGGTTTTTGACTGTTCCAAGCCCATTTTTAGTGAAGACTCGGGCTTTGGTGTTGGAAAAGGGAACGACCAAGCTTCTTTAAGACAAAATTTCGAACTTAACCAGATATTCTGAGCTTTTAAGACAGGACTTTTTTGGTCCAAAGATGCCTAAACCTTGCCTGTTCCAAAATTTTCGACTTGAAGCCCGACCTTTTTCCGAGCTGGGACTAATTCTGGCTTCAAACTTGAACATTTTTGTTCATTTTTAGGGGTATGGATGATGGAGTAAGCTCAACTCTTAAGTCTTAAACTATGGTTTCAAACTTCAAAATACATCAAATCAAGTATATATAGAGTATTTGATTTTTATTTTCTTGTCTTTTGCTACAATATAGGGAAATGAACTGAATCTTTGAAATTTATTAGAAATGGTTTTTTAGATTAGTGTGTAATTACCATAACTTTGATAATAGCTTATTTACAGACCAATGTTTGTAAAAGAAAATCAATACAGTTCGCTATATTTTGACATTCATGTTGAAACAAAATCTTTAAACTTCTTAATGAGATGTATTAACTTTTTGTTATTAAATTGTAATTAAGTTTTACATCATGTTTCCACACACACACACATATATATATATATATATATATACAATTAATTTATAATATAATAAAAAATAAAAACTCATTTAACTATACATCAAGATGAAGATGGAGATGGAGTACGTTTCACAAATTTAGGCTTTTAAGCATAATGGTGTTTTATGGTTCATTTTTGTCTTGCTTGTAGTAATGGATGTTGCACCAATAAGAACTACTCCTTCCTTTCCTAATTTATTCTTCTGTTTGTTCAAAAAATATTTTATATACATATATATAAAAATGTTGCACCAATAACAACTACTCCCTTCCTTTCCTAATTTATTAAATATATATATATATATACACACACATGTGTGATGGATTGTGTAAGAAGTTCAAGTTAACATAAGTAATGTGATAAGTGAATCTCAACCCTTAATCACTTTTTAATTTACGTTTTAGAAGATAATTTATCCAATACATCTTATCTTATCCAAAAAGGTTTCACCTCTAATATTTTCACAAGGTGAACACAAATATATGCCAAATAATACCTTAAATTATAGTTTTTTATTACAAAAATCATTTAAAAAATATTTTTATATCCGTTTTCAAATTCAAATTCAAATTCAAACCTTGTATAGGTTGGAGTGAAGTTAGAAATTGATTTAGGCCATAGTGTTAATTATCTACATGGATGGACTTAATTATATAGAGTCTGTAAAAAGTAAAAATTTGATGGTTAGCATTTAAAAGGGCTTAATCAAATGATAATTCGATAGTTTGTTATAATTGTAAGAACTTAATATAAACCATTTATTTTATTAAATTTTATCTTTACGTATTTAATAGGATCTATAACCATCAGAATGATCTCATGAATGACCCTTGTATCTAAAACTCCTCACATGTATACTAATTAATAAGTGCTTGATGCAATTTGAAAGGATGTGTGATTTTTGTGAAGATGAGGTGTTTGTTTTTGTGCATAGAATGAGTGGTCTATTTAAAGGAAAATAATTCATTCATACATTTAATGGCTTTTGGGCCCTTCTTCATTTAAGTGCTCACAGTGTCAACTGAGTGGTGCCAATAATATAACTTAATTATTCTTGTTGTCTCTAATTCCACTTTCACACCAAATGAATTTATCTTATTTTTCCATTAATAATTTTGTCATACTTATATTAAATTATTAGAAATAAATAGAATAATAAATCTTTGGAATAAAAAGTATTTTAACACCTGTAGTAATTTTAGAAAGTATAGAAGATTTTTGTTTATTTTGTAATTCAAAAATAAGAAAATCCATGATGGAGTACGAGGAATTTGATGGATTGGATACCTCCTTTAATAAAAAATAATAATATACACGTGACGCAGTGAGAAACGCGGAACGGATCGATAAACGTCAACCCGGAAAATAAACGACATTCACAAGCGTGAAACGCCAAGAAACAAAAGAGATAAAACTCTTTAAACTCTCAAACGAGAAATTATATTGAATAAAGTTGAATAATTTGCTTACAAGTGAAACCCAAACATCCTATTTATAAGCTAGCCTATGAGATAATTAAAGAAACTAAATTAACCTAAACCTATTCTTTAACTTAATAAACAAGAAAGCTAATAAAAGGAAACTAAATAAAATAATTATTCCTAAACTAATTAACTAACAAAATATTTGAATAAAGATATCATGGCAATCTGTTCCGGATTAATCAGATGAGCACAAATGTCAGCGTCAGGCTCGCGCCGCGAGGTCTCTTCTACCTCGACGCTTCTTCTTTCGACATTCTTTGCTCGGTTCCCAAAACTCTCTAAAAGTATCTGTTAACGCTCGAAATCTCCCTGTATCAACATGTGAGTATGAGTCGTATTAGTGACAATTAGTAACATCTTAAATACTGTGCCAAATATGTTTCTTGTATAAAAATCAGCTCCCATACCCGTATATAACTCATCAAAATAGAGAAATTTCAATCCAATTGAGGACAAATACATGTAGATAAAATTTTGGTGATCATAAATTTAAATAAAATCCATGTTGTTAGTTTGATTTTAGATGACTAAACTAGTCGGTTGGTGACACATATGTGATCGGAATTAATTGTTATTCTTCAAATTACATGGACATAAATAAAAAATAGTTGTAAAGTATGTTTGTTTTTTGTGTCTTAAATGTTTTTTTAAGTTGCATTAAAAATATATATAATTTGTTGTATTTTGAATTTTGAATAATATAACGTTTATAATTTCATGCATCCTGGTAACATATATTCAAATATGTTTTTTACCTAATGATTTATAAATACTGATTAAGATTTGAGCTTTATAAATATGACACTATTTTTATTATTTTAAGTCACATTAAAATAAATTACGTTTTGTTTCGTTTTTTGTTTAGAAAATATATAATATCTAAAGTTTATATGTTAAATATATTCTCTAAAACCTCAAATACATCTTTTACCTAATAATTTGTAGATATTGGGATTATTGACTAAGGCATAGCTTACCAAATACCACATTATTTTTAGAGTAAACTATATGATTGATCTAGATGGTTTATATAAAAGTACACTTTAGTAGTTTGGTTTTAACTCAAACGAAATCCCAACTCACTTAATAACTTAAAATTTTACGGATCTGTATCCCTAACATCATCATCATCATTGTGACTTGCGGCACTTACAAGTTAGTAGAGGGAAAGTTTTACTTTGGAGAAAAACAATGGCGGTCCACCATCAATGTGATTGCGAGCAAGATTGACAACATGCCTCAATAAATGTCTTTTAGCACCAACAAGCCTGCATGTGAAGTAGATATAACTTTCCAATATCCAATTGAGCCTAAAGAGAAGTTCACAAAATTTATTTGAACCATGGGATCCGATGTTGAAAATATACCAAAAAGACAAACAAATAATGAAGATTTCAATCTTAGAATTTTGACGATCACTTGAAGCATTAATGTAAACAAGTATGTTCAACTAATGTCTACTTTTAACAAGAGAAGTTAAATTTTAGATAAATTTAACTAAACATTTTGTTTATTGATACAAGTTATTTTAGTTCAATTAAAGTTCAACTTTTATGACAAAGAAGTAAAAAAAAAACAAAAACAAGTATATGTTTGCAACCCTTAGTGGATGTCCATGGTTCGGTTTAACATCTCATTGGTCCACATTATAATTGATCTGCTAGGCACTGATTACTATTGTATTCACTCATATAACGGTTTATCTTCAATCATTAACTAACAGTATCATGTGATGTAGAGCTAGTCTATGGAAGTTGGAGAAATTGTCACATGACAATTTATTGAATAACTTTTATCATACCATAAATCTCTTTCGTAAATTCTTTATATTTTTTTTATGACTCGATAGTATTTATCATTTTTATGATTCATTAAATTATGAATAGAGAAACGAAATATTTTTTTTCTAACACATTTATCCATCCTATGGTACAATCTTAAAGTAGTACGGTGTATATTTTGTAGAATTTATGAAGGGATTTTATGTAGTATTTAGCATACAATAATAAAATTCCAAGATAAGTTATTTTAATATTACAATAGAATGAAAAATAGTGTCTATTTTCTATTTTTGTACTTATAAATAGCATCCATTCCCTTAGAAAGTTTCAAAACTTCAATTAATTAATTTACAAATAACTCCAAAATATTTTTTTATTATGGTTTTCTTATATGTTTTTTTTTTTTTTTTTTGATAAAAGATTTCTTTTTGTCCTCATTTAACAAATGAATTTTATACATTATATCCAATTTGGTCCCTTCACTAAAAATATCTTTTTGGTTAAATTTGCATGTGACTTCTTTGAATTATTATTTGTACTCTTATATGGTAGCCACAAATTCGGTATATGTCATCTCTTTTGCTTTTTTGAAATTAATGTGACAATGTTAGTTTTTTCATATAAAATAATAAACCAACAATATGTCATTTAATGTCGGTTTGTTTTTTAAATGCAAAATTAGAACAATGATATCTTTGTCTTTTTTATTGTTGTTGATATTAGGTGTTTTGTGACAATTGTTGAATGGTTTGATACTAGATGATTAAGTGATTAAAATGATTAAGATACTCTTATGTTATAGCATAAAATGAAATATGGTTGGGCTGGGTTGAAAATGAAATTGGAACTCTGAATAGTTAAGGAAAACTCAAGATACGAGATCATTCAGGGTGTGTGGAGTCATTAAAATAGATACATTTTTTTTGCCATACTCAATTTACCACTTAACGGTCCAGATGATGTCTTTTAATGAAGCTGTTAAGAAATAAACAAACAACTCCAAATGAATATATCTAAATTATAGAAAGGTTCAAATAAGAAACATAATTTTTTAAGAAAACGTGAGAAGCAATCTCAGTCACTCATCCGGTCAATAAAGACGGCTTTGACCAATCCCCCTTTGATAATCTCTACCTCCCATGAATCGCGTCAATCCTCCATGATCACGTCCACCGTGACCGAAGATGCAGGGGCGTAGCCAGAATATTTCTTTAGGAGGGGCTGGTAATTCTCAAATTTAGCTTGTCGATCTAAGTTATTTAAACAAAAGGTTAATATGACGTATGCAATTGATGCTCGTTCTCTAAGTCTCATGAATTTTGACAGGAATCAAAATTTATCATGTGTGTAGATGAAAAAACTAGCATGAATACAATGACTTTTGTTTATGAAATATTAGAAAAGAAATATTTTTTATTATACAAAATGTATTTTTTTTAATCTTTAAACGTTAGTTACACTAGCTAATTAATATATGTAGACACCTAGGAACACATGGCATGCTCTTATTTGTTGTCCGGTTTATTGTCGAAATGCAATTGAAGTTTTCCCCAATAATATAGGTGAGAACTAGAATATGTAAATTTAAAACTTAATTTATTTATTTCTAAAATGTGTATAGTGATATCAATATTAGTTATAGTTTATTTTAGTTTTTAATGCAATAATATATTTTTGTGAAACTTAAATAAAACAAAAAACCATAAAAAACATAAGTATTAGAAAGTACATGGATATATTTAGTTTAAAATTTTAAAAAAATAACTAATGAGAAATAAAAATTTAAAAGAATCGATAGTTGAATAAAATTTTGAAATTGCATAGAAAGATAAATGAATGAATTTTAGAATTTAGAAAAACTGAAAGTTAAGTAATTATCAAATTTTAAAACAGAAATAGATGAGTTAAAATAATTGAAAAGTTAAATAATTATCAAAATTTAAAGTAAAAACAGATGAGTTAAAATAATTGAAAATCAGCTGCAAACACCAGGAATCGAACCTGGGTTTCCAGCGTGTAACACTACACACATAACCACTAGACCTACAAGGAAATTTTGGCAATATTTTCTACAGGATAATATATAAGGGATAACAGTTAGGGGGGGCTCCCCTACTGTCTCCGCCCCTGCGAAGATGAGTGGTTGAGATTGCTCCTTACGTTTTCTTAAATTGGTATGCTTCTCGCATGAACATTCTTCATCTAAATTAATGTGTCAAAATTTGTGTATAGTATGTTTGTATTAGAATAAAGGATCCATCTAAAAATAAAATTGTAAAAAAATGGCATGGTTTGTTTTTGAAGATTAAAACAATAATGATCAATGATTTCATTACAGGTAAGCACGTTTACAAGATTAATCTTAATCATCATTAATGCAACAAAATTAGATTATGCAAAGAAGACCTACCAATCTACCTTATAACACAAGATCAAATCATTCCACATGTACACATTCATACATAGATAATACATACATACATCAAACTTATTTTATGGCGCTTTCATTTTTTTTAGAAGACATAGAGACTTCGAGTCAACGAACGACTATCACACGCACACACACACAATCAAACATCTTTTTTATGGCGCTTTCATAAAACATCTTTTTTTATCCAAGAAGCATTCAATAAAAGAATGGTGATGATTTACTTCTTGGGTCCTCTTTGTTGTCCATCTTTATGATAACAACATGTTATCACATAAGTAAACAATTTGTTAGATTAAGCAAATTCATCCTAACGACTTATGCTATGTTTTAGTATAAGACACATAATTATTGATCCTATAAACTTAAAAAGCCTCATTTGATATATGGATAGTGATGAAAATGTTACCCGTCCGATCGGGTACCCATGAGTACCCGGCTACCCGCCCCTAACGGGATGTAGATTCCCCGGCTAACAGAGATTTTGTTTTTCATACCCAAAGCAGGTTTGGGTCGAGGTCGGGGATAGTATTACTTGCCCCTAATAATAACCGAATATATATTTATATATATGATATAATTAATTTATTTTTTGTTGCTTAACAATCTTATACTTTTAAATTTTTCATGAAGTATGAGGATTGGTTATATCATTATATATTTTTGAAACTTGAGATTTATTTATTGGTTTTAAAAATTAAAAAAAAAAACACTCGTGTATTCTTCTTTTCATTTAAAATAGTTTGTTTTTTCTAAACGGGTGCCCAATGGGTTCCTATTGTCCGTTGGGGATTAGGCGGAGTAGGGGACGGGGGACATAAAACGGTGTCGAGGTCAAGGTCAAGGGGTACATATTCCCCGCCTACTAGTCGTCCCTTTTCCATCCCTGTATATGGAAGACCATTTGAGAAGAAACTAATTTGTAAGAAAACAAGAATGAGTATGGGCCATATACCCTTAAAGGGGTAGCATTATGTGTAATCATGATGATAATCCCTAATAAATTGGGATTTAGTTTGTTCTCCAAAACAATTTGTAATCATTCTTAATAAACTAATTTCATCACAAAACTAAATTTGTGACAGTTGATTATAAGGTTACGTGATAATTGTATGAAGATATGCTTGTTAATCATATGTGCTTATGTATATTTAAATTTATAGATTTTTTTTGTGAGAAAATATTATCACATGTAATAATATTTGTTACTTATAGCCCTCTCGTGGCATTAGTTAGCATTACTAATTAAACGTTTTATGGGTAATTTTATGTTTTCCATTACTTACTTAAAATTACCCAAAACATAAGTTATATCTAATATTACCCATACCTTTTATTTTATTAAATAATTAATAAAAAGGAAAAAAAGAAGAGAGATATGAAGAGAAAGGGGTGAAGGGGACGGGGTTTGAAAATCGGCATCCAGGAGCCGAAGACCACCAAGTCGAAATTGACGAGGTGGTGTTGTCGAGGCTTACCAAAGAAGCCGAAACTTTGCCAATGAGTTCAACAAGAGCATAACTTGTGGTCTTAGAGAGCATGTGGTGCATCCACAACGATGTTTTTCCCAAGCTTTTCTTGTTGAGCTTTACAACCAAATTGTCAAGCTAAAAAACACTAGGAAGTAGAAACCTTATTTTAGTTTAACTGACACATGTTCTTTAAGAATTGTTTTTAGAAATTATAGGTTCCAATCAAACCTTTTATGATTATTTTTTAAGACCTTGACATTAGTTAAGCCATGCATAAACTAATTTAAGCCCATAAAATTTAAGAAAACAAACTCGTTTTCGTTTATTCTATTTTTCTTGTTTTCAGTTTAAAACTAAATTTTACATATTATTACAAACACATAACTAATATTTATATAATCACCCTTATATAGTTGTCTATTTGAAAGTATGAAACCCTCTAAGAAATAACCACCTACTCTCTGCTTATCGTTTTTATAATTTTATTTATTTGTTTTTAGCCGTTATAAAATTAAATCGGATCCATTTAGATATGTCACGTGGGGATTAAACTATATTGACACCAACTATATATGGATGAATTTTTATGCGAAGATTAAAAGAGTAAAGGGAAACTAATTGATAAATCATAATTAAAGAAAAATGCTAAATCAACACTAATAATATATATGATTAATTCCATTTTAAGAGTTTTTATATAAACTTTTTAACATATTATTATCAACTTAACAACTAAAAAACCTTTATATATATTTATTATGTGAAAAATCTCACCTAAATTTTTTCATATTTTCTTTCAAACTTTTTATAATCACCATCATTTTAACTCCATATCATTTGTATTCTTATTTATAAAAATAAATACATTAAATTTAATACAAATGCATGTCTATTTATATCGAGAAAAGTACGTAAAATCTCAAATTTGAGACATTTGATTTATATACAATATATAATTTATTTAATTTATTTTTATTAATATATAATAAAATTTAAATATGAAAACCTTACATGTATTAAGAAATAAATTTGATTAAGAAATAAAACTGATTAATATGAGATTTGTATATAATAAAAAATGATCAAATACAAAAACCTTTGAAAAACAGGTCTTGCAGTTATGATCTATGACGAAAAAACTCACCAAGAACCTCATGTGAAAAATCTTTACACAATGTGAAAAGGTCAAAAAACTCAAAGAAAAGTTCTTGCTTTTTGAAACACGTGCCAAAAACCCCTAAAAAACCTTCCAAAAAGCACATTATGGGTGCTGTAATGTACAATTCATTATGAGATTAGAAGTGATCAAGGGATCAAATCTCTTTTTACACTTCTTGCATAAACTTATATTTTCACACGATTCTTCGTGTGTGTGTGCCTGCACGTGCATGCATGTGTGTGCATGTGTGTCTTATCCATCTCTCCAGAAAATCACCAAAAAGTCACCACCATTGGAATGTCATAGCCGCAAGCCCACAACTTGCGAAGAGAAGTTTAAAAGAAACTTACAAACCCTTCAAACCAGCTTAATATTATAATACTTAACGAGCTTTTCCAAATTGCAGATTTCCTATTTGCAGAACCCAATTTCTTGAATTTTCTTTCTTCGGCCATCCGCTATGGCTCTTACCCGAAGCCATCGGGTAGCCTGAAGCCGAAGGGTAGATGATTGAACACCGCCACGGGTGAGATCGGGTAGGTGATTCTCGGTTTCACCAAGCTGACGCCCCCCCACCCCCACCCCCTCCCCCTCTCTCTCTCTCTTCTTTCTCTCTATCTCTCTCTTCTTTCTCTTTCTTATTAAATTTTTTTTTTTGTTTTTTTGATGGAGTGGGTTACGGTGGGTCGACAGTGGATGAATTGGGTAGTTTTGGGTAGTTTTGTGGAAAGCTGATGTGGCGCTGATGTGGCAGTTGAAACCATTGGGTTGCAGTGGGTCGACAGTGGATGGCCTTCTTAAAAACTATCATATCAAATTACGGCCATGACACTTAGGCCATCCACTGTCGACCTACTGCAACCCAATGGTTTCAGCTGCCACATCAGCGCCACATCAGCTTTCCACAAAACTACCCAAAACTACCCAATTCATCCGCTGTCGACCCACTGCAACCCACTCTATAAAAATTCATTTTAATTAATTTTAAAAAATAATTCTAATATTAAAAATAAAAATTAAAAAATTATATTTGAAAATTTTAATAAAAATAATACTAACATTAAAAATGAAAATAAAAACAGCGGCGGATGGCGGGATGACCCAATCCGTATTGCGGGCGAGATATGTGGGACTCGAAGTTGTCGGCATTTGTGGTATATATGAACCGGCGGAACTCAAAGTTGTCGGCGGGACTTGGGTTTGGATTTGTCGGCTCGAACGTTTCGTTTGTTTCGGTGTCTTTTGTTTATCCATTTCGAATAAGTGTGTAGAAAAATGTGTAGAAGAATAGGAATGTGTAGAAGAATATGAGTTGTGTAGGAAATGTTTGAATATAGGATAGTATATATAGTATTGAAAATTGAAAAAGAAAAAAAAACAAAAAGAGCCGTTGGTTACCGTTGGGGGTGGGGAGGGGGGGGGGGGGGGTTAACGTCTCTTTTCCAACCTCGGCTTCATCAAACCGTTCTCCACAACCCGATACCCATCCACGGCGGTGTGGCTTCTTCAAGCCGTCGGCTTCATCACTACCCGATGCCATCGGGCTCATCCACAGCGGATGGCCTTACGGAATAGCGTTTTTTAATCATCCAGAAAAAGAAATTGACTGATAAAAACAAAGCTTAAAAATTAAATATACATGTATATATATGTGTATGTATGTATTCTTTTCATGTGGAATTCCAAGCTCCAACAATGTGTCAAAAATTCAACTCAAAGATTAATGTCACAGAACCCAAGACATGGTAGACTGAGTAGTTGTTGTATCATCAATTGCTTTCACATTCATTCCCATAAATGATAAAACACACAAAAAAGGTGATTTTTAGAACTATAGTTAATTGTTAAATTTATATTAATTATAAGGTACTGTAACAGAAATTTTATAAGTTTTTTTATTAAAACGTAGGGCTATAATATCTAAGTATTTATATTTATTTTCAACAGTTTTCTTATTACAATATTTAAACATAAACATATTTAACGGTTTTTTATAAGCATCGTTTGTTTTTTAAGAGGTTTGAAGTAGTATTTACTTTTAAAAAATAAAAAGTAGATGGTGCACCTCTTATAATTTTGAAGAAGCATAATAGGTTTCTGAACCTTTTTTTGGAAAAGGTGATTTATGTTTCGCCTAGACTACATAATTGACAATTTAAATTTAAATTATGGTCGTTTAAGACTAAGTCTGGCCACAAGATTTTAGCACCTAGACTCAAACTGAGGTAGATGAGATATTTCACCACATTCCTATAGGCCTTTGCCAGTATGTTACCACCCTTGTGGTTGGTTTTTAGACATTTTCTTAATAATAAAATAAGTTATTTTAAGTTTGAAAACCTCTTAATTTTTATTTTTTAGACTTAAGAGGTTTTAAGATGTATTTTTTAATAATAATAAAAATAATTTTATATAAAATAATGATAATAAAAATTTATTAATAAACTGATATTTTTTTCTTTTATATTTAATTACGAAAAAAATTTCAAAATATAAAGAACCTTGTTGTATTTTTTCAAAATTTAATATAGATAAGACGTTGGAAGAAGAATATATTCATTTTCTCCGTTTTAAAGAATGAAGATACTCTAACTAGTGTGTGTATCCGTACGAGCTTGTACATGTGTACGATGAAATGAGATGTAAAATTTTATTGTCGATCAAGAACAAAAAAATTAGTATAATTTTTTTTAAATCTAAATTTTGGGCAGTATCTAGGCTTGACACTTATTTTCTATTCACGTGTTTATCAATTGGTAAAATGATTTTTAGACGTGGAGTTTTAA
This sequence comes from Centaurea solstitialis, assembly GCA_030169165.1. NCBI lineage: Eukaryota > Viridiplantae > Streptophyta > Magnoliopsida > Asterales > Asteraceae > Centaurea > Centaurea solstitialis. Next base: position 3,641,231 of record CM058043.1, on the reverse strand, counting down.
GGTTGTATGCATTACATAATAAGCTGTAAAATTTGAATTATAACAGGTTATGTATTAATAAGCGATTAATATCTGATACTTAAGATTTATCTTTTTTAATATTTTATATAAAATATTTTCTAATTTAGCATATATTATGCTTGTATAATATCAATAATACATCATTAAGAATTTGACTTTCAAGTTGTATAATAGACCTACTTTAAAACACTGTTTAAGGAGTATATGGATGTATTTGCAATGATTATCATGATTTTTAGGATCTTGAATCTCATCAAACATAAAAAATTATATTTAAACAACCATAATTTGGTAATTTTGCATGTATTTTCAAAATCAATAGCAACAATTTATAACCATTGAGAGCTAAGATTTATTCATGATGAGCCTACACATAATACATTCTGATTTCGTATATGGTATTTTCCACAAATTCTTAACATGAATAATTAATAAATGCATGATATTTTCATGAGTTAAAATCTAATGGTTTACATGACATATATAAATGGTATTTCTTTTTAATTTTTTTTGACAAAAACATACAAAACATAACCCTTTTGTGAGAGATGGGTGTACCAAAATGGATCTTGGAGCGGGAATTGGGCCTGGCGATCAGTCCTCAGGGGAAGATCTCAATCTGATTTTAATGAGATGTTACAACTCCTTTCAAAGGCCGATTTCAAAATCTCAGGAACCGACAGATGGATCTGGAATTGGGACGCAAAAGGCTCCTTTTCGGTTAGTAAGATGTCTTATCTCATCCAAAGATTCTTTACTATCCAGACTTCTGCAACGGGCTTCAAACCGCCTTGGTTCTCTTCTATTCCTTTAAAAGTCAACGTATTCTTATGGAGACTTTACAATGACGCTCTCCCCCTAAAAAACATTATGGTTAGTAGAGGAATCCCTTTGGCTTCGACATCTTGTGTTTTCTGTGATGTAAGTGATGAGGACCTGCACCATTGCTTCTTTCTTTGCCCCCGGGTGGAGACGGTCTGGAGAAAAATTTGGAGCTGGTGGGGGATCGCGTCTCCAAGACCAACCTCTTTGGAGTTTTTGAATATGGACATACCTACCTCAAGGAAAACCAATAATATCAATGTTGTCTTCAAAGCAACGTGTGCGGTATCCTTATGGTCAATATGGGCTTGGAGGAATAGGATCTTTCATGCTGAGGACTCAGAAGTTGAAAAGTTGAAGTTAGAGGATCCTTTCGCGAGTATCCAGAAGCTTTCAGGATTTTGGATTTCTAATAGGAGTCGAAACATTAGAATTGATTTGGATTCTTGGGTCTCAAACCCTAAGGCTGTGTCAGAAAGCTGATTAGTTAGGTTTCTTTGTTGGTCCTCTTTCCTCTGCTTTTGCTTCTTGTATTTCGTGTCTAGCTTCTCGCTAGTCTTTTTCTAATAAATTTGGTTGGCTAGGAGAGGGTGATGGCCTTGCCGAAGCTCTCTTCCTAGTTCTTCCTCTTTGCCGTTCAAAAAAAAATACTTTCATAATTATATCATTATATCGGTTTCATCACATTTTTATAACACTAACAACCATGAGATTTAATCCAAACAAAAATAAAAAGGCAAGAATAATTTAATAATAAAAAAAAGAATATTTATGTTATATAATAGAACTAAAATCTAAAACAAACAAAATAAATATAACCCAGATGGCTTTGGAAATATAATTATTTTTCTTCCAAAAAAAAAGAAATAAATAAAATAAACTTAAAGAAAGCAAAAAGAAAATGCAAAGAAAATCGTGATCACTAAACCCAATAAAGAAAAAAAGTTAACCGGTTTAGAATCATCTTACCGTGCTCACCCCTAATTTTTAGACATGGAGTTTTAAGGTTGTACGCATGCCATAATAAGCTGTAAAATTTGAAATACAACAGGTTATGTATTAATAAACAGTATCTGCTACTTAAGATTTATCTTTTAAATTTTTTTCTATAAAATGTTTTCTAATATAGCATATAGAGAAATTATTTTTCCTCCTACTTTTTTAGCCTACTCTTTTTCCTACCCATTTCATCATTTGACAAGTGTAATGTACTTATTCTCTTTCTTTATATAATTCATAAATTTGAACACTTGTCGTATGATGAAGTGGGTAGGAGAAAGAGTAGGCTAAAAAAGTAGGAGAAAATATAATTTCTCATATATACTTGTATATTATCAATAATACATCATTAAGAATTTGACTTTCAAGTTGTATAATAGACTTTTTTTTAAAACATTGTTTAAGGGAGTATATGGATGTATTTGCAATGATTATTATGATTTTTAGGATCTTGAATCTCATTAAACATAAAAAATTATATTTACACAACGATAATTTGTGATTTTGTATATATTTTCAAAATCAATAGCAAGAATTTATGACCATCGAGACCTAGATTTGTTCATGATGAGCCTGTACGTAATACATTTTGTTTTCGTATACGGTATTTTCCGTAAATTCTTAACATGAATAATTAACAAAGGCATGATATTTTCATAAGTTAAATCTAATAGTTTACAAGACATATATAAATGGTTTTTTTTTTTTTTTGACAAAAACATACAAAACATAAAATTTTATTTAAATATATAAAACCTATCATATACTTATACTCTGATAATTATATCATTATATCGTTTTCATCACATTTTTATAACACTAACAACCATGAGATTTCATCCAAACAAAAATAAAAAGGCAAGAATAATTTAATAAACAAGAATATTTATATTATATAATAGAACTAAAATCTAAAAACAAACAAACTAAATATAACCCAGATGGCTTTGGAAATATAATTATTTTTTAAATTAAAAAAAAAACAGAAATAAATAAAATAAACTTACAAAAAAAATCGTGATCACTAAACCCAATAAAGAAAAAAGGTTAACCGGTTTAGAATCATCTTAACATATCTTTAACGATTAACGATAAAACTAAACCAAAAATGGGACCCATATGCTATAACCCGACCCGACCCGACCCGAACCCAACCAACCGACACCCACCACCATGAACAGTCCGGATATGACGCCTTAACTGCCGTTGGGACCCACACCAAAGACCAAAGGGCACGACCGTAAATAACTCAAATAACCAAGGACAAAAAAGTAAATTCACCATCAAAATGCAGAACCTTGTGTTCTCTTTTTTTAGCCTCATTATATACCACCGATGTGAAAACCCTCACACTGTGGAGAAGAACTCTCTTAACTGTGTGTAAAACCACCACCACTGTGTGTCGGCATTCTGCCATTCTCTCTCCTTTTTTCACCTCGTGTACTCCGCCACCGGCCGGCGAAGTCTCCGACGCGGTGGTTGTGGTTTTTTGCATCTCAGCGATGGTGCTCGTGGCGTACAATTTGAGCGGTTCCGGTTGCTACAACGGCCGCATTGGCCGGATGTGTTTTTTCGTGGTGTGGTGGCTCGCGGCGGTTGTGTTTCAGTGTCTGGAGGTCTCCGGCGGGCCGCTAATGCACTCTGTAAGCTCGCATTGGCGTCCGGCCACCGCCACGTGGTACGGCAGTCCCGAAGGCGACGGAAGCAATGGTAATTTCACTAGTTTCACTAATTTGAGTGATTTTAGCTTGATTTCTGCTTTGATTAACGTCGATTTTGTGTTTTTTAGGCAAAATAGAGTTGTACATTTCTGTTTATTTTGTTGATTGTTGAAGCTGCGTGTGTGATTCACGTCGATTTCGTGTTTTTTAGGCAAATTAGAGTTGTTTTTCGTGCATTTTTGAGTTCTACATTTATGTTCATCTAGTTTGATTGTTGAAGAAGCTGCGAGTGTGATTAACATCGATTTCGTGTTTTTAGGCTAATTAGAGTTGTTTTTTGTGCATTTTTGAGCTCTACATTTCTGTTCATCTAGTTCGATTGTGAAGCTGTGTGTATGATTAACGTCGATTTCGTATTTTTAGCCAAATTAGAACTGTTTTTCGTGCTTTTTTGAGTTCTACATTCTGTTCATCTAGTTTTGATTGTTGAATCTGCTTGTGTGATTAACGTCGATTTCGCGTTTTTAGGCAAAACAGAGTTGTTTTTCGTGCATTTTTGAGCTCCACATTTCTGTTCAATTTGTTGATTGTTGAAGAAGATGCTGAGTGTGAATTGCGATTTTTTCTACTCGCATAGGTGGCGCGTGAGGCTTAACTAATTTCTGTTCTAATCAACGTCGATTAGATTCGTGTTTTTTTAAGGCAAAACAGAGTTATTCTTCGTGCATTTCGAGTTGTACATTTCTGTTCAATTCGTTTCATCGTTGAATCTGCGTGTGTTTATTCTGATCGTGATTGTTAACTCTACTCGCACAGGTGGCGCGTGTGGCTACGGATCTCTGGTGGACGTGAAACCGTTCAGGGCGCGTGTAGGTGCGGTGAGTCCAATTCTGTTTAAAGGCGGTGAAGGATGTGGAGCCTGTTATAAGGTCAAGTGTTTAGACAAATCGATCTGTTCACGGCGGGCGGTGACGGTTATTATCACCGACGAGTGTCCCGGCGGTTACTGCTCCGGCGGAAACACGCATTTCGACCTCAGCGGCGCCGCCTTCGGTCGCATGGCGGTCGCCGGAGATCACAGCCAGCTTCGTAACCGTGGAGTACTTAACATCGTCTACCGCCGGTACTTACTTTCGCATTCCTTTTGTGGCTTTAGTTATTTAACGGTCTTCCATTACTCTTTTTCGTCGGTTTCTGTTTAGATTTAGTTTTAACTAAATGGTCCCCCAATTATTTTGTAAGTGTTCTTAAAGGATCCTATACTATTGAAAAAGACAAAATGAACCCCTTAGCTCTTCATAATTGCCGTTAATAGTCGTTATTCTTTATCATACAAACCCCTACCAACCAAATTAACCACACATCTGACATCCCCCCACCTTGACATGACCTCTGTGGTTGTACAGGTAATATGTATGCAGATGTGATATTTATGTTAAACAGTAAAACAAGAACTTTGATTATGTGAAGTCCTCAGATATGACAAAGTAAAGTTGACCCTAACACCAAGATATTGGACTTAGAAGAGTATTTGAACTGATTTCTCAAGTTTCTTTAAAACAGAGAATTAAAAGTTAAAATCTTTAAATAAAGTTATATTATGTTGGACAAATTTTCCATTTTGGAGAATGTAACATTGATTATAATACTGAAACATTTCATTTATCTATTATAGTATTATTTCTATTTGGAGATATTTATTTTCATAGTTTTCTATTGATGCTAGATCTCACTTGGTAGTTGGTAATCATTATTTGGTGTTCTCAGAAAAACCTTATCTATGGTACTTTTTTCTCATTTTGGAGAGAAGTTAGGAAAGTTTGTTGAAGCAAAAACTTGGCTTAAGATCTCCATATTCTCGTTTTGAATAAGTTGTAGGAGATGCTCCCGCTACATTATTCTAATTAGCATGTAAATTGTAGGACACCTTGCAAATACCCGGGTAGAAACATTGCGTTTCATGTTAACGAAGGATCAACGAATTACTGGCTTTCACTTTTGGTCGAATTCGAAGGTGGGGATGGCGATGTTGGATCGATGCATATCAGAGAGGTACATTTTCTTTTCGTACGTTTTGTTATTATCTAAAAGAACATTTCTGCATCTGGGTTCGATGGCAAAGATATATAAAAATATAAGAAGATGAAATTGAGATTATATAATATAAAATGTTACGTGACAAGTAGTGGGGTTATATAAAATAATTACATCCAAGAAAGACGAATAAAGAAAGATGTGATTTCTGAATCCAAACTTTACCAAATGTGAGAGAGTAGTGGGAGATGGGCAAAATAGTCAAAAGGATGTACTTTTAGCTTCAGCTTTTTAGAACACACACAACACACACTTGCATAAAAGAAGCATGGAGAAATCCGGATGTGTCGGATGCAGAATATTCATGCTTTTAGCTCAATGTCCAACCTTTACAGCATATGGTACAACTTAACCAAATCATTGTTTGGTTATTTTGGTCTCTTTCTGTCATTCTGGATCTCATTTTTTATAATAAAATAACATATATACATGTTAAGTTAATAAGTTAAACAAGTCATGTGATAGAAAAGTAATTCATATATTAGATGATAATGTTTAAAATACATGTTGAAATGTATGGCAGTGTAAAAAATTATAGACTTGGTTTGTAATGATTTTCTTTCATTTAAACCGGTGTCTGAATCTTGCTAATGTCATTTGCTTAGTTTTTATTTTTGAATTTCAAATCTATTATGTTTCTGAAAAAACTACCTTACATATAAAAAAACAATGAACAAACCAACAAACCTAAGTGATTTTATGAGAAATATCTCTAATTTGTTTCGTATAGTCAAATGGTGTTATCGTTTAAAAAAAATTATAAGTTCGTCCTCGAAGGGTATAATTGAAAGAAAAAAATGGATAAAAGCCTATGTAACTTGACATAATTTTAAAAATATCTAATTTATAGTTTTATGGGTAATTAAATGGGACATTTTTCAGTAAGGTCAAAAAATAAAAACCGACTTATAGTTTGTCAGATGTGGTCTTAGTTTGATACTTTTAATAATAGTTTTGTGAATATAAAACAGGCAAAGTCTACCGAATGGTTAAAGATGAGCCATGTTTGGGGTGCAAATTGGGTGATCGTTCGTGGACCATTAAGAGGGCCGTTTTCCGTTAAGCTCACCACGCTTTCTACAGGAAGAACTTTGTCAGCACGAGATGTTATTCCCGGTAATTGGGCTGTTAAAGGCACTTATACGTCTCGACTTAACTTCTCCCCTTAATACTAAAGAGATGATTGATTTTTGAGCCAAAGGTTCAAAGTTTCGTAAGTGAAAAACCAAAAAAAATGAAAAGTGAAGATTGGGAAATAAGAAGGAAGTAAATCCCTATATTACCCTTTCCATCCGAGGGTCAAAGAGGTAATTTTAAGCCTAGGCCTATCACACCGGAAGTAGCCGTTATCAGTTGGTTGGTGTTTTTTGGTGATGGAAACAAGGAGAAAAGTAACCGTTGGGGTGTTTGACTTTCTATGTGTTTGTGTTGTGTGTAAGTCAAGGGGTTTTATTGTAATTTACTGTAATGTGTGAGGGTGTTTTGCAGCCCCTCTCCAAAGGGAGAGAGAGCGTGCTTTTTTTTTTCTTTTAATATATAGTTTTATTAATATTAAGGTGTGAGGTTGTGACTTGTGAGGGGCTTTTGGTCTTTTTAAGTAGGTATGGCTGTATGGGCTTGGCTTGGCCTTTTGTATGACTTGTTTGTTGCATGTTGTTGGATATGGAATTGGAACCTTTCGTATCCTTTCTTGTATTCTCACCCATTTTTCTGCTTTTCTCTAATTGAGATTTCAGTAAAATATATTTATGTTGTTGTTATTTGATTTTAATGGTTTTGGTTCTTACAAGTTGACCATCATAGTCTGTAAAAGAATTTGAATGGCCGTTGAAAAGAAACTTATTAAGTCAGGAACATTTTAAACCTCTATTCATTTACGTCTATTTTTTTTAAATGGAAATAACTAATTACTGATTAGTTTTTTATATAATACAATACACATAATATGTATATGCAATGTACATCCAACGATTCCATGGACCCCAACCAAGCACATTGTCCTTGCTTGTGTTATTGCATCTCCGGTTGTTGTGGATGTTATAGAGATTTTAGGTCCACCCACTTCCTTAGAACTCAGATAAAGATGAGGAAAGGGTCTGCACCAAAATTGATGATCTCATCCCCTCTTTGATAAAGACGATGAAAACCCTATTCTCCCCTCTTGCATCCTCTCTTCTTCATCCACACCATCTTCGGCCTTCTCCCTTACATCTTCAAATAAGATAAAACTTTTGGTTTGTATTAGGGTTCATCAATTAAAGGTTTGGATTAGGGTTTTGAGATTTGATGTTGATTTTGGTTTGGATATTGAATTTGGATTTAAGGTTCGGAATTTGATTTTAGATTTGAAGTTTGGATTTGGACGTGGAGATGATGGCCATAAGTTTTGCTAGAGAAGGTGATTAAATGACTAGAATGAAAAAAGTTTGTTTCCTAAAAATAGGTTGAATGAGACATTTGGGCATGAATTTAGTGCACAACATCTTAAGGTTTTTAGTTTTTTCAAAGAAAACGAGATAAAAACATATAAAAAAGACTCAAATACTCTCACTTAACGAATAGAAGTTAACATTCGTTAAAAAGGACCAAATCCGAGCATTTTCGTAATTCATGATAGTCATTGGCCAAAGTGCCAAACTATGGTCTTTAAGTTATAGGGATGAAAACGTTCCAATTGAAATGTATTTTACTTCCTCCATTAATAAAAATCACATTTATAATCTATTTTAAAATAAATGCCAATTCAAAATATTTAAGAGATGATATGATGGAAAATGATGTTTGCCATTATTAAAATTTAAGAATAAAAGATATATCTCTCAAGTGTACTTTCCTTAAGCAACATGTAACATCGTGGAGTTTATTTAATTTCTCTATAAATGATGAATGTTTATAGTTTATTATATGTATAGCCTTATGGGCATCGTAATATTCTCTTGTATTTAATTTCTCTTGTTTATAAAACCAGTAGCATTTTCATCAAAAAAATATACATTTTTCATCGGATAAACATGGATTTAATAAACAATCTATTTTCTATCAATTCAAGTGATACATTATGTTTAATAGCCATTTTTGGTGTATTGTCAATTTGAAAAGGTATTTTAAGTGCCATGTTTAAAAGTTTACAATTTAAAAGAACAATTTTAAAACCTGGAATCTGAAAAGTATTTATTTTAAAAAATATTTTTTAATTTTACAAACCTATCATTCACCTATTATCAAGTGAGTTATACATCATTGGCCAATTTTTAAAATGCATATCCAAATATAGAAATTTTAAATAATTTTCTTTTATTTACATACCATTAAATAAGATGTATTTTATCCTTTTTACATATGTCCAAATATAAAAATTTTAAATAATGATCTCTATTATAATTTAAGTATTTTTTAGATTTAAAAATTAACATATAGTTTATTTTTATTACAATGATAAAAGTTTTTCCCTTTAAATAATTGATAATGGAAATTCACTTGTATTAAAAGAAAAATATTTATTTTGTGTACGAATGCTTTTCTTCCAATTGATAGAGTAAAGTTTTACTTAGAACTTAAAATTGATTAGAAACCTCAAAATCATTCACATTATATTACATGTTTTTATATAAGACGGATATTCATCATAAACAACACATTCATGATGAATATGGAAGTGTTATTCACCATGTATCCAGGGCCGGTCTTGAGTTTTCGGATGCCCATGGCGAAAGGCCAAAAAAAAAATGCCTTTCTATTATGCAAATAAAAAACCAAAAAACAACGGGGGGCATGAACCAAAACTCTTACGTCGGATCTTAACTAAAAGAAAAAGAATACAACGGAGGAGATGCATAACGATAAAAAAGTTAGCCCAAAAGTTCAAAGTTAACCTACTAACGGGTATTTGGGTTGGACTTAATGATGCCCGTTGACTTGGTGATGCCCTGGGCCGTCGCCCTCTTGGCCTAGGCCCAAGGCCACCCTTGCATGTATCACACATTTATAAATATATGGATGTGTCATTTATCAACACTTTTATGATTAATAACATATTTGTATTTATGATAAATGTGTCATGTATCATACCATATACAGGTTTCTAATCAACTTTAAGTTTACAAGAAAACCTATCCTTTCATTTGATTTTTTTTTAATTGCATCATTAAAATCTATGATACTTGATAAGTTGTTTTAAGAATTTCACTAAGTTTTATACAAGTATGATATATATAAATATAGATTTTACCAATCTGTCCAATCGAATATCTTCTTATCTTTTAATATCTTGTAAATTAATTATTTAAGAAATCTTTGTTTAAAGGGCACATGCAATGCACACGTTCGTAAGAATCCCAAAACGCACACTTTCAAGTTTAAACGATGACTCACCAAGTCACTTTTGCCAATAAATATATAGATAAAATGACACCTCGACTTTAACTTTTATACTTTTAAACCCCTATCACATAATTTCTTTTGTCAAATGTTCTTATTCGTTTCTCAATATGAAATGTAATTATCCCAAAATATACACAAATTAAATAAATAGTCCTTCAGGTTGTAAGACGGTTGTTGAAACTTGAAACTGACAAATAATAAGTTCTAACTATTCCAAATCACAATATAAATTGTAATAGTGGTAAGTTAGTCGAATCCATAGAGGTTGGTCATGACGATTATTTAACTTTTACACTTTTATTTAAAAAGGGGGTGGTGGATGATTATCAAACTAAGCATAAGATAAAATTAGACAAAGCGATGAATTAAAAACCTAGCATTAGTTTAATTCCAATGTAGTAGTTATCATTGATTGATTTGATTCCAAAATGTGAACATAAAGTACAAACACAAACTGGTTATAGTTGTTAACAAGCTTTCATGACGTATATTTTCCTCAGATAGATATTGATTAAAATAAGTTCTTTAACCAAATCTTAATTACAAACAAGAGTTTAAACAAGCTCCTAAACCCTTAGACGTGATTAGCTTCACCGGACTAGAAACGCCAACTCAAAACCATAAGCTCGTAAGCTCGGCTTAATTAAGGCTTTTAAATGCAAGATTTCAAAAACTCAATTCGGAAACCTTATTGAGAACAAATGAGTTCAACCGTCACTTTATGAAAGTTCTAAGACGATTACAATGGAATCTCCAGGTAACAAAACACCAAAATCAAAATAAACTAATGTCAAAATGAAAGCTAGGGTTACAACTACAAAACGAAATTTTTTTACCAAAGATTAAATGGAATTGTTGAAGAGAAATTGCACCCAATCGATCTTTGTTTCCAATTTGCTTTTCTCCGGTTGATTCCCCCCTTCAATTGCACTTACCAATCGAATTTTATACAAGGAGTGGAAATAAACCGTCTAAAACGAAGAAAACCCAAATCGGCCCATAAATAGCTATCGCAGTTTGTGCCGCACCCTTGGCCGCGGCATTGGTCGCACGGGGCTCTAGCGACGTCCTTAAACAGTGGCTGGCGCGAGGTGGTACCGCGGGTAAGGTCGCGCCGAGGTCTGATGCCCGTTTTCGTCTCTACTTCCTGCATGCATGCCAAAAATCTGAGAAGGCCTAAGTGGGTTGCTGGCCCTTTTTAGATGAAGTCCAAATCATGTGGGCTTTTCTTCATTTTCTCAACTTGGACCTACATCTATTAATCAAAACAAAATAATAGGCTTAATGTACTTTTTATGATTAAAAGTGAAGAAATAATTGGAATTTTAAGTCCAAAGTGGATGTATAAAAATATAGCTATCATTTTGGAAAACTCGTTTAAATCTATTTACTTCATTTGTCTATGCTTTTAATAACCATTATATCCATCTGTTACATTAACGGACAATTTGCTTATTTGATCATTTTCTATAATTGTTTCTAATACAAGGTTTTTGAAACCTTAAAACGGAGAAGTGGGTCCGGTCAACCTTTATTTGCTCTCAATCATGTGTTGATATACAATGTGGGAGGGTCGAAGATGGGTTCGTTGGAGATGCTTTTGAGGTCTGCAAGTTTAAATGTGGAAGGTTATAAAACATGAAGCTTCTTTCTCTTGATTTCTTTTTCAAAGTCTTGGAGATCTTAGGAGGAGTACCGGATAAAAGAAGGATTATAAGGCCATGTGTACCGTATGGCTGGGTTCAGTGGGTTCGAACCCGCCGGGCTCAGCGGGTTCGGCGGGGTCCGCTACATGACCGGCGGGTTCGGCAGGCTAGAGGGTTCCCCACACCACTATGAGCGGGTTGTCTTGTGTGTGTGTGTGTGTGTTGTGTGTGAGGGGTGTGTTTAACTAAATGAGATGGTTGAGAGGGTTAGGTACTAATCAGAGAGGGTTCCAAATGGTTAATTATGGGGTTGAGAAAAAGATGATATGGAAGTGGAGTTGGGAGGGTTAGGTACTGATAGCATGGGTAACAGACGATGGAGAGTGGAGGAGATGAGTTTCATATTAGATTTTTTTTAAATTTATTGAGTTGCACATAAGTTTTTTACATAAAAGTAGGAATGATTAATGAATGGTCTTAACAAACATGATGGCCATGAACGAGCCATGCTAGCAAATGGAAACATACGTTCTATTATTTGATCTACTCTTAACAAAAATATTGTTTGAATGTCATAATTGGTAATGTGTTAATAATTTAAATATTTTCCTTTTCCCAAATGAAATTAATTTAATAAAATTATAATAGTTCCAAACAATTTCAGTATGTTTATTATATGATAGTAGAACCAATATGTCAAATATCAACCTCATGTAAGGTTTCGATCGTTTATGTTTATTGGGCAACCTAAAGATCGACTAGTGAATCGTCGTTTGAGAAAAGTTCCGGTGTTCAATAAAACTCCATTTACAAATGCAAGATTTAGTGTAAAGAGAAAAGATAAGAGATGCAACCCCTAGCCTGCTCCGTTGTATATATAAACCTTTGTACCATCTGAATATGTAAAATTATCTATTTATCTCTAAAAAAGTTCAACGTAAATTGATAATCTAAGGACGAAACCAAAAAAAAGAAAAGAAAGAGAAGAATAATGCTGATAGATTAGTTCAAAATGAAAATGTTTAATGATTTTTTTTGTTTACAAAAATTGTTTAAGGACTTAACCATTCAAAATGAGATAGTTTATTGGTTTTTTTGAACTTTTCTATATATCTTATTAAAATACTTGCAAGAAATAAACTAGTAGACTTTGATCACTATTGCCTACCATTTTAAAATTTTCAACCGAATGTTTTTTAAATATTCTTGGTTTGATATACGGTCTTCAATCTTCATGTTCCATACGCCCTGTTCTCGAGATTAATAAGGAAAGGGAATGGGAGGGAAGGGGAATCCTTTCCTTTCCTTCTAAATTCTCCTAAAAATGTGATGATAAGATTTAAGCAAAAATAAGCCTAAACTCCCCCTCCAAACCCCTCTCTTTCCTCCCCTTTCCTTCGTTAAATGAAACTCGAGAATACAATTTTCTTGTTTTCCTTCCAAATTCTTTCCTTTCCAATGTTAAAAAAAACTAGAGAACAGGGCGTAAGAGCTGTTGAGCTCATAATGAGCCCAGGGCCCATATGAACTTTAAAAGAAAAAAAAAAGCCCAAATCTCAATTCCCCCCTTCTCCAAATCCAATACCACAGACAGACAGCCGCTCGTCCAAATATATCTTCCCCCTTCTCAGTTATCACTCCGGCTCCGGTGCACCGCCACACCTTTAAACTCCGGTAAGTAATGAATCGTCTCTACTAACAATAACCAACCACCGGAGTTTTATGATAACCAAACTTAGGGTTTCTTTTACTCTTTTCATGTTTTTCAGAAAATTATTGATTATATGTGACTATTTTGCATTGGTTTCAGGACTTTTGCAATTGATAAGAGACTTGCCATTATTACTTACTTTTGCTAATTTAAACCCTAGATAGATAGATATACTTTATCTATATGGCTCATTTACTACTATATTATATGTCATTCTGTTTAATGTTTTATTTTTTCTACTGAATTGATTTCTGAATTCAATTCGCAATATCTTCATCACTGTGAAGATTTTTGTAAGAAAATGTAAGTATTAGGTTTCATCCCCTATCTAACACTCTCTGTCTTTCAAAGTATCTACTCTTTTGAGTGGTGAATTTCTTAATTATAATTTGATAATGTTCATGTTTTTGTGGATTAAGAGTGTTTTTAAATCAGATTAGGTTTATTTGTTTTTTGTTTAGAATTTAGATTAGGTTTATTGTTTCTAAATTAGATTATGTTTATTTATTTCTTGTGTAAGTAATCGAGTTCTTGGTCCATGCGTTTTAAGAGGAAAGCCTACTAATATTTGTATGGGTCATCAAACTATAAAGTCAAGATTTTAGATATAGAAGCATGAATATGAATTTGTTAGCACTACCCTTGTGTTCTCCAAAAAGGAGAGAAAAGAAATGGATAGAATAGAATAGAAAGGAAGAGAAAAGAAAGGATAGGAAAACAAATAGACAAATTTTCTATTTGTGTTATCGAAAGGAAAGGAAAATGAAGGAAAGAAAAATAAAGATTTTTTTTATTCGTTCCTGATTAGGAGAGAAAGGAAGGGAAAGGCGTCATTTTTACGAATATACCCTTCAAAAATATATCTTATGTAATGATTAATGGAAGGTTGGGTAGTATTGTAATTTTAGCAATTTCAGTAAATTTTTTAATTAGTTTTAATTCTTTTCCTTTCCTTTCCTTCCCTTTCCTCCCACATTTGCCATGAAAATAGATTGTTGGTAAGTATCTTAAACTTGGTAAGTAAGACTCTCGGCCCTTGCCTTGTCTCTTACCTGGTAAGCTTCTCGGCCCTTTCCGTACTCAATCAATAAGGTAAATGATTTTATTAAGCGCTTACCCAATAGGCATTTAGGAAACGACCCTAAGTAGAAAACTTGATGATAGCAAATTAGCAACTATTATTGATTTGGATATTGCAAAAATAATTTAATGGAAAAATAGTGAATCATACCATCCCTCGGTCTATATACGTTTTAAATCGTTTAAGTCAATATTATGTATTCTTGTGGTTTTCAAACAATTCCTTTGTTAGTTTAAATTATATGGTTTATTATTGTTGGCTTTTATTTTCTTGTAGACACCATCACATTGGACAGTGCTTTCCCTGCTTCAAACTCCTGGATCTACCACCAGTTTGTGTTACATTTTTGTTATGATGCGAACCAAAGTTTTGGTCTTTGAGACATGTCGAATGGCTTAACGACAATCATTCCGCAGCTTCAGAAAGGCTTGGTTGCCACCAATTCCATAACCACCACCGCCAATTTGCGTTTACGGTTTTTTTTAAGGAACTCCACAACTACTTCTCGGGTTGAGTTGGTCATGGTGAAGTTTCCCTGTTTCCTTTAGTGTTATTTTTTCATTCTTTTATGTTCTTTTTTTGTGTGATTACCGTTCACAATTAGGAACGAGTCTACCACTCTAAACATATTTGTAATTCTACTTTTATCTGAATTTAAAAGAGACAATAGGAAAACAGTTGTTACTAGTAAGTATTCAATCAAACAGAAAGTTCTAAAGGTTTCTAAATCTAAAGCGTATGTGAATTTTATTTGAGTTGTTTTCCATAACGTATACGTTCATTGGGCTTAATATATGGGAAACACAGAATATGTCTCATTATCATTTGAAATTTAACGTTTATAGATATATTTTTCTCAACTATTCCGGATTGAAACTTGATTAATTTGACTAAATAGTACTTTTAAGTTCAACACTAACGGTCAATCGGTCATCTATTAGTTCAAAACAAGTAAACTGCTTGAGTTGTGTAAACCACAGTTGAGCGGCGTTTTTTGACATGACTGATTTAAGGTAGTGTGGTCTTTCAGTACTTTTATGTGATTTAGGAGTTCTTTAGTCATTTATGCGCACTTGCACCAATTAATGCACTTATTTGCTGATCACAAGGAAGATCACTTAACAGTGGAGATACTGTAACTTCAAAAATTGCTCTTATCAAAGTCATTCAACATAGGATAGATTGCAAGATGATAGATCGTCATTTAAGTTTAGCTTATGCGTTGTACTTATTTCTATGTGCAGAGCAGGGCATTACATAGTTTCTCAGGCACCCGTATGTCTTGTTCGTCATTTGGAAGTGGTCATACATGTGAGGGACTATTTGAAGTTGGATTGAGGAGGGCCAAAGTATCTTGCATCTTCAATGGTGGGTTTGCTAAAGCAGCAAACTTCAAGCCCCGGAAATCCCCTTTTCCTTTCGGAAGCCGAACTCATGGGTCTTACTCTGCTTTCCCTTTTCGGCCGCTATTAAAAAGCGGTCCCCCAGACTACATGGAACCATTGAATGCAACCGCTTATGGTCTAACGAATGGTGGCTTTGGATTTTTAGCACCCTATAATGGCGCCTTCACTAGGAGGCATTTTTCTCAGAGTCCGAGAGCAGTAATACCTAAAAACGTTGCAAGTGATGGAGGAGAAGGAAGGGGGAAGGGCAAATCTTTCCTTGCATTTAATAAATATTGGAAGCAATCTAAGAAGCCTTTAGAAGTTGGAGGAAGAACGAATCCTAAATGTAGTGTAAATGCCCTTAAGAAAGATGATCCGATTGCCTTGACCGATCCACTTGTAGAAGATGGCAAGAAAGTTGGAGTTCCACCTCTTAAGGCTAAAGCGAAAAAGAAGCCGCAACCTAAAGTTAAAAAAATCCAAGAGAAGTCTACCGTTGGATCCGAGGAACCGGCCCCACAAGCAAGTTCTAGAAAAGTTTCTCAATCGAAAAAGTCCAAGTCCTCCAAGAATGACCAGTTGTCTTCTGGTGCAGAGGTAGGCAAAATTAATATTATGGCATTGTTTGGTAAACTCAAAGTAGCTTATAATAAGCTAGCTTTTTTATAAGCTACTTGGAGGTAGCTTTTTGGAGCTTTTTGTAGCTTTTTGTAGCTTTTTCCAATTATACCCTTATTAATATTAATTATTATATCTCAACATACCCCTTTTGGTCAATTTACATAACCATAAGCTAGTTTTTGCCAAACATAATTTGTTCATTAGCTAGCTTATCAGCTAGTTTACCAAACATAGCCTATATGTAAGTAAAGTTATACCCCTTTTCTTAATTAATGTCAATTGAATGGTAACTTTTTCAGGCTAGCTTAAACGGAAATCCCTCGATTGAAGTGGGTTTGGAAGAGGAACAATCCAAAGCGACAACCACCAAGACTCGCAAGAGAAAACCTAAAATACAGGCGAAATCTTCTGTGGAATCTAGTGAGGTGCTGGAAAAGTCAACTGTTAGCGAATTACCTTCAAAGTCGAAAACCAGCACAAGTGTTGACAATAAACCAATAAGGCCACTGTTTCCTCCTTCTGGTAAATCTGTCGTGGTAGTGGAGTCTGTCACAAAGGCAAAAGTCATTCAAGGGTATCTTGGGGACATGTTTGAAGTCCTTCCGAGTTATGGTCACGTAAGGGACTTGGCGGCAAGGTCAGGATCTGTGCGACCAGAAGACGATTTCAGCATGGTTTGGGAGGTTCCTTCTGCTGCTTGGACTCATCTTAAGAGTATCAAGGTTGCATTAGCCGAGTATGAAACTTTATCCTTTCATAATTGCTTAAATTTAAATGTCTTTTTACAAAGTCTATGCACTCCCTAACTTGATAAAGTGAGTAGAATTTATAACCATTTATGCGGCATGTAATTTTAGTGACCATCATACTTTTTGAATGTCAAAAGATAGGCTGTAGTTTGCCTGAAATGGAACAACTTAAGTTAATGGCTATAAATGAAATAATGGATATGTCTAGGTGGCATCAAACATATGAAATGGACCAACATACTTTCTAAATAGCAAAGAAGCACTATAATTTGGTAAAAGAAATTAGAAATAACAATTACCTAGTGGATGCTAATACCATCGATGGATTTTGCTTATATAACACCAGATATTGATAGAATATTTGTACTGCCTAAAGATAACATTGTAAATCTACACAAACCCCCTTCACCTCTAAGTTATTCTTTCTTCAACAAATACTATGAACACATAAATTAAAAGAGGAGGAAGCTTGGAGATTTTCGGTGTGTATCTTTCCCATTTTTTCCTACCATCCCTTTGTTTTGTAAATATATAAAGTTCTTCCTTTTCCAAGTGGTATGTATTGGGTATGTTTGGTTATAAGTTCTTTATTTTAAAAAGGAAACTTTTGTGACTTCCACTTCATTCACATTTTCGAAGAATGAGCATAAAGAAAAATGAAGGAATCATGTGTGATGTAAGTATCAGAACTTGTAAGCTGACACATCTGCTCTCGAATTAAATACATTGTGATATATTTATGGTGTTACTTTTAGATATAAGCATTGTGTCAATTTTGATGTCATGTAGGCAAAATTCGTTGAAATATTATTGTTTGTTGGGTGATTGCTCGTATTTTCTATTTGTGTTAAGTATAAGGTTTTTGTTGCCATTTCTAAAGTATGTTGGTTTGTTTTATACTTTCTGGTTCCATGGCTAAGTTTGGTTAATTTTATGAAAGTTCGTTGAGTTCCTCTTTCTCCGATTATTTCTTGCTAATTCTTTTTCAGCATAGTTGTATGATGATTATTTGACTCCCATTGTGCACTGCAATAGTTAGAAATGCTATTCAGGTTTTGTGTGCTAAGCTTTTCATGTTAATCTTGCCACCACTTGTCTTTCTATCGCTCCTCATCTTGTCTTGTTTTGTTTCTCAGAACTGAAAATCTTATTCTTGCGTCAGATCCCGATCGCGAGGGTGAGGCTATCGCTTGGCACATCGTCGAGATGTTGCAACAACAAAACGCGTTGCCTGAAAATATCAACGTAGCCCGAGTCGTGTTCAACGAAATAACTGAATCCTCCATCAAAGAAGCCCTGCAGGCTCCAAGACACATCGATTTCAACTTGGTCCATGCGTATCTCGCACGACGTGCCCTCGATTATCTGATCGGATTCAACATTTCTCCGTTACTATGGAGAAAGCTGCCCGGTTGCCAATCAGCCGGCCGAGTCCAGTCCGTTGCCTTAGCTATTATATGCGACAGAGAGACGGAAATTGATCAATTTAAACCACAAGAATATTGGACGATCGAAGGTGAGTTTAATACCCAAAAGGGTCCAACCAACGTCTCTTGTCCGTCACATCTGACGCATTACGCTTCCAAAAAGCTGAACCAACTTTCCGTCACTTCTCGCACGGAGGCAAACGCTATCGAGGACGTGATCAGATCTTCAGAATTTAAAGTGGTCGGATCGAGTAAGAAAAAGTACAAGAAAATATCTCCACCTCCGTATATAACGTCGACCCTCCAACAAGATTCCGCAAGCAAACTACACTTTCCGTCAGCATACACCATGAAACTCGCACAGAAGCTATACGAAGGAGTTAAGCTGCCTGATGGCAATTCTGCCGGGCTGATTACATACATGAGAACCGATGGATTACACATTTCCGATGGAGCTGTTGCGGAAATTAGGTCATTTGTTACAGAAAGGTACGGAAATAATTTCATCTCGAACAACGCTCGTAAGTTTTTCAAGAAGGTGAAAAACGCCCAAGAGGCCCACGAAGCGATCCGGCCAACGGACGTACGAAGGCTTCCGTCTACGCTTTCCGGAATTCTCGATGAAGATTGTCTTAAATTGTATACCCTAATATGGGCTCGTTCAGTTGCTTGCCAAATGGAGCCTTCGGTCACCGAACAAATCCAGCTCGATATCGGAAATGCCGTTGGCTCTATTGTTTTTCGTGCCTCGAGCTCGAGAAAGGACTTTCTCGGGTTCCAGGCCGTGTATAAAGATCTCGAAACTAAGATGATTAAAAATGATGAAGACCAAGAAGACGAACAAAATGCGTCTTTTGAGGCTCTCAATAGCTTAAAGTCTGGGGATTTAGTGAGTCTTGGAAAATTAGAACTCAAGGAACATCATACTCAACATCCGCCACGCTACTCGGAGGGTTCTTTGGTAAAAAAGATGGAGGAGCTCGGGATCGGTAGACCTTCTACTTACGCAACCACAATCAAAGTTTTGAAAGATAGAAATTACGTGATAGTGAAAAATAGAGTGCTTTATCCGGAATTTCGTGGGCGGATGGTCTCGGCGTTCCTTTGTCATCACTTCTCAGAGGTTACGAATTATAGCTTTACGGCTGATATGGAGACTGAGCTTGATAATGTTTCGGGGGGTATGACTGAATGGAAAGGTCTGCTTAGGGATTATTGGACGAGATTTAGCAAGTACTGTGAACGTGCTAGTGTTGTTCATATTCATCAGGTGGAGAAGATGTTGGAGAAAACGTTTGGTGATTTCTTGTTCGCTTCGCTTGCTGATCAAAGTAGAACGTGCCCGAGCTGTAAGGAGGGTACCCTAATTTTCAAAGTTAGTCGATTTGGTGCGGGTTATTTCATTGGTTGTGATCAACATCCACATTGCAAGTAAGTTCTACCTTCCCAACAACTTGATGAGACTCATAGCTTATTCCGTAAGTTATACATGACTATTTGGTAGTGGCTTAATGCTATAGGAAGTGGTCTATTTAGTAAGCTTTTAGGGGAAGCTTTATGCAGAAAGCCAAGTTTTTCCAAACATGTCACTTCCAATAGGCTTTCCCTTCTGTTCTATTGAGCAGATTTTAGTGAACCTTTTATTCTAACAATCACAGAAATGGAGCCCATAACTGGATATCCGTAAATGTGATGCAAATCTAAGGTTCGTAAATACTATATTTGAACCTAAAGATTGTACAAGCATGGCTGAAAAATCATAACAAAGGATATGCTATGAGTCTCACTTGAAATTCAGCATAAACATATATTTGGGAAGTAAAATAAAAGTTCTCCATAGTATCTTCTCGTTCTTTTCCCTTCTGTTTGGTCCTTTTTTGTGTTTTTTCTTTATTTTACATTTAGCAAAATAGAATGTAACAAAGTTGGTGTGCACTAGTTTCGGAAATCCTTCTTTAGCACAATGGTTGCCATAATCTTTGCTTATAAAAGGGACCTGTGGTCTATTAACTGCCAAATTGTTCTCTTTTAGATTGTTAAAGTCTTTAGCAATTGACTTGTTTTGAAGGTATATTGCTAAGACACTTTATGGTGATGAGGAGGACGATGGAAGCCCAGATAATGGCAGAGCTTTGGAGGAGCCTAAGATTCTTGGTCTGAATCCTGGCTCTAATGAAAAGGTTTCCATCTCTTTTATATCTTTCGACTTCTTAAACTAATCTTCATAGAAAGATTTTTGTATGAATGTGTCACATAAGTCATCTTAATTACATCATACTCACACTCTTATTTTGTTTTATACTGTTCAAGATTCTATTAAAGGATGGTCCATATGGTCACTATGTTCAGCTTGGTGAAGACAAAAAAGGACACTTGCCTAAACGAGCTTCCGTCTCTCAGGTATATCCATTTATTTATTTCATGCCATATGTTGTACCGACCGATCACTGAATTTTGCTTTTTGTGTGTTCTCCTGAACTTTATAATTAATAGAGTAAGTTACATATTTCGTCTCTGTGCTTTACACTATATTGCACTGTTGGTCCCTATTTTGAAATAATCATGGAAAAGGTCCTTTTTTTTTTTTTTGGAAGAGGTATCCCAGACCACATTGGGCCCAGACTAATCCTCGGCAATTTTTGGGCCGAAGCCCGACTGCTAAAGCATGCAGCCCGGGGTCGAAGCCCCCGTACCTCCAGAATGCGTCCCTCAGGGCTCGAACTCGGATCCACCACTATGTAGTGCCCAAGCCTTACCACTAGGCTAACACTCCTTTGGTCACGGAAAAGGTCCTTGTGGTTTGCATTTTATTGCACTGTTGGTCCCTGTGGGTTTACACTATTTCACTTTTGGTTCCTATGCTTAACAGATTGATATCGTTAGGGTTAGGGACCAATAGTGCAATCTAATGTAGACTACAGGGACCTTTTCAGTAATTATTTCAAAATAGGTATCAATAGTGCAGTAGATTGTAAACCATAGTGACCAAATATGTAATTTACTCCAATTAATATGTAATAGTTGTAACTTGTAACTAAACTAATACTCCCTCCCTCCCAATATGAATTTCCACTAAGAAAAGGCATAGCTTTTTAGGAATGTGTAGTTATTGCATTTATATATATTGACTAAATGACAATTTTACCCATAATACTATAGAGTATGATTTCTCCATCTCATAATTAATGGCGGGATTGAAAAGCATACAGTTGTTACTTTTATGAAACGTGGACACTTATTTCGGGATGGAGGAAGTTATACAAATAAACAAAAGAAAACAATTTAGAACATTGTAAATGATTTTACTTGTCATCACTAGCGATTCTTAACCTCTTTTTTAGTTATATAGTGAGTTATTGTGGTAATGCCATCGGCTTCTTACACTGCTGTAATTCATCTTGATATTTATGAGCTGGGTTTTGATAATTCTGTTGTTGAGTTCTAATTTTTGCGGTAATATCATCATCAGATATCAGACATTAGCTCTATTACGTTGGAAGATGCTCTTCAGTTGCTGCGTTATCCCATCACTTTGGTACGTTTTCACCTGAATCTGATTGCTCTTTTCGAGGACCGGATCAAGTTTGTATTTTTATTCTCGACTTGATATTAAAATAATTTATTATTTTAGGGAAAACATCCGGATGATGGGCAACCCGTGGTGTTGAAGCTTGCAAGGGCTGGATTGTCGGTAAAACATAGACGTACACAAGCGCCAGTGCCAAAGGTATGTAACTATATAGACATCAATTCATTTGCGACTTTACTCGAGTTAAAACAGTTTACGATTTATATATTTTATAGCAATTATCGTTTATAATAACTGCGATTGTTAACAAATGCCTTTAGACAGGTTGGTTTTTCACATTCCACATTATGCATTGAATTAGCAGTGATCACTTGAGTACCTTTGTGTAGTGAAATCATCAATGTTGGACAAATCGGTAAATTCTGGTTTGGAAAATTGTCAAAGAATGAGATTTTCAAACCGAAAATAAGTGTCCATAATTTTTTTTGTATTTTAGTGTGCATTTTCAAAAGAAAGTACCTAGTTTTCACTTCTACCCTTAATTCTGATATAGATAGATTCATTAGTCCTATTATGAAGGGTAAATTGTCATTTTCTTAATTAAGAATGTTTAATAATAAATTAAACCCGAACCAGAGGTGGGGTTTGGTAGGGTCCCGATAAAAAGTAATGACGTTTTTTAAACTGTACGCCTTTTTCATTGTGGATATCTATTTTTAAAAGCGTAATCACTTAATTTGTCTGTTTAATCTAAACGGTATTTCTTAGATGTTATTATTGAAGGCCTAAATGTTTAATATGGATGCAGAACACGAATCCGGAGGACATAACCCTGGAGAAAGCAATGAAGTTTTTGAAGGGTAAAGATGCAAAGCAAACGGGGCGGCCGAAGAAGATCAGAGACAAGGAAAAAGTTGAGGTTTTGTAGGATAGAATTATTTTATTTACACATATATGATTAATTATACGGCTTAAAACCAAAATTATCATTCAACAGTTTGATAATTTATATGGAGAGACGTTTTTGTCCCTAGAGAACTTGTAGAGCAACCTTCTATTGATCCTAAAGGGTTAACAGTTTCATAAGTATTTATAGAAGGGGTTAAATACATATCTTTTCAAGTTTGAAATAATGTTGTTTTATGATGAATATCATGTTGTGAGGAATAAAAATGAGCAGTGAAGTAGTAGGTTATTCGACCTCGGCTTGAAAAAGAAATACCAAATTCGAATTCAAATAACTTTTTTAAAATAGGGTTGAGCTCGAGCTCTCATTGTTTTGAGTTATTGAGCTCGGCTTAACGATGTCTATAAGGATGTTGTAAGAATGGAAGTATAAGGTGACTATTGTAAATAACTTAGGAAGAAGATGAAGTAGTTGTGTACAGGAAGGAGGTTAGATAAGAGGGTTGTTTGTAATTTTTAACCTCGTTTTTGTTTTCTTTTTCTTTGGTTAACTGTGGGTGTTCATGCCGGGTTGTGTCCATCTCGATTGAACCCAGTGGGCCTAAAGAACAGTTATAAAAATCCCTAGTGGTTTTGCAAGGTTACTTAAAGTTTTGAGCCTTATTATGAGTTGAGCCAACTCTATTAAGGTTTAGTGATGTTTTAGGAAAAAATTAACCATGGCCTTTAATGGCATTGGTGATGGTAACCTTTTTGTATTAGTTCATTAGTGTTCTTTGTGACACAAGAATTATTCCAAGTTATGATTATGAACTATCATCATTGTGTTTTTTCTTGTGTTTAAGATAATAGCAAGATAAATCTCTGGTGGTGGTATTGAAGTAAATGGTTAGATAAACCTTTAAGAGACTTTTGGGGGTTATCATCATTGTTGTGTACTTATTGTTCTTTAGTTATTTCTAGGCTAATTGACCATGGCAAAGAAGTTTGGAAGAAATGCTCTACATTGGCAGAAAAAACATGAAACAAAGAATGATAAATTAAAAACCAATTCATTTAGAAGTAAACAATAATAATGTTGTTCAAAATAAGTAAATAATAGTTAATATTAATTACTACTAATCCAAGTAAAATTAGCTAAAAGCTAGCACCAAGTTGGTTCAATCCAGGCATATCTGTCGGTATGCTGATAGAAATCCTCGAGACTAGTTTCCTGGCCAATATTCCTACCTTCAAACATGTGAATCCTACGTGTTTCCATAGAGTAAAACATAGCCTTCCCGTTCTTGGAATCCAATCTTGAAAAAAAGATCTTGTTCTCCATTTCAGGTGTTTTAGCGGCCACACAGAGACATGATGATAATGTATCACAAACATAAATCGCATGCCTTCCTAAACCATCCATTTTCTCCCATTCTAGTTCTTCGGTCAGCTTGAATACCTCAACTGCTTCTCCAAAATCCCCCACCATCACTAATAAAAGACGTTGATTGCATGTTGTTAGGAAATAGTCTACCACAGAGCAACTACTTGTTGGGAGCCGGTCTACAACGACCTCCCACACGTAATTGTGGCCTACTTCTCTGAAAACATCAACTTGCCCCTGATTACGCAAGCCATAAACATCTCGACCACAAAAAGTTGGAAACTCGAGAGAAAACGAAATATCAAAATCCAATTGATGCCAAATTGGTTCCCCAGCTACGAAGTGGAAGAAAACACGTTTTCGAAAACCTGAAAATCCCACCACCATACAATGAGGGGACGTTGGTGGTGCCGAGAAACAAAAATTTTCGAAATACGTCCTTCGTGCAGGAAGCTCGCGGATTTCATTTGTGAAAGGGTTAAAGAGGGTCATACGGGAGTCCCCGATGAGCAGCAGCAACCAACCGTACATGGAACACAGTACTATGCTATTAGAAACGATTTCTTCTACCCTTATAAAGTAGTTGTCACTAAACATGGGATCTGTGAAAGTGATGATGTCTCCACGTTTGTTAAACCGCATCAGCCATGGTGAAGAAACTGATGAATATGTCTTCAGTCTCTTTTGCGGCAGTTTTCTGTTAATCAGAGGTGCTGCTAGATGACAAAGTTTGCATGTAGCACGAAAGTTAAGGTACTCGACACCAACACATAACTCCAATATCATCTCCAAAACATGAAACGGAAGATTCAGCACATGATCTGCTTCAATCTCCTCCTCCTCCTGCACTACTTCCTTTGCAGCAGCAGCTACTGATCTTACCACCATCTCATCTTCCTTGCGCTCATCTGCTTTTGAAACAGCAATGCACTTTCCATCACTTTGTAATCTACAAAAAAAAATTAAAACAAAAAAAAATTGAAAACTGGTGTGAAATATAACAAGTAAAACATGTATGATGTAAATGATGATGTGGAAGAAATGCAATACCTAAATTCAGGGTCAGGCATCGGCAAACAAATCTGTTTCTGCTTCTGTATCTACATGTAACACTAGTATAAATTAAGCAATCTATACTATATATATATATATATATATATCATAAAGCAGATAAAAGTTCAAATGAGAAGTGCTAAAAGATTACAAAGTAGAGAAGTGATCTCTAGTCAAAGTGATACGCACCTTGGCCAACTGGGTCGGATATTGTCCGCTTTGGGGAAGTGCCTTTCCAATTAGGCCAAGGAGTACCATATGAACCCAACATCTCCTTTGCTTGTGGACGATGTGGGACAAGGAGTATCGATACAACCCCCCATAAGGAACGTATCACAAAGATTGCGGCTTTGACCAGTCAAAAGCCGCAATCTTTGAATAGTTCATTAGAGTTCAAAGCCGCCTTTATTGACGGATGAGAGTGGTGGAGATCACTTTTCGAACCCTAATACTTATAAAGCATTTAGACAAAAATAAAATCCAGAATATAATCGATGGAAAAGAGTATGATCAAAGGTGTTTATACAAGCATAATAATAATCCTTGTTGTTGTAACTAAA
Source organism: Centaurea solstitialis (assembly GCA_030169165.1). Taxonomy (NCBI): domain Eukaryota; kingdom Viridiplantae; phylum Streptophyta; class Magnoliopsida; order Asterales; family Asteraceae; genus Centaurea; species Centaurea solstitialis. Next base: position 3,615,217 of record CM058043.1, on the reverse strand, counting down.
ATCGCATCTAAATCACACCTTATATATATATATATATATATATATATATATATATATAGAGAGAGGGGGAGGTTCATACGAAAAATATAATTTTTTAAGAAAACGCGAGGGGCAATCTCAACCACTCATCTCGGTCAACAAAGGCGGCTTTGACCGGTCCCCCTTTAATAATCTCTACCTCCCATGAATCGCGTCCATCCTCCGTGATCACATCCACCGTAACCGCGAGATGAGTGGCTGAGATTGCTCCTCACGTTTTCTTAAATTGACATGCTTCTCGCTTGAACCTTCCCCTGTGTATATATATATATATATATATATATATATATATTACCTTAAGTCTGTAGATGAAATTTATAAGCCTTCTGTAGATGAACTTAATAGGCTTAATAAGCTTTCTGTAGATGAAATCAAACATCTTTTTCAATCAGCCAAAGTCGAAGCCAACCAGGGAATCAACGGGAGACGGGAAGGGTTTGAGTTATCTGGGAAAATTGGGAGTTGGACTTTGAATAAATGTCAAATAGATAAAATATTCGGTTTTTTTTTTTGGTTTTTTTATAAATTTCTTTTTGCTGCTAAAAAAAAGTAAATAAAAGCAATGTGTTGGATTGGGCTTTTGATAATCGTTTACTTAAGGCTTATCCGGTAAGAACGATTATATAAACCGAGAGTTATATATGGAAAGTGAGATTGAGAATCTTACCCGATAAGTGCTTACTCTAAAATATTGTCCGATATTAGATGATGGTATTCAAAATTTATCGGTAAGTGCTTACCGGGTAATTGTTTAAGTAAAAGGCCCATAACTTCAAACTAGTTTTAGTAAACTAGTTTCGTGCCCCCGCGCGCGATGCGACGCGAAACAGCGTCAATCAAAACCAAAAAGTCGAAACAAACAATATTGAGGGGTTATAAAATAAACCGGTTATTGAAAAATCGGCTATGTGCATCACTAGGCACGAGCCACTGTATTGTTACATATACATCAAGTACATGTTTGGATGGAGCATAAGTTAACTTATAAGGTTGCCCATCGTTAGGATGTTTTCCCTAAAATAAGAAATTGATTTAATATCAAGTCGAGAATAAAAAAAATACAAAAAAAAAAAAAAAAATACAAACTTCATCCGACCCCCAAATAATACAATCAGATTCGGATTAAGACGTACCAAACATGTACTTGACTTGATTTAATATCAAGTCGAAATAATGCTGTTTTATGATGAATATCTTGTGGGGAATAAAAATAGCAGTGAAATAGTAAGTTTTTAAGCTCTGCTTGAAAAAGAAATACCATCTCGAATAGCTTTTTCAAAACAGGGTTGAGCTCGAGATCGCTTAATTTTTGAGTTATTGAGCTCGAGCTTGATGTTTGTTTAAGGGTTCAAATTCACGATTGATAGACTTGTTTATTGGTTTGAGCTTGATAATATTCATCTTTTTATTGTATGATTTATGAACATATAATCATATTGGGCTTGAAAAAGTGTATGCTTGAATGGCTTGGGTCGACTTGACTCAAGGCTTGTGAGTCGAACAATGGTATTATGAAGCTAGACGTACGAATTTAAACGAGTCCTATTTTATGTTCGAGATTCACTTAAGCTCGAGAATTGTTAGACTCAAGCTTGAGATGTTATTAAAAGCACAAAACTTTTACATGCCTTGTTGAAAGTGCGATTTCTTAAGACATTCGGATGTTATATTTGTTAGAATGAGCGATGTCGCATTTGTTAGCTTCGTACTATGAATATGTTAAAGGACTCCTCATTTGTCTATGATCACTGAACCAACTACTTTGTATGAGAGTCTTAATATTGGGTGGTTTTGTTATAGGGCACATACTCCAATCCTAATCTCCATCAACGAAATTAAGAATTTGATCATATCCTATTTCTCAACAAGAAAACGAGAATTTGTTTTTTTGTTTATATTAGCTATTTTAAATCAAATGTATGAGATATTATATACGTTCATATCTTACATATCTTACACATTACTGATAAATTTAAAATATCTTACACATTACTGATAAATTTAAGGGAAAAGTCCAAAAAAACCCAACGAACTATTTCATTTTGAATGGTTAAGTCCCTAAACAATTTTTTTGAATAAAAAAGTCATTAAACTTTCTTATTTTGAATGATTAAGTCACTAAACTATTTCTTTGAATGAATAAACCATTAAACTTTTTCGTTTTGAATGATTAAGTCCTCAAACAATTTCTTTTTTATAAATAAACCATTAAACTTTCAAAATTTGGTTACTTACCCCCTTTTAATAAAAATAAAAAAATTAAACGTAACTGACTATGAAGGTTTTAAAGGTAAAATATTACTATGTTAATTTAGTTTAAACAAATATAAGTAGCGAATTTTTAAAAATTCAATGATTTATTTTGTTGGAAAAAATGTTTAGGGAGTAAATCATTCAAAGTGAAAAAGTTTAATGGTTTTTTCATTCAAAATAATAGTTTAGTGACTTAGTCATTCAAAATAAGAAAATTTAATGGTTTTTTTATTCAAAAAAATTGTTTAGGGACTTAACCATTCAAAATGAAATAGTTGGTTAGGTTTTTTTGGACTTTTCCCTAAATTTAAAATCAAAAGAAGTTTAATTTAATACAAGAGTAAAGTTCAATTTTCGTCCCTGAACTATCTGGATTTTAACATTTTTCGTCCCTAAACTAAGGAAACTCGCAATCGACCTTGAAGTATGCACTTTCGTTTCAATTTTGGTCTCTCTCACTAACGCCAGTTAAGTATTAAATTTAATCCCAAAAAGAATCAACAACACACATACAAAACACATCGAGTAATATCCAAAACCATATCTAATAATATCAAAAAAAAACATATCGAGTAGTATCCAAAACCATATCTAGTAATATCAAAAAACATATCGAAATAAGAGCCATCATTTACCGATTTAGTAGAAAATAATAATATAAAACTTAATTTATTAGTATGCCAATGACGCGTAGTTCAGTTGGTAATTGGTGGATGTAATGTTCTGTCTAAAATTAAATGGTTCCGGGTTTGAACCCGGGGCTCCCCATAGCCATAACTGCTGAGTGAGTTAGGTATGCCCCCATATCACAGAATTGGCAAATGGTTGTGGGCTTGTTGGGGTTGCCGGTATCAACCTTTTGTCCAAAAATTATTAATATACACAAATGTACACATACACACGGGGACGGGGGGTTTGCAATACCCATTCTCGTAACGCACCGTTATATCGCCGTAACGGTGGGGGTATATTATGCAAAGTGAAGGTGCGTCATGGACATACTTGCAAATGACCCCTATTTTTGGCAAAGAAGAAGCTGCCTACGTGTTACTACACAGTCAGCTTCAATGGCGTACACGTGTCTCATCCTTGACGATTTCAGAGAAAAACGTCAATCCATGGCTGCTGCTGTCTTTTCTACTTCATAAAACTCATCAAATTCTCACGACCTTTTCAACCGCCATAGCCGGAAGAAAAAATGACAGATCGATACTTTGATAATTTCATGTTAGATTTCGTAGAAGAGAAAGCAAACGTAAAAGGAATCGAACAAGAAGAAGAACAAAAGGAAGAACAAGATCCTCTCTTGAAGCTTCTCTCTACTCCATACCCTACCCTCTCTGAAAAACTCAAAAGAGCTGCCTTGGATCTCAAAGAAACTGTAAGTGTGTTCAATTTTATAATCTTTGGAGCAATTTGGGTGTTTGATTACTTTAAAGATGTTATTTTTATGTTGGGTATGATTTGAATTTTTCAAATAGTTGATGAATGATGGTATGCTCACAAGGTGTTTGTGAAAATGCCTCACAGATAGTGGTGGAGACATGGGGATTTACAGGGCAGAAAGTTGAAGATTTTACCTTATATAGAGGCACTCTTGGGACTGCTTTCTTGCTTTTGAAATCTTATCAAGTTACTGGGAATAAAAATGATCTTGATCTTAGTTCTGAGATCATAAAAGTTTGTGACTCTGCTTCTTCAAGTTCCAGGTTTTTTTTTTCTTATCTCTACTTGAATGGGTTTGTTAGCATGACTATGATCCAATTATCTGTCTGTTAATAGGCCTATGGTCTTTTTTGCTCAAGGGTATATTAGGAAACTATGATAGTTAGTAGTTTTGGATTAAAATGTCACTACATTAAACTATTTTCAGAGCCAAATATGTTTCTGAGGGGCCATTTACCCTCAGAAACTATAGCTTATAAGCTAACTTTTTCAAAAGCTACTTAAAGTAGCGTTTTGGTGACTTATGAAACGTATTATATTTTTATTCCAAATATACCCCTGTTAAGTTTTATACTACTAATTTTTTAACATGCATTTTTTTGTATTTTACAATGATAAGCTACCTATCACGTTATCAGCTAGTTTTTACCAAACACAAGTTATTCATCAACTAGCTTGTCAGTCACCGGCTACCTTTACAGCTAGTTTGCCAAACATAGCCTAACACTTACTCGGTAAACGCTTACCGGTAAAATCGAACACTATCTGTACCATATTGGACAATATTTTAGTCTCTGAAAATGTATGCAACAATTTACCCGGTACGTGTTTACGGGGTAAGATTCGTCAATCTCACTTACTGGGTAAGACTCTCGGTTCATGTCATCGCTCTTGCAGCTGGCTATATTCTAGTCCTTGTCACGTAGTAAGGTAAATTGACCCGTTAAGTGCCAAGTAAACGGCACCTAAGACTTTTTCGGAATCAAGAAAGAAGTATTAACAGGTGGAAGCTGAAGTGGATATGTGATGTCATTGAGATACTTTGTAGGGTTGTAACGTTTTTAATCGGGCGTGCCGGAGTCTGCGCTCTTGGTGCCGTTGTGGCAAAGCACCAAGGCAATGAGCAGATGCTTGATTACTATTTGACCCAATTTAAAGAGGTGACATTTGATTTCATTTTCAATTTCAGTTTGTATACTTGTTTCCTTTGTTTATTTGGATTTTTGATTCCCTTATCGTTCCCAAATTCTTCTTTTCCGTATATGCCCCTTTTCCGCTTTTTACCACACTATGCACGGGGTCTTAATGAAAACTACCACTCTATTAGTGACAAATGATTTTTGGGGTTCGTTTACCAGATCAAGGTAGGTGAAGATGTCCCAGATGAAATTATTCGTGGGAGAGCTGGATACTTATGGGCATGTCTCTTTCTTAACAAGAATTTAGGCGATGGAACGATTCCGTCTACCCATACCGTAAGAGTTCTCATGTAACTTTATTTTTATTTCTGAATCTTGAGTACTTAGAGCATCCACATGGTCGGACATTCTCATCAGAGCATCTGCAACAACTATTATAAAATGGAAAAAAGAGAGATTTTTTGGCAGTTTTTTTGCTTCAACAACTATGCTATCTTGTATACTAAAATAGAGGAAAGAGATCGTAAAAATCTTAAGAAAGAGAAAAAAAAACAATATTTTATTATTTTTCCACCAATAAAAAATATTGAAAGTAAACATGGACAAGAGATAAACAACATTTTATTAAATGCATTGAATATTTTATTGATATAGTTAATGTTAAGATTGCTAAAATAGAGTATCTATTGGAGATGAATATAATTTTCTTTATTGATGTTGATTTTCTTACTCTATTATAGAAAAATTACTACATACCTGTTAGAGATGCTCTTGAAATTCTTTTTTCCAAAAAAAAGTGGGACCCACAAGAAATAAAAAAACAAGTTTTTTGAGAGCTTATAACCACCCAAATGAAAAACAAGTTTTTGCTCATAAACTAAGATGGCCAAAAAGCTACACTATAGATTCTCTTAATAAGTGCATAAAGGATGACAAAATGGAACAGAGTGCAGTTGTTGATAAGATCGTCGAGAATGGGAGAAAATTGGGTGCCACCACAACATGCCCGTTGATGTTCGAGTATAATGGCGAGAGATACTGGGGTGCGGCCCACGGGTTGGCCGGAGTTATGCACGTTCTCATGAATTTTGAACTTGCACCTGACGTGCTTGCGGATGTGAAGGCAACTCTTAAGTACATGATCAACAATCGTTTTTCTAGCGGAAACTACCCACGGGAAGAAGATAAGCGAAAAGACGATCTCGTGTATTGGTGTCACGGAGCACCCGGAGTGGCCCTCACACTCGTCAAAGCCGCTAAGGTAAAAAAAGAACTTCTTTCCTTCTTCTTCTTCCAACTCTATGGGTGGTTTATTTTGCAACCTAGTAAAAGATTAAAACCCGTTAAACGTATGAAATGCGTACAACATACTGTTTCATGAAACTACCACCTTCATCCAATACATCGCATAAACCATTATGTGCATCGACATCTGCTACAAAATTTCAACAAAATCAGGTAAATTCATTTAGGGTTCGTTTGGTCTTCAGGAAAGGAATGGAATGGATTTTATGGAAGGTTTTGGATTGGAGGGATTGGAATCCTTTCGTGTGTTTGGTTTGTAGGATTTGTAATGGATTTGAATCCGATTATTTATAATAAAAAATTATTAAAAAAATAAAAAACAAATTACTTTTATTTAACTGATTATTAGAAAGCTCATGTTTTAAAATATTATTACATACAACTCCTACGAAATCGCTTGAAATCCTAGCCATCCATTGGGAATTCAAAATCCTATATTTGATAGATTTCGTGGGATTTCAACGAACTCTAGAATTTCAAATCTGAACAATCCAGCAAACCAATCATTTTGAAATCCAAATTCCCCAAATTCATTCCATTCCAGCAAACCAAACGGACTCAGAGAATCGATGAGAATCCAAATGTAGACGAGGGTTGTAACCCTTTACTTGGTTGCAAAACAACTTTTTATTGGGTTGGGCCGGTGATCTTTTGGTGATGATTAGGTTTTCGAGGATAAAGAGTTTCTAGAAGCGGCAGAGGATGCGGCGGAAGTTGTGTGGAAGCGTGGGTTACTGAAAAAGGTCGGTATTTGTCATGGTATCAGCGGGAATGCGTACGTCTTCCTCTCGCTTTATCGGATGACGGGTAACGTGGAGTTGTTACACAAGGCGAAGGCGTTTGCTTGTTTTTTACTTGATCGGGCACACAAGCTCATATCGGAAGGCCAAATGCATGGAGGTGACACTTCTTACTTCTTGTTTGAAGGAATTGGAGGTATGGCTCATCTCTTTCTCGATATGACGGACCCTGCTAACGCTAGATTCCCGGGCTATGAACTTTGAGATCTATCGAAATTCCTGTTGTTGTAAACTTTTCTGTCTAATGATGAGAAACCAGTTCATTACGTTTTTTGGTCTGTATTAGTTAGACCTGGCAAAAACTTAGACGACACGCTAACCCGACATGAACTCGACACGAAATAAACGGGTTTGGGTAACATATTTCAACCAGTTTAAGTAAACGGGTTGACAGGTTTGCCAGGTCTACTATCAGTGATAAAGCTTCGTATATTATTTTGTGCAACATACTTTGGTCAAAATATTTGAGATATCAGATTAGATGCACTTAAATGAAGGTTTTGAGGGTAAGTTACATAAAATAGGAATTGAATTAATGTAAGTTGGTGCCAAATAAATTGGCCAAAAAATTAAAATGTACGTGTATTTTACCTCTAATATTGCAACTTTCATAGCATGGAATTCGACATTTCTTGGTTCTGAACCAATTTTTGAGTTTCCGATAGCTCGACTTCGACTTCTCGCCAATCATGTTCCTTTTGAAACAACAACTCGATCTGCTCCAATGATTTCCCTTTCGTCTCTGGAACGAGTTTGTAGACGAAAACAACCGACAATGCCGAAACCATCGTAAAAATGAAGAACGTCCCGGCCATTGAAATGGCACGAGAAACGGAAAGAAACGACATTGCAACGATTCCGCTTCATACCCGATTTCCGACCGCTCCTAACGCAAACCCTTGTGCTCGTAGCCTTAACGGAAGTATCTCCGAGGTTAAAACCACACAAATCGGCCCGATGCCGACCGAAAAGAAAGCCACATTCGCACAAACCAATAGAATCACCAATTCCGCCCCAAAGGGTGCTCCATTTAACAACGATAAAGCGATTGCCAAACCGAACAAACAAAACGTCATTCCGATGGTACTAACGTATAATAACGGCTTTCTTCCGACTCTATCGATCACTAAAATCGCAACCATGATAAATGCGGTTTTTGAGATCCCGACAGCTACGGTCGCCGCTAAAAGCCTAGACTTGTCTTCAATTCCGGCAGTTTGTAGAATCTCGGGGCTATAGTAGACAGTTGCGTCGATTCCGGTGATCTGTTGGAAACATAGGATGCCGATTCCGGTCACTAGCATTCTCCGGACCGAGGGGGTCGGATTTAGCAGTTCCCGCCACACGGGTGTCTCTCCGTTCTCCGATCCGGCTTCAACGGACGCCAATATTTCCGATAGCCGCTCCTCCGCCTCCGCCGGAATCTCGTTGGTTTTCATCAAGACCGACCGCGCTTCTTCGACCCGTTTCCGCATAACCAGCCACCTCGGTGACTCCGGAATCGCAAATACCGCAAACGCCACGAAAACCGACGGCAGGATTCCGACGGCCAGCATGACTCGCCAGTTTACGTGGGATGGGAGGCCCGAAAACGCATAGTTGGAGACGTACCCGAGTAGGATCCCGAAGTTTATGAATATTTCGGGAAATGACGCTAATGACCCTCGAGAGGTCGCTGGAGAAATCTCGGTGATGTAGACGGGGGCGATCATGACACCGAAGCCGATGCCAATTCCGGCGAGTAGGCGGCCGATCATTAGGAACTGGAAAGTGGGAGCTAGGGTCATTACGGCTGCACCGATCTGGAAGATGATTGCAGCCAGACCCATGCTCCATTTCCGGCCAACGGCATCGGAAATTCTTCCTCCGGCGAAGCTGCCCAATATGGAGATGAGACTTAAGCTACCAATGAGGACTTCTTGTTGAAGCTCTGTGATTTTGAGGTCTTCTTGGATGAATATGATTGCTCCACTCATGACACCAACATCTGCAAATCAAGAAACTCCTAAATCTTGTTGAAGTTTGAAGTATGATTTCACTTATGAATTTTAAGAGATGGCGTTGAATTTTGAAATCTGAATCAATAAGACTGTAGCATTTGAATATGTATAATTGTCTATTTTATTCTTCAAAAATTCTACTTAAATACATCAATTGAAGTGAACTTTGATGATTGAAGGACAGAACGGAAAAAAAAAGACGGCTACTGGCAGATTTGCGAGGTTGTGAAAAGAGTGATAGACAAAGAGCGAGAGAGACAAAAAAAAGGGATTCCCCGCAGGGTGGCCAACCCGGTAGGGTTGAAAATGTTGACACCGGAACGCCGCTACGACATCACCATCACCGCTAAGCGGGTAGCGGGGTGACCACTCCTCCCTCCTAACTCCTCGATATTTTTGTTAATTTTGTATCCATCGAGCCACCTTTTGACGCTCTCTATGTTCGTCTAATCTCCATTAGATGGGCAAGTTAGTTGGTATAAATGAGTATTGCAAAATAAGGTAACCAACAAAAAATTGTAAAATATGTGTAGGGTTTGTAGTTTGTACCATAGCCAAGAAGGGCATTGTTGAGAGATGCAAAAACAGCACAAGCAAAAACATACTTTCTTGTACTTGTAGCCTTGCCCCTTTGCTGCTTGTACTGTGCAACCTCTGAATCAGTCAGCTCTGAATCCATTCTTCTCTACTTGTTATTTACAATTATACCCATATCATAATCATCATCATCATTCCTTCCTGGGTTTTTCAGTCCATGGATAGTGGAGAAAACCCCTTTTTGGAATTGGAGTAATTCATCCATTCAGATCTGATTTCAGAACTAAAGTATTCATTTTTGCTTCACCAAGTGGAAGAGTAATTAACTAATATGGCTTCATAAATTTAACCTTAAACAATTACAACTTGAAGTTAAAAGACAAAAATCTGAATTTTATAAGAAATTTAGGTTAATCGCACCGGGCTCAGAAAATTATTACTAGGCTCGAGCTCAACTAACTTTGTCAATGTAGGTCTTGAGGTCGAGCTCGATGTTCCTTAATGGGATCGAACTTGTTTATAGATCTGAGCTTGATAATTTTTATATTTTTATTGTATGATTAATAATATATGAGCATGTTTGGCTTGAAAAAGAGTGCTCAAATGGCTTGGCTCGGTTAGAAAATTTGAATAGAGTTTTCCAATGACTCCTGTCGAAAATTGGTGTGATAAAGCTCGACTGGTTAAGTTAAACGAGTTTTATTTAGTGTTAAAGATCGACTCGAACTCAACAAATTATTAAGCTTGAGCTCAAATAGCTCGTTAACAGCTTGAGTCGTTTACACCTACCCTAAGCATGTGATTGGAAAATGCGAGATACACCCCGAATTACTTGACTTCCCGGATCCATTACGCTCCCGTCGAGCTTTATTATTTCAACTTTCAAGTAGCCATTCAAAGTTATATATGATTCAACACATACATACACAATTGACTACTTCAAATGCAAAGATTTTGCATTTATGTTTTGCCTTCAATATCGATATACTTTCAATTATCAATCACTAATCATGCGACAAACAAAAATTACGAAGATTATAGAACAAATGCATCTCTGGAACCGTTAGGTTGAGCAATGAAGTGTTCGTAAGCGGTCTTGCAGATGTGTTTAAGTCGATCATCGACTTTACATCCTACTTGGGCAGCTAACCAATCGACGTATTCAAACTGTCATCAGAAAAATCAATATATATAGAAGTTAGAAAGACGTAGTTCGTTTGATGCATAAGTAGAAAGCCTAAGCCTAATAAGTAATAAGGGCTTGTCTGTTAGCAGCTTAATGAATGTTTGGTAATGTCTAGGGAAGAGTTATGCAGAAAGCCAAGTTTTTCCCAAGCCTATCCCTCTCAATTAAAAAACATGTTCATTCCGTTTATGAAAAAACCCCAAATAAAAGTCTTCACAGTCTATACAAACAGATTAATCAACACGGACAACTTTCTTCACGCATGACTTGATGGAAAACCAACCAAACAGCTTGAGTCAGGTCCAATTAGGCCAAGTATTTTTTTTTCTTTGCCAAGGCTCGGATAAATCCCAGTCGGGCTCAAAAAGGCTTGATCAGACCCATTTTCATGCCCAAAGCCCGGTCTTCGGTCAATATTATTATAAGTGCATGCAATAACAGTAAGGACCGATAGAAAACCTGAAAATTTAGCGAATGAGAGAAGCGCTTCGGGATCCCTTTTTCATCCATTTCTTGATAATGTTTGCGAACATCAATCAACATCTCGTCTTGTGATGGCAATGATATCTTTCCGGATAATGCAAGCGCTATCCACTTCGCTTGCAACTCAAACGTACGAAACAAGACCCCTTGATCTTCATAATGATAGTAAGAACAACAAATAACGTAAGATAAGATATATATATATATATACATACATAATAGATGTATCCTAGATTTGTAAAACTAAATAACAAACAAATTAACGGTCTAATTAATGAACCACATACTAAAGACTAGTCCGACGAAAGCGAGTCTAGGCGCGAGTTGCGGAGGGAATACGTGTTTGTAAAGCGGTCCAACACGATTGTCGTCCACATGTACGTCACCGATTTTTCTTAGAAACGGGAAATGGATCTTGTACCTACGGAATGCCGAAACAAAACAATTGTTTGACGATTGCAAAAGAATGACTAAGATTCCATATGCTTCTGCAATTGGATGTATCACGTATGCCATGATATGTATCCGACCAGATGTCTCATATGCTTCAAGCATGACAAGCAGATATCAATCAATCCTAGAAAATATAAAAATAAATTAACATTTTTTCACATGAATAGAGAGTCGTTGTAGTTCATACCCGGTGCAATGTAAGATAATATCGGCTTCGATGGATTGTCCCTCTCCAAACACGACTCTTCCGTCACCAAAAACACGATCTATCTGTTGTAATTGAAACCGGTTACGTTTAAATAGATTCGTAACTATTTATGTTAAGAATGGACTTAAAATTTATACCTTCGAATGTTGCCACATATTTTCGTATACATCTGACCTCGAGACCTTGACGTTTGAAGATCTCGATGATAGATGAACCTCTTTGGCCACGGTTGCGATTTCTCGAGATATATCAAGCGCGCTAGGCCCGTTCCCAATCACTACCACAACCTATCATTGTGTCAAAAATCTAGTTATATATTTTCAGTGAAAAAAACATGAGAAACCTAAATATGGGTATAGAAACCTGATCTCGATATGGTTCGGGAACACGATAGTTGTGACTATGGACTTGTTTTCGTGACCATTCGTCCATACCTGCCTCAATTTTATGCCAAACTTAGAAGCGGAGTAAAAGTTTAATTCCAATCTCATGTTTGATTTGAAAGAACTTTAGTATTATTGGAATACTAAGATTTCATTGAACTCCTAGGTACATGGGTTTTTTGTTAGCATCTCTAACTACTAACTACTATGCTATAATTTAAAATTTGGTTATTTAGGGGAGATTTATGCTCTTACAACTATTCTATATGGTATTGTAAAATAGAAAAAGATACACACAATGGAGGTGATCGAGATTGCTTATTTAATCAGAGCGTATATTAACTTATTCCAGTATAGTATCGGTAATAATGAGTTTTTAGTGTTTTGATGAAAAAATAAATAAATAATTATATTGATTTGACACTGATAATAAGAAGTTTTTTTGATAAGTTAATGCTTTCTAACTTACGAAAAAAAAAAACTTATCAACTTATTATCTTTTGATAACGCCATAATCTAATCTATTTTTTTTTTATAAAACACATGTTTAACACTATATAAATTAAATAAACACTTTTAAGAAAAACATAAATTGTTTTAAACATGCAAACCAAACAGCCCTTGGAGTGCGTAAAAATCTCTATTTTAGAGAGACTTCTGTAAACATTATACATGAACGAAACAGTATTTTACATCTTTCTAATTATAAAGAGATACATTGAAAATAATTGCTAAATGAGAAAGTGACAAATATTATTTTATCAACATATTGTGCATTTTAATAACTATTGTTACAATTGTTAAATGAAGTAACGTTTAATATTTTATTTTAGAAAAAATTAAATCATATTTATTGAAGGTGCTATTTTAATTTGATACCTAACCTTAAGAATTGTAAACAATAATAATATTTTAAAGAGGTCATTTCTAGATATATATCTTTTTTATAATTATACATACCAGGAATATCATTGGCCACTCGAGGTTCCGTATGATGACCGTTACAAACCACCACCGCATCAAAAACCTCCTCCGCCGTCGCCACCGTACCGCCACCCACCTCCACCACAAACTCACCATCCCTTATCTCAACTCCGATCACCTCCGAATTAAACCGAACCACCTCAACCACTCCGAACTCCTCCGCGAAATCTTCTAGGAACTTCCGAACCTCGTCGTGGCCCGGGAACATCCTCGGATCGCCGTAGGATTTGTGCTCCAATGAGTAATCGGAGAAACCCATGAGCGGCCTAGGGAGATTGGTCCGGAGAGACGAGTAGAGGCTGCTGTGGACCACGGATCTATCTGGGTCCAGACCGAGGCCGTCATCGGCCTCGGTTCTTGGGTCGTAGACCCAGGTTCCACCGAGTCGGTCTGATTTTTCAAAGACCGTGACTCGGTGGTTTTCGCGGAGAAGCTCTCGGGCCGCGAGTAGGCCACAAATGCCGGCTCCGATGACGGCTACGTTCAGAGAATCGGCGGCGGTGGTGGTGGTCATGGTGGTGGTGGAGGAACCGAGGAAATGTGTTTTCCGGTTGGTTCAAATTTGACAATATATATATATATTTGTTTTAGCACAAGAAAGAAGAAAGAAAAAAAAGTCTACATTCACTGCTTGATTTCAGAATTATTATTATTTAATTCATTATATTTTTAGTAAAAAATATATATTATTTTATTTAAGTATTTAATTTCAATCTTGTTAAAGGAAAATTAAAATATCTTTCTTTATTCATAAGGATTGTATGAGAAGTTACATTAAGAATGAAAAAAGAAAAAAAAAATTATTTGAATTTTTAATCTTTTTAATTTCATGTCTTTTTATAAATTGCAGTTTAGAAAAGAAATAATCTGGTGCATTTTATCTTGATTCATCTCATGCATTAAGCAATCAATAACTACTTTTCACGTTTATTATGTTAACCTCAACTTTTCATCAAGACCCAACCCTTGTGTGGTTTTATATGAATTATGCTATATATTTATAACATGTAGGTGTCTTTCGACGAGAAGAGGATGTTAACATAAAAAGGAGTTATCAACCGTTAGAGGAGAAATGGATGCATATTATGATAAGATGCATTTTGTGAGGTGGGGTTGGAATTTAATTAACATAATTAAGGTTCTAAACAACACGTTACGTGCTATGGTACAATCCGTGCGTAGGACGCCAATGATAACCAACTGCGCGCGACATGCATTATTTACAAGACATATGACTGTTTTGATTATCTTTAAACATTTTACATTTACAAGGTCCCAGTTTTTCGGTCAAAAACCCGATTGAAACCGATATTCATAGTTTAATACCAAATCATACAACATATTGATTTTGCACTCATGATTCGTATAGTATAGTTAAAATAAATAAAATTATGGATTGTGTTTATAGATGAAATAAATGAATTTAACTATTATATTATATGTATAAGAGGAAAGTTATTTTACAACCTAGTAAAAGGTTACAACTCGTACAACCTTCATCTAAACCATTCATTTTAGCTTATTCATTATGATTAATTACTTGATTCATCAATGATTATTGATTTTATGCAATAATTTTACATGATGCATAACATTTTCATTAAATGCATAGACAAACATGGAATGCTTATTGTTTCATGAATGAGATGACTTTCCCAAAATACTTTCATGAAACACGAGCAAAAATCGTCTGTCTCATTATACCCTATTCCATCCCTATGCCAACCTTTTCCACCAATAAGCTATTGCCAAATCAGTAAATCTTAAATAAGTTTTTATTAATTATTCTCTAATTATAAAACCCTCCGTCAAAATCTCCCCCTCTCTCTCCACTATGTTAATTAACATTATAAAATACATTTTTTTTTTATTTCTCCCTTTTTACATATAAAAGTTATTTTCTTATTTTTATTAATTTTCTGTTTATTGTATACAAAATAATTTCGAATAGTGTTTCAACTTTATATAAGTTAATTTTATCTTAACTGCATTTTTATATATCTTTTGCTTATATTTATGTAAGAGTAATCATGTATAATAGAATATTAATACCGATTAATTTATTATTTTTTATTTAAATTTAATCAAATCCTTCTAAAGTTATACAAGAAATTACAAGCAAACAAAAAAAAACTAGAAAAAATAACCATATCAAAACAAACATCACATATAATTGTCATTGAAGAATTAAGTTAGAGAAGATAAAAATCATATGAAAGATAATTATAAATCAAATGAAACAGATTACTATAATCATATTATAAATATCAACTCTATGACTAGTATAAACAAAAATAAATATAAAATATGTCATTGAATATATGATTATAACTATAAAATGTAAATTAACCTGTATATGATAAACGTAAAAAATGACATTAAAAATAAGGGTGCTAAAAAACTTGACAAAACCGATCAACCCAACCCAATCCTATGAAGAATAACCCAACCCAAAATCACTCGACGTCTAATTAACCAGGTTGATTTTTTTCCCCAAAACCATAGGTGTCGAGTTGATATTGAGTTAGCATTATGTAAACCTAACTCAACTTGGTGAACCCGATCTCTTTTTTTTTTTAACTTAATTTGATTGAAATTATTCCCTTTTAATTTTTTCAACTGTAAAATTAGGTTGGGTTGATGAAAAGTTTTCAACCCGATCTTTTTTTTTCTTTAAACTTAATTTGATTGAAATTATTCCCTTTTAATTTTTTCAACTGTAAAATTAGGTTGGGTTGATCAAAAGTTTTCAACCCGATCTTGACATTCATAAACACTCCTAATTGAAACTTGAAAAGTTGGAGAAAAAAAACAACTTTAAGAAACAAGATAATTATAAATATAAAATGCAAATTTAATTTGTATAAAAATAAAATGCAAAAACAAATTGAGAAAGTAATTTGAATGTATAAAAAGTGGGAAATACAAAATGTATTTTAGAATGTTAGTAGTGGAGAGATAGGAGATATTGACGGAGTGTTTTATAATTAAAGAATAATTAATAAAAGTTAATATAAGAGTTAGTGAGGTGGCAAAAAAGATTGGGATAGGAATGACACAGGGTATAATGAGACAGGCGATTTTTTTCCATGAAACACAATACATTCCATGTTAGTTTATGCCTTTAATGCATTTTAGGTAAGATTATTGCATGAAATGAGGAATCAATCATAATTAATAGGCTAAATGAATGGTTTAGATGAAGGTTGTACGGGTTGTAACATTTTACTGGGTTGTAAAATAACTTTCCTCAGGTATATAAAGTGTGTGTATATTATATATATATAGAGAGAGAGAGAGAGAGAGAGAGAAACTTATATAGGGGCTTAATCAAATGAGAACTCGGTAGTTTCAAATTATATATAATGAAATAAAAGATTTTAACTATTGTATATGTTTTCAATTATATAATAAAAAAAATCTAAAAGGAAATTTAAAATCTTTGATTGGTCCATTATGGTTTGCAAAGTTTGTAATTTAAAAGCTGTTTTCAAATGACGCTTTCATATGTGTGTGCACGTGCGTGCGTATTATAGCGTAAACCACATGGAACAACAGTGTAATATAATGTAAATCATAGAAACATTTTCCATAATTATTTCAAAATAGGTACCAATAGTGTAATAAGATGTAAACCACATGGAACAAATATTTAACTTACCTTTTTTTATTATTATTTTCATATATAATTAAGGAGAGAAAAAGAGAGATTGGGTTGTGAAACTAGGAGGTTGAGGAACCTCCCAATAAAACCAAGAGTGAAACCAATGAAAGTCATACCATGAAAAGGTTGAGCCCACCAAACACACCATGAAATCGATTGTATGATACGCTTGGCCTTATCCACTCTATGGTCAGAGGGGAAAGGCCCCCACTACGTTACAAAGAAATGGAATTTTTTTCTTAAAAAATGAAACATTTTAAGTTTTTGTCACAATTCCTCCTAGTCATTTGTCGTCTAGGAGTCCATCAACCAAAAAATCCCTTGAATCAACTGAAAATCTGAAAAATTGCCTTAAAATTAACCAGAAAACCGAAAAAATTCTCAAACTCAACAATAAAAACTTCAAAATTTCTTGAAATCAACAAAAAAAACTTTAAAAATCCTTAAAAATGTGTAATTATAATAAAAACATATTGAACGACTTTGCAAATATCTATTATATGTTTAAGAGAGACTCTTATGATATAGTATAAAATGAAATCTAATAGTTTTGCAATTGTTGAGAATGAAATAAGAGTTCTCAATGGTTAAGCCAGACCCAAAATACAAAATGATTCAGAAGGGTTTTATAAAGGATACAAAATACGTGAGAGGCTTTTGGATTTATAACATCCTTTTACATACGACATTATTTACTAGGTTATCGTACCACCTGCTATAATTTTTTTCCTTCAAACTTATAGGTGATCGGTCTTAGTCTAAACGCCTAGACGGTATCTATTTCAACTTTTCAATCTTCACGTTTATTCCGTGCGAGTTTCTTTTAAAGGGATTGATTTTAATGATTCATCAACTATTTTTGATTTTATATGTTATTTATTACTTTAATAGCATTATTATTAGTAAATGTGTTATGTGTTAAAATAATATATGTTATTTACTCCAATCAAAAAGTTTTTTTATTTATTTAATCATAATACAAAAAGAAAAAAAAATCTGTAGTCTTCTAATATTAGTAGAAATGGTTTAATTGGTCCTCTTAGAAGTTGTTTTCGAATTAATCAATCCAAACCGATGAATGCAACTTCAAGTCATTGAATGATAAATTATATTTTTCTGTACTCAACTATTTTTTCTCAAAAAATCTTTATCTTATTACACTATCGACAGAAATAATGACCAAAAAATCTTTCTTCACTCATATTTCATATGTCGTCTGTATCACAAACTTACCCAAAAAAAAAAGAGAGGCTATATTCACAAAAGAAAATACTATATTCACACATGAATTCAGCTATATTCACATATGAATTCATCTATATTCACACATGAATGAATTCAGACTCATCATTCCAAGCCACCACCACCCCTCTTATCAGCAGACAAAACTATGTCCTGAAAAACCTGCAACCGAGCTTTTCTCGCCGAAAACCCGCCATTAAAATCCGCCATTTCCTTCTGCCCAGGTGAAGGACACCAATAGTTTTCATCTTCGTTCGAATCTTGACGAACACCATTCTCAAAGCTCAAACGTCTCTTCGCAATTTCATGATTCGTAGCAGTCCCCGGTTGAGTCTGATATCCGTCCTGCAAACATTCACTCTTTTCACTCCTTACGTTACAATCCTCATTTTCGTCACCATATTCTTCGTCGTTTTTCCAACAATCTCCGCTCGACTCCAGCAAAATCTGCTCGTTTTCGTCATCGTACTCCCCATCTCCACCGTTCCAATTCGATTTAAGCAAAATCTGTTCGTCTTCCTCCACCATATCCGCCCAGCTTTTCTTGCAGTTTCTCGCCTCTTTCGGTTCTTGCGACAAGGGTATTACCGACATTTCACGACCCGGGGACGGTAGTTTCGCCTCAAGACTACAATCCTCCAACGGTTTTCTCTTAACAATTTCCGCAGCCTGCCCGAAATGCAACCTCCTAAAACACCCGCCACCGGAATCCGGTCTTTCCCACTCCCTTCTCCTCGGCTGCGTGAACGGTACCCTCGGCGTGCCGCAAATCGGAGACGGAGAACCGAACGACGATTTCCGAAATCCTGAATCGGGGTCACTACGGTATCCTTTTTTGGCTAATTTGTCAACGGAATCCGTCCCTTTTTTCGCTAACTTGTCAATGGAATCCGTTTCTTTGTTTCGGCTAAGAAACGACGAGAAAGACGTTTTCTGGGCCGTGTTGCACCTTTTCTCCGCTTCTAATTCGTTCATCACCTGAATTGCACGCTCGTAGGACTTGACATACGACTCGTCTTCCATCTCTCTACGGTTTGAATCTTTAATGGTGCTCAAAAGAAACTTGGCTTCGGTCATCTTGTCCATATACATCAAACAGATAGCAAGATTACACCTCTTGTTCTTATCCGGTTCCAAAGAAAGAGCTTTTCTGCATCCACAAACGTTTTCAAGAAATCTTACGTAAGGTTTTAATACACTCAATCAACTTTTTGAACTTCGAAAATTTCCAAAAACGCGTACTTTTGAAAGAATTAGGCGAAACCCATATTTGTGATTCGCATTTCTTTTGTCCGAAACTACCCATTCTTGCAAAGGTAATTCTTTTTACTTTCTTGATGGAAAGCCAGTGGTTTCAAGAAAACATGTATTAAGGTTTTAATACACTGGATCGACATTTTGAACCATTGTACTTCGAAGAATCCCAAAATACGACCACTTTTGAACAAATTAGGCAAAACCCATTGTTGTGATTCACATTTCTTTTATCCAAAACTACGTGTTCTTGCAAAAGGTAACTTCTTTTACTTTCTTGATGAAAAGCCGGTGGTTTCAAGAAAACACGCACAAGGTTTTAACACACTCAATTGACTTTTTGAACCGTTGTACTTTGGAAAATTCCAAAAACAACACCATAGCAAGCTAAAACGAGCACTTTTGAAATAATTAGGCGAACAGCGAACCCCATCGTTGTGATTCACATTTCTTTTGTCCGAAACTACTCATTCTTGCAAAAGGTAAAATCTTTTACATTCTTGATAGAAAAACGATGGTTTCTTTTCTAAATGGCAGACGGTTTTTTTTTTGTAATAAGTAAGTTTCATACTGACCTATATATTTCTTCGGCTAATTTATAATCGTCTTGCTGCAAGTGAGCCCACGCCAAGTTCCCTAATAACCTGCTTATTGAAAACGATCAACCATGAGTTTTTATGACCAAACTTGCTAAAAATAGAAATCAACTTTTATCGATCATTCGTTCTACCTCGAATACTCTTGTCCTGTTGTGATTTGAATCTTCTTCCCTTGTGATCTTGCAAGTTTCGTTCGATTCCCGAGAGTCGGAGTAGATTCCTCGATGTACTTCAGTTTCGCTTGAAGCAACTCGATCTGCTCCTGAATCCGTCCTGATCTCTGGTAACCAATGCAAATCGTCATAAAACACGAACATCAAAAATTCTTGGGCATTTTTTCATCAAGAATGATGGTTCGACTTACCTTGTATAATTCAAGAAGAATGTTGTCGAGGGACTCTTGTGCGTCGGGTGGGCATAGATGACGGAAAGATTTGATGGCTTCGATTGCTTCATCGGATCGATTCAATTGTTTCATCACCACAGCCATATCTTTCAAAGCACTATCAACTCGATCGCCCATATTAATCGCAGCCCAAAACATCGATACCGCTTTGGTTGGATTGTTGTCTACTAACTATCAAAAAAAAAAAAGAATACATGATCACCCAAAAGAGATTTAACCAAATTAACAGAATAATAACTAGTAACACTACACAGTTAACCCAGTTTGGCATTTTATCGAACACTTGGCATGCATCAAAAATCTAATTTGTTTCTTAACACCATTTCGTGAAATTAAATACCCAAAATGCCAAACTGAATGATATCTCACGTCAAATCGACTACAATTCAACTTCAATTTCTTGAAAATCTTGAAAACCATGTTGAATTCTTACAAATATCTAAAAAAAGAACCCAGAAAACGTTCAAAAAACATGAATTAAAATGGGAATTCTACAAGAAACCGAAAGAAAGAAACGAATCAAACCTGAACATGCTTGGCTCTGACATAAGGAGAATCACCAGAAGGAACTTTATGGATGATATGAAAGAGATGATTATTGGTATTAGTAATAGTGGTAGCATTAGGGTTATTAGGTGGTGTAGGTGGTGGTGGTGGGGTCCATTTCTTATCGGAGGACGGCAGCGGGCGTTGCCGGAGATTAGGGTTATACGGCGGCGAAGAATACATACTGGTGGTGGTCCGGCGTTTCTCCGGCGGAGGTGTGGAGAAGGGAAAGCCTCTTGGATTTGAATTGGTGTAGTCTTTGTTGGTCCACATTGTTGATTGATCTTCTTCTTTCCACCTTCGATTTCAAATCAATCATGAAATTTGGGGGTTTTTTTGAAGGATTCTTGATGAATTTGAGTAGGGTTTTGGGGATTGGAGAAGAAGTATGTTAACGGTAATATTTTTGGGTTCTATTTGGGAAACTTTTGATCACTTTTTGGTATTAATAGGTAGATACTTTTACAATTTACATGATACAGATATAAAAATTTCTTTACAAGATGATTATATAAATGAAAAAAAAATATTTTATTGTTCTAATAAATTCTTTTAACAATCAAAGGGAGTTACCTCAATTGGATTAAGACAGGTAACATCCTTGGGGGTGTGGGGGTGAAATCCATACTACCAGGATTTGAAGGTGAAACTTTCCTGAGATATTCAGACTCTGTATCTGAACCTTCGGGACCAGGTTCAGGACGGGTTCGGGTTGGTCCATAGGGCCCTTAAAACCTGTTGGTCGGGTTCAGCCATAGTTTGGGCCGGATCGCAGCGGATTAGTGGGATTGCCCGTAAGGAAGTCTGATACCGCTAAAACGTGTGTGCGCGTTAACTTGTCGTTCAAAAATAAAATTCATTAACATTTTAAAAACATTTTATTGTTCACGTGAATTTTCTAACATTAAATTTTCATAAGAAAAAAAAATATTTTTTATTAAATCGTATTAAATATTTTAATAATATAATTAATGTTATAATTTTCAAAATTAAAATATGTTAGAGATTAATATAATACTATTTTTTGAGGATTTTGATATTTGAAAACAACTTCAACCCATTCTAAAACAAAATATAGGTTGCTGTAACAAGTAATCCTTGGAGAGGAATTTTAGGACATTCTTACATCCTTAGGCTATGCGTAACATTCTTACGGCTTCGAAAAGCTACCGCGGCGGGTTGGCGGGCTCGAGCGAGTTGCGGTGAAATTGCAACGGGCTCGAGGCAGTGGTGTGGCCAACCCGAGCTAGCTGCTCCTCTTTCTCCGTCACACTTTTTCTTAAATTAATATATATATATATATATATATAACTATATATATATTGGGTATATCATGGATTATGGTACTAAACAGAAAGGGATACAAAGTGATGACGGCTTGTATCGCAGCAGGGGCCTTGAAATTTTTTTTTTTTCATATAGATGTGATTCTACAAATGGATACAACTCTTACCCCCTTTGAAGTCTTGGGCCAGCCCATGATATTAAGCCTGTTATTGAAACGGGCCTTATCTTCCATTTTTCCAAGTAAAACAAATAACCAAAAACAAATGGTTAGATTTATACATGCAAGAAGTTATTCCCATAACACTAATTTAATTAAAATAGACCTTATTATCTCTTTACATTATCTAAATAAGTTTAAAAATTAATTTTAAAATTTCACATTCAAACAATTTCTAAGTACCTCTTTGTTTATTATTTGTAGACTCACTACAAGAAATACAATAAACAATCAACCATAAAATCATAAATATGCTATAAAATGTATATATTCACTAACAAGATTACCCATGGTGATTGTATAAGGGATAACACAAAGAACTCCCTACATCATTTAAATTATTTATTCATCACAACAAAAGAACAACGATTTTTTTAATCTATACACACAGACTACTTAACTTGTAAAATATTTATAAATAGTTTAAAGTAACAATAGACAAATAACACCTTGTACTTGTATATCCATCAACGTGTTTGGTTTCTTAACCATTGATGTTAGTTTCACAATTGTGGTCATTAGTGTTTTGGTTTTAATCAACATACTTTATTACATTTTCATATCCAACTCTATTGAGATTGTTCATCACTTTGTTCGAGTCGGATATGATTCATGACCAACTTCATAAATAGTCCTTTCAACAAAGACTTGTATTACAAAAGTAAGACCTAATTTACATAGAATTATTCTATCATTTTGCGATTTATATTATCATCCTAATATAATTCTTAAATTATTAAGTGGTTATAAATTCTAACATAAATAAATTGACATCACAACAAATCTTCTAACAATTCCTATTTTGTAACTTCCAGATTTATGTTAAAATGTCAAACGGTCAACACTTATCCACCATTCTACAAACTTTAAAAACTGCTTAATAAACTTTGTTACTAAAAAATATAGATTTTATAAAATCATAAAATGATAGCTAACATTTTAACAACTACAGTACGTCGGTACGTTAATACACCAATAAGCATGAGGGTTGGTGTTTAAGTCTCGATGAAACTATATTCATTGTTGTGTATAGTTTTGTATGTAAGGATTCTAACTTCTAACTAATTCAAGTATATATATATATATAAGTATATAACAGTAGGCTCAGATCATGTAGACTTATTTGGTTATAGATGAACTTCATAATCTCCTTATTCAGTCTCAATCCAATTTGGTGTCTATTACATTCAATTTTTTAAAAGCAAAATGAAATCGAAAAATCTTGTAATTCAGATATATTTTTAAATTTTCAATTAACGAACCATATCAATCAGCAAACGACAATTGTCGAATTTATCGCAAGAAATTTTAAAAATTAATCACGCGACTTATTGTTGAGCATGGTTTGATAACACGAAATCATAAAATGATTGCCGGTTTATTAAAAAAACGAAAAATTTAATGGTGTGACAGGAATCTGATTCCACATCCAAGAAAGATTGTATTTTACCAACCATTTAACTCCTGTTAAAGAGTTGATCACAATGAATTGGCTCTTAATCAATTAATCATAACACATATGAATAAGTAGTAACAATTTTGGATTTACATTGTTACATTAACTAAAATATTGGATCTATTGGTAAATGAATAGCACTCGATTCATAAGTAAATAAGGGTGAGCATTGGACCTGAACCGAACTAAACCCGGTTTGGAAACAGACCGAACCTAGTTCGGAACCGGAACCGGAAATGAGAGATTTGAAGAACCGAAAACCGGACCGTATAGATGATACCGGTTCTGATTCTCGCGCCGTTGCCGTTCCCGGTTTTTCGGTCAAAAACCGGTTAGAACTGATAATCATTGTTTAAAGACAATTTGATGTATGGTTTTTTTCCTATTAAAGTAATTTGCTTGACATATTTGATACAAGATTTGATGCCTTCATTAAAATTAATAATAACTCTAGGTGGGTGTAATGAAATAAAAATCAAATGAAATTTTACTAAAAAATATATGTGTGTGTATAGAGAAAATTAAAGAATATTTTGTTACATGATTTTGTCTCACGTGCTTGAACAAGGCCGACTTTTTGATTGCACACCCAAATTAAATAAAATCATTCAAACTAACATTATCAAGGTTAGGTGCACTCCATGTCTTTTTGTCTTTGCAATTGCCTTTCCCAGCCGCCCATTGGTTCTTTTTTTATTACATATTAAAAAAAATCTATTATATTTAATTAACTTAATGACTTATTCGTTTAATCATTGAATTAGTATTTATTCCTGTGTATTGTTTAACTAATACCTTTTTAACCTACTCATCCTCCTACCCAATTCATCATTTGACAAGTGTCAAAGTTTAGGAATGACATGAAGAATGAGAATGAGTGCAATACACATGTTAAATGCTCAAATTGATAGGAGGATGGGTAGGTTAAAAAGGTAGGAGGAAATAAAATTTCTCATGTTTTTAATACACAGTTTTAAAGATTAGAAAAAGCTCATATTTGAGATGGTTTTTGTATATCAAAGAACATATTTGTTAATTGTGAGGGACATGTTTGAAAAAAATCTAGGCTTCTCTCAATAAAGCTTTCCTAGATTAGCTTATTTTTATATTATTAAGTCACTATAGAATATTTATTTATAGTTATTTTTAACGGTAGATTATGCATACATACTCAACTAACCTACTTCTAAACGTATATCACTGTCTATGACGGGACTCGAACCCACAACCGCAAACAGGGTGGGGGATGGGGACACTTTACTCTAAATGCCGCTAGACCACAAGCCCGTTGGCCAAATTCAAAGTTGATTGAAGAACTCGTGAATCAAATTAAGCTTATTAAGACCTCTTCACATGCATAATATTTATGTTTTTTGTTAAACTATTAAATGTGTCTCTAACAATTAAGGGTATATTTAAAATTTAGTTATTTGCTTTTAAATTTATGGGATATTTACCATGGGACAACACTATATAGAAATAGGTATTCATTTTGCTATGATTAAAAGTAATTAAAACCTATTAAATTAGATGAGATATAGTATTTATATTGCCTATATTAAACAATTTTATTTTAAATTAAAAAAATTGTCTTGAAAGATAACGACTACTATAAAAAAAAGAAAATGTTCTATTTTGAAGCTAATCGTATATAAAATAAACGATCCTTAAACAGACCAAAAAGTTGAAAATACAAAATCAAATACTTTAAAAATTAATGAAAAACGTTTTTAAAATCACCAAAAAGTCCACTTTGGTGCTTTGACATTTAAAACACCAACTCAACAACAACCGCCTGCTTATTGGGCCACGTGGCGTTCCATACATCTGCCATGTAGTAGTGAAACATGGCGGATTCCCATTGGATAAACGTGTCATGCAGTTTCATGTGCCACGTGTCAGTGAAACGTGTTGGATGCCCATTGGATAACGTGTCAGACAGCATGATGTGCCACGTGGCAGGGGCTCTGTTGTAAACCCACTAGCTGAGTCTAGATCTTTCTCAAGTGGCAAAATATCTAAGTGGTCATGCACAAGAATTTAACCCACACTATTAAATATGTTGACATTGTCTTATTTTAATTTTTTTGAATAAAAAATTAATAGTAATAATAATCATTACATTTGATTTTTTTCTAATCTAAATTGGTACTATTTAATCCCATCATGATAACCAATAAGAGAAAATTTCAAGTCATATAATCATAAGTTTTACTAGTTCAAATAAATATAAAAATTACTTATCTTACTATCCACGATACATATCAATTGAACAAGGAAACCATCGGGTCATTTTTTTCTTTCTTTTTATAAAAAGGTATCGTAGGTTATGACTAGACTTGTTCCGGCAACTTATGACTATAAGACATGAGCCCCTAATAACTTAATGACCACAATTGTTGCGTATGCCGGGATTCGAACCCTGTGCAGATAGGATATTCCACCACATCCTCTAATGCCTTAATCAGTACGCCACAAGCCTTGTGGTTAACCATCTCTTATCCGGTAAAATTCATAACAAGGACTGAGAGTTTTAACCTGTAAGTATTGGAAATGACTCTTACCAGGTACGCGCTTATCAGGTTGAAAATGTTTACCAACAATCAATTTTAATAGACAAGCCTAGATGGAAAACACTTACTCGGTAAACGATTTAGCTACTCTTCTTTCACTCCCTCTATATTTTGTGGGCTCAAAATGAGAATAAGCATATAGAGAAATTTGAAATCTTATCAACATATATTTACATGAGAAAAGAGTATGAAGTAGATGAAGGTTGATTATATATAGTTAGGTTTTCAGTGAGAAGTTGAGGTTAACGTGAGAAATGGTTATCAATCATTGGATGAGAAATGGATGCATATTAGGATGAGATACACCTATTCAATTCTCTTCTAAAATGCAATCCATTGGAGGGCACGAGATTAAAAATGATAACTGGTTCACATCCACTTCTCAAGTTTCTCAACTTTAACTAAACTTCTTACACAATCATTCACGTATGTGCATGCACACACACATATGTATAGATATATAGACAATAGTTCAGTTGCAAACTCGTTTCTTCTTATGAAAGTGAGAACAACCGAGAGCACAACACATGTTACATTCATTATGAATAACGAAGGTGAATGCTGATGCATTATTCATGATGAATATTGTAGTATTCGTGATACCTAATATAACATTTAGAATGAATAATATATTATTCATCTTAAATGTTGTATTATTCATAATGAATAATGCATGAACATTTACGTTTGTTATTCATACTGAATGCACGTGTCGTCTTCTTGGTTGTTCTCACATTTACAATGAAAAATGAGCTTTCATTTAAACACACCCTTTTCATTTGAACACACCTCAACCATACATTTGATATCTAAAGTTAAATCAGAACAATTAATAAAAAGTATAGATCATTTTTTATTAAATGCGCAAACATATACATATATGAATAGTGGCCAAATATTGTGTGAAAAGTTGAGTTAATGATGAGAAGTGTGAGAATGGATCTTAACCCTTACATTTTGATGCACACCAATTAATTGCATTTTAGAAAGGAATTTGATCTCTTATCTTAATGCATCTTATCCTAATGTGCATCAATTTTCTATCAAACCGTTGACAACCGGTAATCACTCTCTTCTTATAGAAACGTCAACTTTTCACCAACACGACGGAACCCGGCCCTATGAATAGATATATTTTGAGTTACATATATATAAGCATGCATGTGCGTAAACCTCATTTTCTTGTAGGCTATTATTGGTCGTTTTTTTAAAACAACATAAAATTTACTTTTTATATATTTTCTAAATTTTAATTAATTATCATTAAAATTTCAGATATTATAATGAAAGGGGAATTAACTTTTGTTAAATGCATTTTCATATAGAATAATTAAATCCCAATTCATCACCACAACTTCCACAAGCATCATTTTCAGTACTTAATCATTTGAAGTTAAGTATTAGTAAATTCCAAATATTTGATTAAAAAAATCATCAATGACATAATCTAAAGTTCTATACTTATCTTGAGCTAAATAATTCAAAATATTCTTAAATCCAAATAAAGTTGATTACAAACAAAATAACGATTCAGATAAAAATTTTAGGCAACTTAAAGTTCTAATTGTTCCAAAATATATTCAAATATTATGTGATCGAATTCGAGAATAAATGAAACATTTTCTTTCGTTGTTGCACCTTAAATATAGCAATTTCGACCAACTCACTCAAAAAATATCGATTTCTAATTAACTTTTATTTTTAATATCCAAATATGCCCAAAAAAAAAGGAAGGTAAAACCTTTTTTTTAACTAAAAAATAAAATAGCTTAATAGTTCGACAGATTAAACATACCCTTAATTGTATTTAATTATTTACAATTATTGTTGAAATAATCTAATAAGTAGTCATATTTAACATATTAATTAAGTATCAAATTTTGAAAACAGACAAAAAAAGATTTGGTTACATAAATCCAACCCGACTAATACTAAAGATATTTGTTATAACCCAATACCAACTTTTTGATTTTTTTTGCTTTTACAAACATTTATACTGCTGAAAAAATGTTTTATTTAGTCACAAGTTTTAAATGAAACCTAGGTGTTTAATTAAGAAATGTTTGATTTAGTCACAAGTTTTAAATGAAACCTAGGTGTTTAATTAAGAACCTAAGTTCTTGTAATACATTCATTTTTTATTATTATTTTATTTATTTTATTTGTTATTTTTTAACCATTTTTTTAAATAATTCTATTAAAAAATATATTAAATTGAAAAAAATAATTATAAGATATTATTTTTGTAATTTTTTATAATTTTGTAAGTTTTTTTTTAATAAGTTTGATTTTTTATTATTTCATTAATTGATCATGATAATGGTAGATAATTCCAATCCAAATATTTTAAGGTTTCACCCATTAAATTAACAATATCGTCATAAACTCTACTCCGACTTAGTTGAACATATTTAGTCAAATCGAGATTGTGAGTGATTTATATTCCTATAAACTATTTATTCATATTTTTTTAAGATTCTCATTTCTTTAACATTACAACTTTTTTTTAATTGTAGTAAAACTATATTTGTGTTTTAATCGGTTTTCAAATATGCTAATAAATATATAGATTGAAAAATTAAAATTATTATAAATGTGAAAATAATAAGTTATATTTAAAAATTTTAAATATGTTAAATTTATACAATAACTTATAAATATGAAATAAAAACTGAACCACAAGGCTTATGGCGTAGCGGTAAAGGCCTGTGGGGGATGTGGATGGTATCCCATTTACCCCAGGTTCAAAT
Source organism: Centaurea solstitialis (assembly GCA_030169165.1). Lineage (NCBI taxonomy): Eukaryota > Viridiplantae > Streptophyta > Magnoliopsida > Asterales > Asteraceae > Centaurea > Centaurea solstitialis. Next base: position 3,586,007 of record CM058043.1, on the reverse strand, counting down.
CCCTTCGTGCGCATCTTGTGGACCGAGTTAGTATCAGCCGGCCGAATTTTCAGTTTCAAATTGTCAAGGATATAGTATAGGCGAAGCCTAGACGAACCTTATCCAAAAAAGAAATAAAAACTGAGGTTTTTGTAGGGGACCTCCATTGTAGAGTTTTAAGGAGGTTTTAGTTTGTTGATATGACAATCATTTTTTTTAACAGCAAAGAAAGGTACGGGGCAAGGAGCTTCAGCAAGGCCATCATCCCCACCAAGCAACCAAAGAAAGAATTATTAAAAAGACTAGCGAGGCGCTAGGAAAAAGATTGTCATATGACAATCATGTAGCCGAAAAGAATTATGACAAATAAGGTTCTTTAAAGTTCCACTCTTCTGAATGCTTTTATTCATCTGAAGATCATCTTATATATAATATATCGTCTTAGAACAATCCCATTATAATTTTCTCAAGTCTTAACTATAGATGTTGATTTTCCGATTTAATATCTAGAATATTGTTTTGACAAGCGTAGGAACAAAGGATGCGAAGGAAGAAAAAAAAACCTCATTTTTTTTTTTTTTTTATAAACATTCATTAAGATATTTGAAATAAAAAAATGGGTTTAAATTAAGATAATAATAATTAGTCTTTATCTTAGCAGACAAAACCGATTTAATATCGATTATCATGGTGGCGTCAAAATCAAGAAAATGGAACAGTGATCTCATGGGCCGGTGATTGGGCCCACCCTTTGTCCATTTACTAACCTATCTAACCTTCAATTAATAATTAAAATAAATTCATTATTTTTGTTAAAACTAAATGCTTTTAAAATAAATTGCACAAAACTAGTTTACCTATGACTCAATTTTCATTCCGGTTGGATTTTTTGAATTCATTTAGGCTGTGCGTACCGGTAGGTTGGGTTCGGCGGGTTGGAAGCCGCCGGCTTGGCGGGCACAGCGGGCTGCCGGTACGTCGGCAGCGGCTTGGGCGGGCCGGGAAGAAGCGGCTCTAGAAACCGTGTCTTTTGTGTGTGTTGTTTGTGTGGAAGGGTTGAGTACTAATTAAAGAGGGTTCTAAAGAGTTAATTGTGGGGTTGGAGAAAAACTGATGTAAAAGCTGATGTGGCAGCGGGATTAGGAGGGTTGGTTATACCTAGCCTTAAAATAAAGATTTTAATTTTTAATTTGTTCACACAAAATTACATTTAAATTTCTAACAATTTCTTTATTTAGATATTACAACATTATTTTCAATATTATGGAGATCTAAGATGCCCTTCTATAACTGAAGCAATCTTCAAAATCTTTATGAAACCAATTTTTAGAAATTATATTTTTTAAATGAAACATGAAACAATTGCTTTTGTTTTATGGTGTCTAGTTTCATGTACATTGCAACCTAAGATGTATTTTGGAAGCTGTTTTTTTTATACACAAGTAATTGAAATAGTTTTTATTTATTTATTTATGCACATTTAGATGTTATGCATATATGTGTATGTACGTGTGCATGTTATAAATTGTAATGCACCTATGAATACCGTCCACATGAACAGTTATCATGATATTTCTTGAATTTTTTTGTACGATTTTCCCTTTAATTTGACCTCATACATATGTCTATATATATGTATATGATTATTTAACATTGCATTTTGTTATTTAAAAATCAGAACCAAATGTTCCAAGACACTTATTTTAAATGTCTAAAACATTTTTCTTGAATATTCATCACACATGATAGTTTTAGTTGCCCCCAATAATTGAAGTCCTAGGATGAGATTAAATATAAGAATTATGAAACTAAAAAATAGATATAGTTAAAGAACATTCCTCTTGATGCAGGACCACATTTGCAATGCACATAAAAAACCATTTGAAAAATAAAATGCAACAAACACACACATCAAAATCCCATAACTTTTTTCCCAAAGTTTTCTAATCATTATTGTATTAACATAAAAAAACTAAATAAAATATGAAATATCTAATAGAAGATAAGATTTGTATTTAAATACTTGAAACTTAAAACTTTTTTTTTTATCAACATAGGTTCTCTCAAGCTGCTAATAGTTTGCTAGTGTGTGGACTAGACTGAAGTAGAAAAAAAAGTGTAATAGGAAGGTGAAAGAGTTATGATATATTTTAGGCTTTTAATTTGATATTTATAATTTAGTGACTTGTCAATTTTGTTCCATCTCTCAAATTTATATTCCACCTATTCAGGTAGGAAAAAAAATGCATTTATGTTATGTCCCAATGCAACGCCACGCTGAATGATAACAATTTTTACTTTTGTCTTTTCTTACGTAACAAACATTTTGTCAGGGCCTTTGGTACACGTGTCTTTTACCTTGTTGGCTTGAACGAGTTGTAATTGTTAATGCTAAAAATTACGAATTCTACCCAAATAGTAATGCAGCTAACACAAATGTTTGCCCTTATCACCATGTATATATCGTCCAAGTGATTGTTAATCAACTTCGCTTCGATGCTTGGACATTTAGTAAGTTCTTGAATTTGCACTCAAAACTGCAATTTGATATTTTAGGACCCGTTTATGTTCAAGATGATCAAATGCTCTTATAACTTATAAATTTACAATTTTAATGGAAGTTTTAATTTGGCAATTGAAAAAAGTAAAGTGATGTAAGGTTTGTGCTTTAGAAAAACCTCATTCACATCAATACTCAAGATTGCAACTACTGCGATTGGTATCAAGCTTGGTAAGTTAGTCTATAAAATATCAGATATCCTCCAAATTTATTAATGACAACATTTAAAATATAGCTTAATGCCTTATTTACATTTAAAAAACACCAATTATGATAACTTTTTGTGACTACAATTTCTTGTGGCATTCTATTAAGAGTTACTTTTAAGACAAACTCCTCTAATATATTTTATGATATAAGGTTAAAACTAACTAATAGCACTAGGTGCTAAGATTTAAGAGTAACATCCTATAATATGTTATGATATTAAATAGTTTAAGAAGGCAAAACAAAGTAGCTAACAACTAAGGTAACTTTAGACAGGTTTATAATTGTGTGAAAATAACAACTATATATGGTGCAAACTCTTATAACTATTTTGAACATTTGGATTAGTCGACTTTTTGACATAACTTCATCTACCTTTAAGGTTTTAACTACCTTCAAGTGTCTTAACTATTTTCATCTGCCGTTATCATCACATTTATTTTCAATTTTAATCATCGTCATGAACTTTTACATCCATTAACCTTTTTCGCGTGTATTAATTTGTTAAAATTTTGGTTATGGTAATAAAAATACTTAAATAAAGATTGATCTAGATATATGAAGGTTTTATTCTTACATTTTATCACCATACTTTTATTTTGACCAGAATTTAAACCCCCTCCTACCTAAACCCCCCACAATACAAACATACATACATAGGGGAGTTTCAAATACAAACCAAATATCAACAATTGATTTTGTTTATTTTGAAATTGGGTTTAGTTCCCCAAAATGTATCCAACTTGTCACCTTTTGCTATTGTATGTATCCAACTTTAAAAATTACCATTTAATACATTAAACTACCAAAAGTTACCATTTCATGCATCATGAAACTTGTTTAGCAGGTAGCCGGTCATCATCTCCGGCGAGATTCCGGCGACTGCACTATTTCCGGCGACCCATTTTTTCCGGCGACCCATTTTTTCCGGCGACCCATTTTTTCCGGCGACCTCAACCATTTTTCCCGGAAATTGTTTTTTCCGGTGTCCCGGGGGCCCGAATACATCCACCACCTCAAGAAGTTCATCTCGATCGTCGAGAAATCACTATCTTACCGCCACAGCAGCTCCCGGAGGAGTACCGAACACCACTTCGATCCCCCACGGAGGAGCACCGATGTGTTCGAGACCTCGAGAAAGAGCACCGATTGGAGAGAAAAACCTCGGAAAACAACCACCACTGTCGTCATCGGTCGGAGCACCAATGTCGCAATCGCCGGCGACATCAATGGCGAAAACAACCACCATTGTCGTCACCGGTGGCCTTGCGATGACAGCAGCAACAAGCGCCACCGCCACTGCCGTAGTCGACGCCATTCAAAAAAACTGGGAAAAAACAATCGTCGGGAAAAATGGTTGAGATCGCCGGAAAAAATGGGTCGTCGGAAATAGTGCAGTCACTGGAATCTCGCCGAAGAAGATGACCGGATGGCCGGAAAAGTCGCTGGAGAGGGGTGACCTGCTGGTAACCTTTGATAGGAGGTCACGATGCATGAAATGGTAACTTTTGGTAGTTTAATGTATTAAATGGTAATTTTTAAAGTTAGATACATACAATAGCAAAAGGTGACAAGTTGAATACATTTTGGGGAACTAAACCCTTTGAAATTTATAGGCGGTTATAAAATGTGGTTAAGAGTAAATTTAGGTACTAGATTAATCCACATCGTTGATTATATATATGTATGGTTGAGATTGAATTGTAAAATTTGTAAGAATTACATGGTATAAAATCAGAGATAGAGAGAGGAGCGTGAAAGGGAAGAAAAGTTCCTTCAGGAACCCAAGTTCCTAATCAGTTTCATTATCATGAATCATACATTAATGATGAATAACATAATACTTCTGATAAATTGGCCGCATTTTACGCTATGGGAGATTATTGGGTTCCTAATCAAATTTATGTTCCCAACGAAACATGCCCTTATCTATAACCAAAACTTATATTCTATGTGTGTAAGTTATTATTACTTGCCTACAACACACAAAAACTCTTATCAATGACTACGGAAACCCATAGAGTATGAGAGTCCTATACAAAGAATACATTTAATACCATTTATAAAAAACCTAGAGTAAAATCATGTTGAATATTTTTGAGAAATATATAATTGAACTAGAAAGGATGAGATAGATATTTGCCTTAAGTTCAAGCAAAATGATCCTACTAAATATAGCTTAGGTTCAAATGTTTGACTAAAGTAAAAATAAATTTAAACCCCTCTTCCACTCTAACATCCACGTCACCTAACAGGTTTGTTATAATTTTTCTAAAATAACAAATAAAATGTCAAAATCTTTAAAATTTTATTTTTCCATCTCCAACAGCTTTTCTATTATAGAGATTTTATTATCACTTATATTATTAAAATATACTTACAATTATTATTCCAATGAACTTTTTTAAAGAATTCAAATAATCAAATTATTCTATTGGTGGAAAATAAAAACTAATATTTATCTCTCCACTTTTAGAGATTTCAGAGAATTCTCTATATTTAGAGATTTCTTCAAGTTTTTCTATTTTAGAGAATGAGATACCATTTTTTCAAACAAAACCTCATTTTTTTCTATTTTAGCAAAGCTATTGGAGATGCTCTAATAAGATAAATATACATCCTTAAAAATATAAAATAAATTTTGAATATTCAAAAGATAAATTTATCTTAATTTCATTGATAGTATAGAAATGGCCAAATGGGAAAATAGATTTCTATCCCCATCTCCCCTCTCCCACCTTCTTTTCAAGTTTTTTTCTAATTAATTTCAAACCATAAAACTCGATATTTTTGTGTTCTACTCACCAAATAAATTTGTCTATAACTTTTTGTCCTTTTTGATATGAATGTTCCATAGTAATATTTTAATGTTTTTTAGTTGTTTATTTAAGACACTCATAGCATATTTTGATGCCTACATTTTGTATTGAAGCTCAACGTTTTGTTTATTAATAAATAATTTCCACGGCTATGATGTGATTGATTGTTAATTCTAATTAATCCTAAAAGAGGTTTTGGACAATAAACATTTTTTTCCATGATAAGCTAAATAATACTCCAATTCCAACATTTTATATACCCAATCAACTTGGACGTCTATCTATAGAATTATGTTTGCTTAATTTATGTTAATTTTAGGTTTTAAATAAACCTACATTAAGTTATTATATAGAAATAAAACAAATATATATGGGAAATGTTCAAACTATAAACATGTCAATTTAAGAAAAAACGAGAAGCAATCTTAGTCACTCATCTCGCGGTTACAGTAGACGTGATCACGGATGATTGACGCAAATCATGGGAGGGTGGAAATTATTAAAGGAGGAACATGTCAAAGACGCCTTTAAATTGACCGAAATTTAGTGATTGAGATTACTTCTTACGTTTTCTTAAAAAGTTATATTTTTCGTGTGAACCTCCCTCTCTCTCTCTATATATATATATATTCATAATTTTATTTTCTATTAAACTGATGTGGCTTGAAATCGATATAACTTCACATCATTTTGGTTCAATCTAGCTTTTATATGGTCCAAGTGATACACATGGCCGAGTAGCATCACGATAAGCATTTCCAATTTGATTTGAAGATACGAAAACGACCGTATACAAGCGACATCACAACAAGCATTTAATGTAACTATCAACATTTTTCATCTAAAATATCAGTCTTCTTTTAAAATTTTCTTATTATACTAAAAAAGAACGTCATAATTGATAAATTCAATCTCATATTCGCTTGCTCGATGAGTATATCACAAAAGATGTTTCTTTCTATGTTTTCAATCATTGTTTGGGACGATGGCAAATTTGTCAAACCTGATGTTGTTGTGTATTTAAACATATATAATAAATGTCAACTGATATTTCAATTTTTCGATACCCAAATTCTTAAATTCAAATCAAACACGGATTTATGAATTTGAGTTCTTAAAACGAAAAAAGTTACACTGTGAAGTTAAAAGAAGCAACTCATCAAAAGAAATGACATAATTTTCAATATATCTTTAGGTATCATTTCTTACGCTTATCAATTTAAGGCCATCCACAGCCGTACAGGTTGCTACCTTAGCTTTAGCACTACCTTACCACTACCATACCATTTAATCCTTACTCGTACCACTCATACCACCTTACCACTAAAACATTATCTTTATTTATATAGACTGTATGTATATGTGTGTGTGTGTGTGGATTTTTACGGTAAGCGGGTACTGGTTGGCCTTGGTACCGCTAGCCTACCGGCAGACCTCGGCGGTGTTACCGCCGGTACAGCCGCGGTACCGTCCCGGTGCATCCCCGGCTGCATATAACTATAATTTCATAATTTTTATCAAGAAGCAACTCATCAAAAGAAATGACATAAATGTTACTACATAAAAACTATATATTATACACAAAAAAAGTACAAAAATTACAAAAAGAACTAAAAATCTTCCATCATTTGCAGATCAAAAAACCAGATCTTGCTATTGATGAAGATAGAGGACACTCTACAACAAAAGAGATCACAAAACTGTCTCTTTGTGTTCTTCCCCTTTCTTACTACAAATCCAAACCATCACCATTATCATAATAATAATAACAACCTAATAATACTAGCAGAAACAAAGCTTCAAATATGCAGCCATGTTTCAAAACCTAACAAAGAAACCAATCAAGATTCATCCTTCCAAAAGAATGGATTCACATGTGAATCAAAAGAAGAGAAATCATAACTCCCCTGTTCTTGATATTGTTCTTGCCCTTGGTTTTCAAGATTAAAATTAGAAGGAAACATCAAATTGTTGTCGGAATCGATCGAATCCCACATCGCGCTCCCCGGTCCCCAACCGGAATTATACCAATTCTCCGCCATCTCCCCCCACACGGGGTCGGAATTCCCATCTCCAGCGACTCGATCGCTGTCGAATCCCATTCCGACCCCTTCGTTTTCCGTCACGACTTCCTCCAATTCCTTCGATTTCTCCGTTTCCGTGGTGGGTTTTTCGTCGTCCTTTGTCGACTCCGTCTGAGGAGGCGACGAGGACGACGAACTCTGGCCCGCGGAAACCGAAGAAGAATTCTTCTGTTTTCCGAGGAACCGTTCCGGAAAATTCAACCGCGCGTTCTCGCCGCGAAGCTTAAACGCCTCACGGTCGTAGGCCATGGCGGCGTCCTCGGCGGTGTCGAACGTGCCTAGCCAGAGGCGGGTCCGGTTTTTCGGGAGGCGGATCTCCGCCACCCATTTCCCCCAATGCCGCTGCCTCACACCACGGTACAATTTCGTGGTGTGAAGCGGCTGGATTGGGGGCCGGATCTTGTTCATCATCATCATCCGGCCCCGCGGGCTCAAATTCAAAGCGTCGCTCCAATACTGGAGCAATTGCTGTTGGGACAGACCCGAGTTCTCGCCGGAAAAATATGGCGGGAACCCGAAATTGTGGTGGATCATCGGGGGTTGCGGATCGAACGAGATCATTTGCGGGTTTGGCGGCGGTGGCGGGTACGAAGAAGCCATGTAAGGGTTCAAATTGGAATTCCAATTGGAATTCGAATTCGAAGCGGAATTCGATCGGAATTGCTGCAACGATTCGATCGTGTGGAGGTGATTCCCGTCGAATGCGAAAGGGAAAAGCTTCGAAGAAGACGAAGACGATGAAGAAGAAGATTGATGGTGTTCAGGGCTTTTGACTTTCTTGAAAGGTCTAGTGTGTGTGTGTGTGTTTTCCATGGAAGCTTCATCAAAAACTTGCTTCCATTCTCGGGTGTCATCGAAACCCATATGATCAAAGTCCATCTGGTTAAAATTCTGAGTTTCTTCGATCGATTTTTTGGATTTCCCACTGTTCCTAGATGCAGCCATTGATGAAATTGCTAAAATTCACAAGAAAAATTCACAAGAAAATGAAAAAAAGGGGTTTTTTGCCGCTCGCTTTCTTGAAAAATTACTGAATCAAAGCACCAAAAAACAAGCTTTAAATCCAGATCTAAAACAAACCCAATTGAGAAAACCTATCTAATTTCAATACCCAGATTTTAATTTACCAAAAAGATTACAAAAACAGATTCAATTGAAATGGGGGTAATCATAATTCAAGAAAACAGAGTAGAAGAAGAAGAAACCATCATTAATGGCAAAAACACGATTCATTCTTTAAAATCGATGAAACGATTAGAGAGAAAGAAAGCGAGCGGCTTAAAAAGAAGAATTGAGAAGGAAAAATTGTGAATTGATTGATTGAAAATGGAAGAAAAGTAGTTTTTGGAACAGAGGAATGAAGAAAGCTCAAGAAAATTGCAGAGGACTTTGTTGGGTGTGTGTGTGTGTGTGTGTGTGTTAAGGTGTGGTGTGTGTTTTAGAGAAGGGTGGAGGAGGTGGGTTTATATGAGAGAAGATAAAGATTTGTGTTGGGACCCACACGTTTTTTATATTCAAAGTTCCCTTGCTTCCACTCTAACCTTCAAAAATACATTTTATATCCAAAAATCAAATGGTTAATATCTTCAACTTTTACCACTATCTTTTCTATTCTTAAGTTATTTCAATTTTCTTAAGTTAAAAAAAGGAGTGCATAAAAACTTGGCTAATTCAGTTAAACCAATTCTACTAAACTTGAAATAACCTTATTTGAGTTCATTTGATGTCTATTTGAGTTGTAAAATTTCTAAACCGGTAGTGTAGGTATTTGATTGAAATAGTGTAGATATATCAGAATGCAATTCAACCTAAGAAAGTCGATAAATTTATATTTTTTGATGTTAATGTGATTGTTAAATTTCTTTTTAATGTGTATATTCTATCACCTTCTTCGTACGCATATCTTTAAATATTCTCTGTTGAAATTTTAAAAATTGAATTAGTATATTTAACTGGAAAAATAATAAGTTTAAATCTATGAATAAAGATTTGAACTTTAGAATCAACTTCAATCGTTTAAGTATAGTCAAACCACATAACCCAGAATCCTAAGAACGATCCATACTTCACGATAGGATCGTTAGAAGAAGGGAGTAGAAAACAGATTGTTTACTCTAGTGAACTAAAATAAATTATAGTATAATAAATTAATACCAACCTGTATATAATCTGCCAACGTACTAGATATAACGAAAACGCACGGTAAAAACTTGTCCTTTAAGGTTTTATACGGTCGCCTTCATTTTGCAGTAAGCCTCGAACCACAAAACCCAGGATTTGATACTGTTATGTTCTATGATCAACAACGATGATTACGATATATCACAAAGAAGATGTAGAAAACGTAGGCAGAAATGCAACCGCAATGTAGAGAAAACGATAAAGAGATGGAGAGAGATGTATTGTTGCAAACTGTGGGTTAGACCAGTATTTATATTGGAAAAACCTTAGAGATATGCAGCTTCCTTCTCAAGATAAGGAGCCACTAATAGATAAGTTACAGACTAAGTCTCCAACTGAAACTATAATAAAATTGACGTATTCTAAAACTAAAAACGAAATTAATTTAAACTGATTCAAACAGAACTATCTGAAATTCAAAATATTATGAAATGTTCTCTCAGATAAGTTAGAGACTAAGCCTCCAATTGAAATTCTGATAAAACCTACGTAAAACGAAATTCATTTAAACTAATTCAAACAGAACTATCTGAAATCCAGAATGTTGTGAATGTTGTGAAATGTTCTCTCAATCTCTAAATAATTTCTCAAAAAAAACCCTCGAAGCTCGAGGCGAGTCTCTTCAGTTCTCGATGCAGCGTGCAAAGTATGCGTCTCTTCACAAGTCCCTCACCCATGCGTGCATGTGTGCGTTGGGTTGGACCTACACTTCCAACCCCCACCATGAGCCCATTGATTTCTTGAAAGCCCAAAGTAGAAAGTAGGTTTATAAAGTGCTATCAATATATCTTTTATACCTATGTAGGATGGAAGTAAACCTTCCAACCTCACATATTTTCCAAACACCCCACCCCCAACGCGCGCGCGCACACACACACATACACACACACACACACATATATATATATATGCAAATTAAGAAAAAATAGTTTAATGTACTCTACTTAAGAAGGATTATTGATAAGTTGTACAAATTATTTGATGATGAATAATAAATATGAGCAGAAAGGACACCATATTTAATTTAATGTAACAAACATACAAAAATATTTTGATGTACCGAATTTTTTTAACCGAACAATCCAACTAACAAGACCAACCTATATGGTTTAAGCTAAGATTATTCAAATGGTAAATATTGGGTTTGGTTGTTCAAAATGTTTTCAACCTGCCTAATTCGACCTTGACTATAAACTTTTATTTTGTTAAATAATATGTATATATTTATACATCTTTATAAATATAAGAAATATATTTGATTTTTGATAAAATCCGACCAACCCGATCAACCTAATATGAAATAACATAACTTGAAGCAACTCGATGTCTTATCGAGTTGTAAAATCTTCAAATATGGATTAGGTTGAAATTGGGGTATAACTATTTGAAGTTTGAACCCAACCTAACTTGATGAACCCTATATACTTTTATTTATTGGATTAAATATGATTGTTAAATGCCTACTAATATGTACATTAAATAATTACATCATCAGATACTATCTTCATATATATTTTGAATAGCTTATCCATCTCTATATAATCTCTTCATAAATATGTTCAATAAATATGAACTTGTATGTGCAAATTGGGGAAATAGTTGAATGTGATATAAGATTTAATAAATATGGATAAGTTGTATCAAATTATTGATGATGAAAAATGAATTATGAGTAGAGAAAACAAATTTCCACGAGTACCTCAAAGTCGTCGGAGATTAGTTGATGTTAGGATTGGGAAGGGGGTTAAACAAGGGTTGGACACAGGGAATGAATCCCCCCCCCCCCCCCCCCCCCCCCCCCCCCCCCGACTTGTCATGTTTTCATCCCTATCTTTACCCCTCCTCTCAAGGTAAAGGTCACCTCTACAAAAATCCCATCTTTTTCAAATGTTCAAATGTCGTTCTGAATGGTATATCAAAAATATGTTTTTTTGTTTTGGCTTCATAATTGATTAAATTGTTCATGTGTTTTTATTTTTTTATTAAAAATAAATGGTGAAATGAGGTTTTCAAAACTCATGTAACTCATGAAACATCAAATTACTTTTACATGATGTTTCTTGTAGGATATACTTTTTAAACTTGAGAGTATTTCAATAAGTTTAAAAATTATATTTACTATTTACATTTAGCTATAAAGAAAAGTCTTTTACCCTAACATCAAAGTCGTCTTAAGTACGATTTTTGGCATTAACAATAACATTTTAAGAAAAACTTTTTTTTTACGAATTTTTTTTTCATGTATATGATTTTGTACTGACGAAATAAAAAGACGCGGGCGACTTCCATGCGACTTAATGTCGCGGGCAAGTCGCGTACGTTATTAATCATATATGATTTTGTTCACGAATCACATGTGATTTTGTACATGAATCATATATGATTTCGTACATGTTTTTTATACATGGATTTTCCTATGTGAATCATATATGATTTTGTACATCAAAAAAGTTTTTTGTTAAATTGCTAACGTCTCGTATGAATCCAACTCTCTCTCTTTATCTATACTATATATATAAGAGAATAACTCAATTTGACAGTTTTTTTTTCAACAATTATTTTACACATTTACACTTTATAACCCCCATAGTTAGTTATTAAATCTTATTTTACTCCTTTACTTTTTCATTTTCTATTTTAAACCCTTATCATATAATCTAACTAATCATATATTATGAACTAAAATTTATATTAAAATTACGTTTTTGTTTAACAAATTATACTATCATAATCGTCTCGTCAATACCTTCGAAATAAGCCAAATATTGAATATTTTTTATTCAATTATATCTATACTATATATCTATACTATATATTAAAGAGAATAACTCAATTTGACAGTTTTTTTGTTCAACAATTACTTTACACATTTACACTTTATACCCCCATAGTTAGTTATTAAATCTTATTTTAGTCCTTTATTTTTTCATTTTCTATTTTAAACCCTTATCATATAATCTAACTAATCATATATTATGAACTAAAATTTATATTAAAATTACGTTTTTTTTAACAAATTATACCATCATAATCGTCTCGTCAATACCTTCGAAATAAGCCCAGTATTGAATATTTTTTATTCAATTATATTATATATTCTATTATATAAAGATAATACTTTTATTTCAATTTTCAAAATTGACTATTCAATAAACCATTAGGAGGTTAATTGATTGAACACATATGATTAAATTGATGTTTACAATGATGTATATAAAAATCGGGCAATTGATACATACTTTGCGCTGCAACGCGCGCGGGTATATTTCTAGTATATATATATATATATATATAAGAGAGAGAGAGAGAGAGAAAGAGAGGGAAATGGTTCATTACCCTCAACAATTTAATGATTGGTATGAAACCAAGCATCGCCAATTATTCCATTCTCATTTCTTACTTAAACCAAACATCACCAATCATGATCATTTTCCATTCCTATTTCGTGCCCCATAATATCATCATGAATAAGATGAATATATTTGATTCATTCTTTTTAGTTTTAGTTTTAGGTTTGTTAATGGTGTTTATGGTTGCTTAATGGTGGTGGTGAGTGGTTTAACCATGGCGTCCATGCCTTTCACCCACATCATCTTTATGTGCAACCACATAGACATTAAGATGAAAAAATAATAGAAAATATAAGAGATTTTGAGGTATTAAAAATTTATTTTATGATAGAACTTAGGGTTAATTACATGGGTGTGTATCCAACTTGTCACGTTTTCTCATTGTATGTACCCAACTTTTTAACCTACCATTGTATGTACTGAACTTTTTAATTTTCTCATTATATGTATCAGGTTACCTGCTGAGCAGGTAACCGGTCACAATGCCACATAGGCTGCCACATAGGATGCCAACTCATCATATGTTTGAGTAAATTCCAAAAGTCGTCCCTCTAGTTATTACAAGGACCTGTTTTGCCAAAGTAATAGAATTTCACCCCACCACCACCACCTACCACCAAACCACCACCATCACCAAACCTACCACCACCACACCCACCACCACCAAACACCACCACCATCACCACACCCACAACCACCACCGCACCCACAATCACCAAACCCACCACCGCTGTCATTAATTTGATTCCAATTTCAGATTCCTTCCATCTCTCTCTATATAAATCGATCTGGAGATGAACGAGAGATGAACGAGAGAGAGAGAGAGATGTGGTTGCGACGCGGCCAGAAACGAAGGTGGATGGAGGTGGTTGCGACGTGGCCGGATCTGGATGGAGGATGTGGCCGGAGGCATCGTCGGAAACGTCGTCGGAGTCGCCGAATCAGTTAGGTGGAAACATCGTGGATGGAGGTGGTTGCGAAGGGTGTGGCCAGAAACGAAGGTAGATGGAGGTGGTTGCGACGTGGCCGGATCTAGATGGAGATGTGGCCGGAGACGTGGCCGGAGACGTCGCCGGAGACGTCGCCGGAAACGTCGCCGGAGTCGCCGAATCAGTTAGGTGGAAACGAGGGGGGGGGTTTATATAAGGGTATTTACAGTTTAACCCCTTGTTCTTTCATTTTCTTTTTAAAAAAACCTTAGGGACCAAATTTGTAAATTACTCATTTTGAAAATAAAAATAATAAAATCCAATCAGATATAACCTGTTCCACATCAGCATTTTGTAGGTAACAAGTCGTCTGATACATACAATGAGAAAATTAAAAAGTTCAGTACATACAATGGTAAGTTTAAAAGTTGGGTACATACAATGAAAAAACGTGACAAGTTGGATACACACTCATGTAATTAACCCTAGAACTTATGTATATTTGTCATCAATCATGAGGATTGAATCCTTGATTTTGGAGAAGATCGGTAACTAGTGATAATATGTTATCGTTAAGTCATTATCTCTTTGAAAAAAATAAAGCACATGTGTTAAGAGGTAAGTTATAAAAGATGAAAATTAACCTAAATTTAATTGTTATTTTGTGTATTAATTAATCCGGCTATTCTCAAAATTTTAACTAATTCGTAGATCATATTGCAAAAATACCACCACACCTTAATTTTAGTTTAATCATATAATTTGGAATCGACATAAGACCACCCAACTTTTAATTAAAACTATTGTATAGAAATTCAATTTCTAAAATTCACAATAAAGACCCTCCAAACTCTTAAAACAAATTGTGAAAAATCCAAGTTTTAAAACAAATTAGGAGAACTATATAACTTCATTAACATATTTTTTTTAATGGCAGATAAACTCATACACACGTTTCCATGGTATTCGGGATCCTTTGAAACACCTGATTAATCCGTGTCGGTTTCAAACCGTCCTGAAGGCTGGTCCGGAACCTAGGTAACTCCACTTGCTACCGCGGGGTTTCGCACTGGGTAGTCAAGGATACCATCCACTGACCCCACGGTATTACCTCTACCACTGAAATAGACAAGCTTTGTTAACTTCATTAACATATTGCTATTATTTTTTTTTGTCACCTTTACGTAAAATTTGAAAATATAATGATTTTTGTAATAATCTCATAATTAGATTACAACATTAGAATTAAAAAAAATGTTATTTCGAATTAAAACAACGTTCTTAATTATAGTAACACTGTACCATAATTTAAAATTATAATTTTAAAAAAATCGAATTTCAAGTTTTAAAATTAAAATTGAAACTTAAGAAACCATTTTTTTTTTTATTAATTTAAAAAAAGTTGGTGAAACTCCATCATGTTGTGTCTTGAACTGATTTATGTTGATAGGGTCTAAAAGGTCCGAATTGGTCCTATGAAATAGGACTAATCATAATGGTATTTGATATTTGTATAGTCAATAGTAGGTCAGGTGATCATGTAAGTTTCGTGAACCCTTTTTATGTTCAATACCTATTTAGTCAAACCTGTAGTTTTCCCCATTGCCAAATGACATTTGTGACCTTTTTAATATATGTGTGCGTTATATACCCTAATTTACTTGCAGTTGTTGGCATGAAACACGTTATATCTAGATCAAACCCTCTCTTCAAAGTTATTTTCTTTATGGACCACCAAACATATTTGCTATAAAAGATATAACTAGAAGAAGGTTGAACGACTAAAGAAACCATTCTTCTTTTCTCCTCCATCTCCATTATTTCGAGCCTTGTCATAATATCTTCATTTGTGTATTTTTATATCTATGTAAGCGTATGTGTCATGTGTATGTATGTATGCATGTAGTGATGGCCAAAAACCGGGTTCGGGCCGGGCCGGGCCGGGCCGTTGACCAACCCGGTTCGCTACAGTAAAAGTCAAACCCGGGTTTGGTCAAACCCGGGTTGAGTCGGGCCCGGGTTCCGGCCGGGCTCGGACCGGTTTCCGGCTCGGGTTCCGGCCGGGTTCGGACCGGTTTCCGGCCCGGGTTTCGGGTTCAACCCGGGTTCGCCCGGGTTCGGCCCGGGTTCCGGACCGGTTTCCGGCCCGCGGGCTGAGACCCGGGTTTGACCGGGGTTCGGGCCGGGTCGGGTTGGTCAACGGGTCGGGTTCGGGCTAGCCCATCGGTTCGGTTCGGTTCGGTTTCGTTTGGCCATCACTATATGCATGCATGCATTTTATTATTTAATAACTAGTCCAAACTGATCCATCTAAGGAATCCCAATCGAGTATAACTTGTCCTGACTTCAGATTCCGTAAAAGGTTTTGCCGCATAACTGTCTTAACACAAAAAAAAAACTTTAACTGATACCAAATCGGCAGAAACTAGATCCTAACTGAAGCTCTCATATCCAAGCTTTTCTTAACCGTTCTTGAGTCTTAGACCCTAATAAACATCTAATTATAAAATTAAAATAATGATCTAGTTTTTTAAATATTAATAGTTGATAGGTCGTACACCCTTATTTTGTCCTAAATTTTAACATATCTTTTTGGCCAAGGTATCCATTAAGAACCCATTAAAATTGAAATTGACTGATTTCTATAAAAAATATATATATTTTTTAAATAAAAATAAATTTATAAAGAAATTCAGTTAAATAAATATCTAAATAAAAAAGTCAACGGGGAAGCCGTTTTGCAAAGAATAAGTCGGTGAAAATTCAACAGTTGTCGGTGGTCCACTCGCCACTCATTCTTCCATTACAACTTCTAGCTTTTCTTTTTAGAGTAAATTATCATTTTTGGTCCCTGTAAATTTTCACCTATCACATTTTGGGTCCTTATAGTTTTGAAACTGCTGATTGTAGTTTATAAAATATCTAGATTTGGTTCTCTATCTAACCACTCTTAAAAATCCGTTAAATAAAAAATATCTTAACTATATCTAGCAAACGTTAGAACATTGTTAAATACATAACATTTTAGCATTTCCTGTTATCTTTTTATGATTTTTAATATATTTATGTATATAAATATATCATTTTTTATCTATGTTAAAATTTATAATAGGTAATAGGAAATACTAGCGTTCTTTATTTGATAAGTACTTTTAACAGTCATTTGATAAATGGATCAGATTACAAACCACAGTTACTAATCAGTAGTTATGAAATTATATAGACGAAAATCATTATAATTAAGAAATTGCAATGACCAAATTTGGAGTCCAACCTTTTTTTTGAATGACAACATTAATGCAAAAATAATTATTATTTATGGTGCTAATATACAGTACTGCATCTATTGATAGAAAAATATATTGTTTAATATTAACAATTATATACTAAAGATAATATCGTAATAATAAAAAATAAAGATATTTTACTCTTTTATAATAGTTGTTACTATATACAATTTGTTACATTTGTTTTCAAAATTGATAAAAAGGTTTGATTGTGCTTTCGTGCTGCAATATGGCCCTTGCGGGATTGTGGTGTGGGGATGAGGGCTTTGATGCCTGCCTACCTGCTGTCTCTTTCTCACACAGGGGTGTAAATGAGTCGAGTATCAGATAGTTCGAGTTGAGTCGTTAGTATCTCGAGTCGAGTTTTATTCGAGTTGAGTTTTGTCCGAGTCGATATCGAGTAGCTCGCGAGTTATCTTGGCTCATTTGCACTCCTACTCTCACACACACTCACCTTCTTTCCCTCTTTTATATATAATGAGTATTCGGGCTTATGAATAGTGGTACTTTTATTACGAACTTGTAGATAATGATACTTTTATTTTAAGTTTAATAAGAGCTTGTGGGTAAAACTAATGAGGCTTTGATGCAATAGATTGAGGCTTTGTGGCCTTATGGGTTTATACTTAGGAAGAACTTATATCATGTTTATCAAGAGAACATGTATTGATTGAGATATTTTTGTGAGGGGCACGTGGCAAGAAAACAGAGGAATGGTAGACCAATGAAATTGAGTAGCAACAAGGGAGGAAGTCCTTCTCATTGACCCTTTTTATTCATTAAAGTAAGTATTTGGTGAAATTAAGGCCACCAATGATTGCATCATTTTTATATTATATTATCTTCTATATTCAAGATTTATCAAAGACATATTAGACTAGTAAAATTATAAAACAACATTTAACTCTTATGATTTAAATGTTGTGAAGATCTTTTGTAATTTTAAAGGTATCATGTAAACATGATATGGGTATGTGTGTATGTGTGACTATTTTCTATACCATTTTTCATTATACTTATCATATATCATTGATGAATAAAGGAATGATAAGGAGAAAAATGTAAAAGTAATACGGTAGAGGAGGTTGATTCTCTTAAAATTAGAAATAGTCATTTCCTTTTTGTAGTTGTTATGGCCTTTGATGCCCTCCCTATAATTTGATTTGCATGTGTTCATGTTTTCTTTGTTGTTTGTGCTTGTTTGTTTCTTGCTTTATCTTTTATGTTTCAATGAGATTACAGATAATAAAAATGGTTGGGTGCGAAAGGAATTTTAGAAGGTATCTTTAAAACAATATGTGCTCCACCATGATTCAAATATAATCTAACAAGAATTTATCACTAAGAGACTTAATGATTACTATTCGACAACTCGCCCTACCAACAACTCTTT
Organism: Centaurea solstitialis; assembly: GCA_030169165.1. Lineage (NCBI taxonomy): Eukaryota > Viridiplantae > Streptophyta > Magnoliopsida > Asterales > Asteraceae > Centaurea > Centaurea solstitialis. Next base: position 3,567,218 of record CM058043.1, on the reverse strand, counting down.
AGTTTATGGTCTACTAATTACTATACATATACCCTACAAAGGTTTAATTTTTGTTCAATAATTGCACAAGTAATTATACAACTTAAATTGAAGTACCTTTCTGACATTAATGCTCACACCCCTGTAGCCGCTGCTTCAAAAATATGTAAAAAATGCGTAAAGAAAATTAAATAATAAAAAGATAAACAAAATATATAGTGTATGTCTACAAGACAATGAACACTTACATTTGAAAAAAAGAACACATAAAAAAAGAGTAAAACACGCATTTGTGATGTAAGAATAAATCATGCATTTTTTGTTGAGATATTTTCTTATTTTCTCTTAAATATTATTGCATGAATAAATATAAACAATTTTTATACTTCTTGTTATTTGTAATAAATACACCTTTTTAAAGATAAACTATGCCCAACATAAATGTCATTCTATGCAATTGTTATTTTAAAAATATACTTAAAATAGTACAATGAAGAACCATTAGTTTAAAATTTGTTTATAGTTTCAAAAATGTCTATTTTTAAGTTATATAACTTTAAATAAATATCTTTTAAACTATAAACTCTTGAACATAATTTTTGCAAGTGCTTTTGTTATCAAAATAACATCCCAAATAAAAGCATATAAAATATATTAGAAAACAAATGAGGGCAATAATGCATAATGAGATGGTAAGGTGCCATTGGCTAACTCATTGAAACCTAGTCCACCACCAAACCACAAACCATACTATAAGTTGAGAAGTTATAAACTAATGAATACTTTCATTATCAAAAGTCAATGTGGGTTCAATATAATATGAAGATTAAAATAAACAAAGTCAACCCATATGTTATGTTTTGATGACACTTGAAAGCATTTCAATTTGTGGTAATCCACATACTAATGGATAGAATTGGATGTTCAACTACTTAATTAATCATATAAATGATTACTAGAGTTGCACTTAATTTTAACCGAACTTATACGTAACACGGTTTCTTTACTTTTTCAAGACATTTACGTGTTTTTTTTTTTTATGGATAAAGTATCAAATTTGTGACGAAAATGGATAAGTATATATCATTTTCTTCTTTTTGATATACTTTTGTTGTTATTCTTATTTTCTGATTGTTAATATGTTATTCTAAGTTTGTAAAAAACCGATGCTATATTACAGTAACAATGTGACACTAATATACAAATGACTTAATTAATTAATCAACCAGTTTTGTTTTTGTTTTATTTTATGTCGGACAAAGAGGATTATAACGCAAACTTACTTTACTTTGATTTTATTCCGTGAACCTACTTTAAGAAGCTCCATGTTAAAAAACATATTATATATAATATATTTGATGTAATTAGGGTTAATTACATGGTTATGTATCGAACTTGTCACGTTTTATCATTGTATGTACTCAACTTATAAACTTATCATTGTATGTATCAAACTTTCTAAAATTGCTATTGTATGTATCCAACTTTATCAAAACCTATCATTGAATGTATTCTATTTGTCACGAAAGTGTATCGAACTTGAGGTTTTGATAAAGTTGGATACATACAATGACAATTTTAGAAAGTTCAATACATACAATGATAAGTTTATAAGTTGAGTACATACAATGATAAAACGTAACAAGTTCGATACATACCCATGTAATTAACCCATGTAATTAAGCAAATATACCAATTTTTTGCACACAAAAAATAGAACGTTTATTACTTTATATGAAAGAATATATTGTTGAACTTTTTAGTTTAATATTTTCTTAATATAGACATTAAAATGAATATTTAAAAAAATAAGATAAATAATAAATCAAGTTTTCTTTTTTGATATAATTTGTATCTTTAAAGAGACTTATAGGTACGAAATTGAGGGGGGATGTTTGGTTTGATTTTCTTTGTAGTTATGTAAATATATATAAAGTTTTCTTTGTGGGTTAGTAAATATGTATAAACTATAAAAGTTTCTGCTTGTGAAGGCTTTTTATATAAAAGGAATATGGTTTTAATGGAGAGATATATGTTTGGAATTTTTTGCTGAATATTTCTATTTTACTAAAACATTATCAAACATAGCTAAACGAATAACTTATGAGTTATGTTAAGCCCATTAATTAAACAATTTAAAGTGGTTCAAAGTATAACCGACTTTGTACAACACATAAATAGCATTATTAAAAAGAACTAGATACTTACCCGCGCGCGATGCGGCGCGAAAAGTCTTAATATCAAAATCAAAAACTCGATTTAGATATGTTAATTTTATTAATCTATGTGGTCTTATGTCGCAAATTGAAAGTTAATATGGTCGATTGTGTCGTATTTTTAAAAAGGTTGTTGATGGATAATGTGGTTTTTAAATTCAAAACATTGGTGCTTAACATTCAATGACCAACTTTCACATTAGTACTTTATATACCTATTACTACAATGCAGAAAGATGTAAATTATTAAAAATATTTAAAAAATAGTTGGAGTAAAAATCCTATGAATAACATTTCTAATTTTATTTTTTATTTGTCATTTTATTTTATTTTTCTTTGAATTTGAGATCGGCATAAACCATACAATTCCAATAGCTCGTGCCGCATTCTTCACGGAAAGCTTTGATGTATGTTGATCCAATAAATAACTTCAAAACCGAAGACAAATTTTCTTATGTAGGGTCAAAAAGGCTTTATATATTATTCTTGGTAATAACTAATAAGCAACCAACTTACAACGCCAATTCATAACCATCAAGTTTCTCTAGAATGAATGAACTCATTTTTCTTCAAGGAAGGACATCAAGTATACTTTTTGGAACAATTAAAAATCATATAACTGTTAATTAAAACAATTCTACAAGGGGCTAGTTACACATCAATCTTCAACTCGATTCTTTTATGGGATTCTTTTATGAGGAAAGGTACTAATGAAAAACAAAATCTTGGAAGTTATAAATCGTAAGTTATAAATTAAATATTATAGAATGAATATTTAATAATCTTGAAAAATTGAATAGTCAATCTTGAAAATTGAAATAAAATTATTATCTTTATATAAAATAATTGCATAAAAATATTCAATATTGGGCTCATTTCGAAGGTATTGACGAGACAATTATGATGCTATACATTGTAAAATAAAAAACGTAATTTTAATATATTTTAATTCATAATATATAATTATTTAGATTATATGATAAGGGTTTAAGATAGAAAATGAAAAACTAAATGACTAAAACAAGATTTAATAACTAACTACAGGGGGGTAAAGTGTAAGTGTGTAAATCAGTTTTGTTGCACAAAATAACTAACATATTGAGTTATTCTCTTTATATAATAGTATAGATAAAATCATTATCTTAACATAGTTTGTTTTTATATTTAATTTATTAGTTGCTCATCTACTTAGTAGAAAATGCGGAACAAAAAATCAACAAATGTTAAACCGTAGCAGGATGCATGACTCTAGTCGCGTGGATGTCAATTTTGGATGCACGGCCCTAGTTGCGTGGAAGACAATATTAGTTACTCATCTTGTCTAAAGACATGCATTGATCATTGGATGAACGACCCTAGTTGCATGGAAGACAGTTTTCTAGCTTTCGATGCAAGATTGTGATGAAAAATCGAGTTTCTTTCGATCAAGTTTTCATTTCTCCTATTTATATATGACATAATCCGTCAACTTTTGGATTTGTGCGACATCACTTATGAAATTAATTAAAAGAGAATTTGTTATTGACGATCCCAATAACCTTAAATGGGATTTTAATTTAATTGATTATCTTTTCATGAGTATGAACTATGAAGTCGTTATTTTCTTCAATAGAATTGAAAGTAAGGGGGTGCTTTGTACATTTTAGGGAATGAAAATGAAAATGGGAATGCAAAAGAATGGGAATAGAAATGATCATTGGATTGATGTTGTTTGGTTACTCCAATATAATCAACGAAAAACTGTTACATATTAAAAAAATATTTTTTTCAACTTAAAAATACAAAAGATATTCCATTTAACATCAAGAGATGGAAGCACATATGAGAAACAGGAACTAACTAAGTATATATAAATTTTCATTCCCCCGAATTTGATCAGAAATGAAAATTAATGGATATACCTGAATGATTCCATTATATAATATCAAACTAAACAACAGTTTTCATTATCATTCTCATTCCTTACCCCCTAATAACCCCAACCAAGCACCGTTTTAGAATTTGATTAGAACATTATATAAAATTATATACTTAGATGATTTCTTCTTAAAATTACATGTATAATTTTTTGACTTGTTATCCAACATAACTTTAACCTCATTGTCGTATGTTTTTGATTTACAATTTGCTGTTTATTTTTGGAAGAAGAATGCATATTGCATAATAGCTTGCAAAGGCCCAAAATGTAATGAGCAAAAAGAGTGTGAGATTTTAAGGCCCAAAAATGTCTTTTGGCCTTGGATGTTTATTTAGACCCAATAAGAACATATGATCTAAAGTCTAAACATGCATAGAAAACAACCGAACATCTACACACTCTATCATGAAAGTTTAGATCATATGAAAGTTTAAACCTTTTATGTGAAAATAACAATTATCAATATATAGAAAAAGATTAAAAGCTTTCATGTGAAAATAACGATTATCAATATATAGAAAAAGATTTAAAGAAGAACCATAACTATTTACGAGAATGCAAGGAATATCATTCATCTACAAAATTACATGTGATTTTACATTAACGGAAAAAATGGACGCGGAAGACTTTGGACACGACTTAAAGTTGCAGGCGAAGTCGTGTGAATCATATGTTATTTTGTTCATGAACCATATATAAATTTGTACATTAAAAAGGCTCCTTGCGTTCTAGGAAATAGTTAACGTTCTCGGACAAATCTCTCTCTCTCTCTCTCTCTATATATATATATATATATATATATATATTGAACGGCATATATATATATATATAATTTAGAGTGAATATGCCATAGCAATGAAATTTGAGTTCGCAGCCGAGAACAATATCTATTTAAAAGAATATGAGAACTATATATATATATATATAATATTATGTCGAATAAGAAGTGCTAAAAAATAAGAACTAGAAAAGTGATATTCACCACTCAACCGGTCAATAAAGGCGGTTTTGATTGGTCACCCTTCTTGAATCGTCTCAACCTCCATGAATCGCGTGACCAGTCAAAACCGCCTTTGTTGACCAGATGAACGATGGAGATTACTTTTGTACTTCTCAATTTTTTTAGCACTTCTCATTTGAACATTTCTCTCACTCTATATATATATATATATGACTCTACATACATATACACACATGTAAATGGATACAAATATACATAAATACATTATACATACACATAACTGCATACACACACCAAAGAAATAGGCCATTGATTTAGGACTCTTTATCTATGGCCATCCATCCACATGCAACAATGCCCAAAAACATTGGACCTATTTCTCCATTTCCACCCAACATCAACTTCAATTCCACCCCCACCCATCCCTTATTCAACACTTCCATCCACCACAACCACCACCACTACCACCACCACCACCACCACCATTACCACCACCATGAGTAAACATGATGAAGAAAAAGGCACCACCACCACAAGTAAATACGATGACAAAAATGGCTTCGACTATCGTAAATGTTGCATTATGTTCCTCATCTATTTCCTCATCATCACAATCACCCCTTTCTTACTTCTCTTCCTTATTAACCTCTTCACCATCGACAAACCGAAACCGCCCACCTTCAACCTCGAATCCTTCACCGTCAACAGCCTCGATCTCCCCTCCGACAACAAAACCATCAAAACCCGATTCTCCGCCGAGCTTAGAACCGTTAATCCCAACGAATACATCGGGTTTCTCTACGAAGGCGATAACAACGTCTCGGTGATCTACAACGACGTCATCATAGCATCCGGGGAGCTGCCAGAGTTCGAGCAGGACGCTAGGAACGAGACGGTGGTTGAGATCTCGTTGGAAGGGTCGAGCCCCGTCGGACCCGGCAGCCTTCCGGATGACGTGAGACGTGGGAAGGACGACGAAGGGATCCCGTTGGCCGTGAACGCGGAGGTCCCGATGAAGGTGCTCGTCGGAAGAAAGGGCGTCGGGTTTACGGCGCATGCCACGTGTCATTTGGTCGTGGATTTGGGAGAAGGGACGACGGCCATGGTTTTGGAGAATGAGTGTAAAACGGATATCACAACTGATTCAAAGACAATTTTTTGATGCGAGAATACGTTGTTTTCGTGAGACCCGTAAGACACAACTATCACGGAAGTAGAAAATTCTTTTTGGATGAAAGCCAAAGTGGTTTCATATATTTTTGGCCTAATTATACACTTTTGACGGATATTTAAGTTTATTTGTTTTTGTTGATTTCAAGAGTTTTCAAAATCTTTCTTTTTTTCAAAATTTGGAGAGTTTTTTCGTTTTTGGGTTGATTTCGAGAGTTTTTCTGGTTTTTGGTTGATATTGTGGAAGTCTTTTTGGTCGATGAGGTCCCTACAACTTGGGAAATATGGTAAAAATCACAAAAAAACAATTGTTTTCTACCTAAAAATTATCTTTTCCTGTTTTCCGAGATCATGTTTTTATACTTCAAATACTGTGAAGCAACCTTCAATTCCTAGTGTTTTTGCTGTGAAGGTTCACACTTTTCTTTTATACCTTCACAATGTTTTATTGTAAAATCTTTTGAGTGTGAAAACGTGGTTTCACGAAAACATGTGAATTTAACCCATGTATTTATGTATGTATAAATAAAGGTTGAGTTTCTATGAGAAGTTAAGGTTAACGTGTTGAATGGGGAGTGGACGCATGTTAGGCTTATATGCACCAGATCAGTTTCTTCTAAAGCATAATTCAAGGAAGGATATGAGATTAAAAATGATCAACATTCAGATCTACTGCTTACACTTTTTACGTTAAACACCTTATCGTAGGATCATTCACCTATATATATGTATTTATATGTTGTGGTTCTGCAATATGTGTGTTGATGGTTGGGGAAGATAAAAGAATGATCATCCTTTAGGGTAAAGGATTGTTGTTTGTATTGTGTTTAGAGTTGGGGTACTTTTTATTTTTTATGACAAAGAAGGTGTCTACTAAAATGTATTATTGATGGGTTGTATTTTTCTTTTTGCCTAAAGTTTTATTTTTCTACTAGGTTTTCTTCTTTGTTGGAAAATTTTATGGACAATTTATTTATTATCTTCTTTGCTAAACCTCCTAATTGATGTATTAACCAAAATTGATAGTAAACTAAAGGAATTGTTTACCAATGCTTTCTATCCTTTTTTTTTCTACTGGTTATTTGACATACAATTTTAATGAAGCAAGAACATGTACCGACACCCATTTTATTGGGTACAAATTAAGAGGGGTTAACATCTTTTTGTCAAAAAGGGTGTAATGAAATATATAGTTTTTAAATATTATAATTTATCATAATAAACATTCATTCTTTGTAAATTTCCTAATTTTTCTATTTAGGTTGTTATGTCTCATTCTTCCCTAAGGCTGGCCATGTGTATCCGAACCCTTTTAACCCTTCCAACCTCACTGCCACATCAACGCCACATCAATTTTTCCCAGCCCCACAATAAGCCCTCTGAAACCCTCTCTGGTTAGTACTCGAACCCTCTCGCTATGAGAAAAATTCAACCCCCAAGCTACATATTGACTTGGATTATTAGCTCCTTCGACATGACTCTGACTGGTTTGTCTCACTAGGTGGCAAACTAACGAAGTGGCTTGCATGCTTACTTCGGCTTCTAATTTCACGTCTTGTTCCGTGTCTTATTTTGATTTTTGGCGTTTTTGTGAGCTACAATGCTCACGAAAAATGTTCTAAAAGTAACCAAACCCTAGATACATGGGCAAACAAGTAGCGGGGTAAACAGTACAACCATATCGTTTTACAAGGTGTTATGGTACCGGGTAATCACCAAAAAACCCAGTGAAATCACACAAAAAATCGAAAAAGTCCTTTGTAATCAATAAAAAAAACTAAAAAATTCCCCAAATTCAAACAAAAAAACTTTAAAAAAACCCTCGAAACAGTGGAATTACACTAGAAACACACGAGATGCTATTGAACGTTGGTAAGAAAAATTGACATACATTGATAAAAATCATATGAAAAATAACGATGTCACCGTATTAAAAAGTTCTTGAGTACGTCCCACATATATACACACACATGTATGTATAGAGGCAGATTCATATAGGAGCACCCCTAATTTAAAAGAACCATCCATATATAATCATATATGATATGAGTTTCACATATTAAAAAATCATATATGATTCCATGATTGACCATATGGATCATATGATTATAAGAGGGTTCAAATACAAAAAATTCTAATCTGAACCTTAACTTTGTACATGCATACATAGATATGAAAGATGGCCATACAAATGTTTTTGGCAATTGTTGATTTAGGAATCTAAACATGGCCATACAAATGCAACAATTGCCAAAAACATTGGACCAATTTCTCCATTGCCACCCAACATCAACTTCCACCACCACCAATCTCTAAACAATCAAACCCCATTTCTTGTTCCACCATTTTGATTCACCACCACCACCACCACCACCCACCACCACCGCCGGCCACCCGCCACCATGAGCGGAGGTTATGAAGAAAAAGCCACCAGTCGTTGTTTACGTTACATTTGTTGTTGTTATTGCCTCCTCTTCCTCCTAATCGCCATCGTTACCTTCATCGCGTACCATTTCTACAACTTCGAGAGGCCGAGACCGCCCACCTACGACCTCAAATCCTTTAAAGTCAAAAACCTCGAACTCCAGCCCGATAAATCCGTCAAGACCGAATTCTCCGTCGAGGTCAAATCCAAGAACCCGAACAAGGACATCGGGTTCATTTACGGCGACGATAGCAAGGTCACGGTCCTCTACAACGATCTCCTGATATCCTCCGGAAAGCTTCCGGCTTTCCGGCAGGATCCTTTGGAGACCACGGTGGTGAAGATCTCGTTGGAAGGGACGGGTGCCAACGAAGATGGCACCCTTCTGGAGGATGTGAAGAGTAGTAAGGAGGACGGAGGGATTCCGTTGGTGGTGAATGTGGAGGTTCCGATAACGGTTTATGTCGGAACGATTGAACTTAAGGAGTTTTCGGCCTTTGTAACATGTGATTTGGTGGTGGATGATTTGGAGAAGGGGAAGAAGACGAAGGTTTTGAAGAATGAGTGTGAACCGGATGTTGAATTTTTTAAAGATGATTAGTATACGTGTGTATATATAGGTTAGGTTTAAGGGAAAATCTCAAAGAATATGGAAAACGAAGGACATTGTGATGGTAATTTGAACGATATCCAATTGTGCATGTAAGTAATTTGTTGCATGCACGCATGTATATGCACATGTGCATCATGTAGACGTGCATAAGAAACAAAAGACAATTTACTTTACTTTTATGCACAAATGCATACTGTCCAGATCAAAAGATACGACAGTGTTCCACTGTTCCTCAATTTTCCCTTTTTTATGTTTTCCCACTGGACCTCCCTTTATGTATAGATGAATGATCGTTCGAGAATAGGAGTTACGGTTATGTAAAAATGGATGTTGATGGTTAGGGGAGGATCGAAAGGACGGTCATTATGACACTAGGTAGGTACCCTAAAAGGCCGATTTTAACGATTTGTTCGTTTATCGGTATTATGAATTCTGATAAACGAGTTACAAATAGGTGCCATAAGGTGCGAGTTGGATGTGATGGTACAATATTTGTATAAATAATTGTACATTGTACCGTTTTTAGAGTTAGGATACTTTTAAATTTTTATGATTCAGGTTGTTGTTAGGTCGTAATTCTGTTATGAGTAAAATTGTTGTCTTGTAAAAGGATTATTCTTGTATATCAAGGTTTAGTTTTGGGTCAATATGATCATTTTTGTTACACGTGAAGTTTTTGGATTTAATTTTGATGTAGGAGATGATGAACAAAGCCTACAAAGAACTTAGGAAGAATAACACTCATAGTAAAGAGGATTTTATTCATAAGGTTGCTATAACTTTAGAGTATGTTTACTACATTGTTTGCCTTTTCATAAGGTTGCTAACTTGCTATAACTTTAAAGCAACATGTTACCTTCCTCGTCAGCTTGTTCCGCTAAGTTCACGTGACCCAGGTATCAACATTCCGCTAAGTCCAACTTGTAAGTACCTTCCTCGTTATCTACGGTTCCTCGTCCAACCAGCTTATCTTCTCGAAAGACTTCTACATTATCCCCACAAAAGACCACCGGGTAACTAGGGTCCTTATAGAGCTTGTGGACTGACACCAAAGACTAGTCTATGCCTAATAAATGATAAGCATTCTTCAAGAGGGGAACTTTCCGTCTCCATCATATAGCTTGATCAGACCTATGCCTCTCATCTCTAGCGATTTCCATCGATTGTCATGATGGCCCTGTCATCATCGCATAGCCAACAAAGAAAGACTAATTTTGTTGATGAACAAACGTGTATGGAAGCACCCTGAATCTAACCACCAGGACCCACCCATAACCACATTACAAGTTCCTTTAAAGCTCCCTTAACCACATTATGAGTTCCTTTAAAGCTCATTGTGATCAACTACATATACTGGTCAATCTAGGTTGATCAAAATGAGCTTCAAAGGAACTAGTAATATGGTGCTGGACGGGTTCGGGTGGTTAGATTCAGGCGTTGCCACACATGCTTGTTCATCGACAAAATGCTTTATTCAGTACCGAGTATGCAATGACGGCAGGGCCATTACAGCAACCGATGGAAAATCGTTGGAGGTGGCAGGCGTAGGGATTTTGTTTACCATGTACCAAGCATAGACTTGTGTTTGGTGTCAGTTTGAAAGTTCTTTAAGAAACCTAATAACCGAGTGGTATTTTGTTGGGATAATATAGAAGTCAAGGAGCCACATATGACTGAGGAAGGTATTTACATGATGAGCTTAGTGGAACATTCCAATAAGCTTATACGATGCTTTTTGGTGTTTTAACAAGCAATTAAAACAATTTTTAAATAAAATGTTTTATTAACTATTTTATCGGACACCTTTGAAAAATGTCCTATAAAATCATATTTTTATGGACATAGCGTCGTAAAAAACAGTTAATATGAAAGTTTGTTTAGAAAACGTCTAAGAAACTTGTAAAATGACTAAAAACGTCCTAAAAATCTCTTGTAACATATTTAGGAAAAAAAATTGGTTTGCTCGTATAAATTTGAGTTCTATAAAACATTAATGCTATGTTTGGCAAACTAGCTGATAAAATAACTGGTAGCTGGTAGTTGATAATCTAGCTGGTAGCTGATAAACTAGTTGTTGATTGATAAGCTAACTTATGAATAAATTATATTTGGCAAAAACTAGCTTATGAGTATGTTAAACGACCAAAAAAAGTATCTCTGAATTTAATAATTAATATTAATAAGGGAATAATTGGAAAAATCTACAAAAAGCTACTCAAAGTAGTGTCTCCGAGGCACAATATTGACCAAGATAACCGGCCCTAGTGGTGGCCAATAACCGGCCCTAGGCTTACATCCAGCCTGCCTCTCCGAGGCACAACATTGACCAAGATTTTATAACTAATCTAGGGATATTTCGATCATTTAATATGCGCTTATATAAAAATAAATGTACAAATATATGAAGCTTAAATTAACATCAAATTCTTAAACTTTATCTGTTTTATATATGTTAATCGAAATCCAGATGATCAACGATGGATTTTAAATTTTACTCTTGGCATATCTATAAGCTTGAAGGATGTATTATTTACTACTACCTTGACAAGTCAAAGGCCTTTATAAAACAGCCTCTTTACTCGTACGGGTTTGGAAAAACTAACAAGGGATGGGAAAAGGTTGGTTATGTCCCAAGGGGTGTAAAGTGTAAATTGTAAATGAGACAAGATAATTCGTGAGCTACTTGAGATTGACTTGATCAAAACTCGATCAACACTCTCGATCACTCGAATTGTCTCGACTCGACATACTAACGAGTCGAGTCGAGCTACCAAATATTCAACTCGAAAAACTTGTGAGATACTCGATAATTTTTATATATAATTTGAAATACATAATGTAAATTTTTTGTTATTAACTTACCAATTAAAAGAAAAATGTTGTATTTTTTATAATGAGTAAACCCTGTGATTTGATGTTTATAACGTTTTTCGTCCCTGTGGTTTAAAATTTTCTTTTTCCGTCCCTGTGGTTTGTTTTTCTTTCGTTTTTTGTTCTTTATGCTAAATTCATTAAAAAAATACAGTTAATGAAGGGGTACTATTGTCTTTTCACTTATTTTTATTGTTTCTACATTTCTATTATATAATTTTATGAATATAAAGTATATAGAATGTGTGTGTATATATACATACATTCTTTCTTGAATCCGGCCAACATCGCATCACTCCGGCCATCTTCCGGCCAACGTCGTTTGGACCAACAAAGACCAACAACTCTTTCCCTGCACCCTATTCGCTTATGCTATTCTCATCATCTGTTCGGGATTCATAAAGCAAGTAGCCATTCATGTCGCCTTCACAGATTGGGGTCACGTTGTTTTTTTGGAAGAAGTATCCCAGACCACATTGGACCCAGACTAATCCTCGGCAATTTTGGGCCGAAGCCCCCGTACCTCCAGAATGCGTCCCCCAAGGCTCGAACTCAGGTTCACCACTATGTAGTGCCCAAGCCTTACCACTAGGCTAACACTCCTTTGGTTGGGGTCACGTTGTTGTCTGTGCATTTTATTTTGTTTTGGGTTTTGTTTCCAGATTGTGATGATATTCTTCAAGACGTGTTTTTGAAGACAATAATCCACAATGGTGTTGGTTTTTCTAGATAGATTTAGCTTTTAATCTAGATTTAGGGTTCTTGATTAGCTTTTCTTTTTGAAAGATTTTTTTTATGTTCCAACGATGTTCTTGAAGAGTGAAGACTAGCTTTTGTTTTTCCAATTACATGAAGTTTTGTGTTTTTTGTTAAAGTGAAATAGAAGAAGTTGAAGACCACTTGCAGTAGATGGATTGGGTAAAAGGAAGGGGGGAAGAAGATGGGTGTGGACTGTGGACTAGAGGGGTCAAAGTCAAAGTGGGATTTTTGGGGTGAGAATATATAATAATATAATATATAATATATAGAGGAGAGTTATTTTGTTAACCCATGAATTTGTGTTAACCGTGTTAACCAAAAATGAACCAATAGGATTTCTTTATTTTCCCTATTTTCCTGCATATGTGGGTCAGCCTCCTTTATTTTAGGATTTAATTAATTTCCCTCTAGTTTAGGAAATCAATCTTAACCATTGATTGAAATGATCAACGGTGGTTATATGGTTAACACGGTTAACACAAATTAATGGGTTAACAAAATAACTTAACCCATAATATATAAAAGTTATTCAATAAAATATGTAGAAAGACAAGACAGGGAAAATGGCAATAATACCCTTCCTTTAACCGATTATTTTAAAGTAAATTAGTGTAAAGGACAAAAACGAAAGAAAAACAAAGCACATGGATGGAAAAAAAGCAAATTTTAAACCACATGGACGAAAAACATTATAAACATCAAACCATAAGGACGAAAATCGCAGTTTACTCTTTTATAATTAAACAAAAATGTCATTTTTTAACTATAAATATATATTAATTTTTTTTAAGGTCATAATTTATAGAATATAATATAAAATAGTTATTTATTATTTATTATTAACTCATTTGATTCCGAAAAGGAGTGATTTTTCCTAACATCATTATAAAATCATTATTATAAACCAAGAGTCTATAATCAGTTGCGGAATATTTCAGTAATTTTATGTGTGTATAAAAAAAATGTAGATAAAAATTTATGAAGCTAAATTAACATCAAATTCTTAAGTTCTATTTGTTTAATATATGTTTTAAGAAATCTTGATAATGAATGCATCTTTGACCTTAGTCTTGGCATGTATAAGGATGTATTACTGTAAGAAACAAGAACTTCTTGCATATCTTAATCTGGCTGCCTTTAACATTAAAATGTTAGTCAAAATAGAGTTAATTAAGCTAGATAGATATATAACATACCGGTGTTCGTAGGGATAAAATTACCAGATTCTCTCTCGCTAACCTTTTGGACTCCAAAAAAAAAAAAAAAACATACTGGTATTCGTGTTTTTCTTCCTTTTTTTGGATAAGGTTCATTCAGGTTTTGCTTACGATACACCCTTGGCAATTTGAAAATTATGGTATGGTTGTTTGAGACTAAGTCTGGCCACATGATGCTAACGGCTTGACTCGAACCCAGATGGATGGGATAATATTCCACCATATCTCCTAGGTCTTTTGCCAATACGTCACTAGTCTTGTGCTTGTACCGATTTTCTTTCCAACCAAAACTCTAAAAAGATTGGAGTAACAATGTTTTGGATTAATGGTTATACCGTAGAAGGTTGGGTTGTTGTGGTTATTATCAAAGAAGGGGTTAATCACCCCGAAATAAGGTTGAGGGTGAGAGAAAACTAGGATGGCGAAAAGATTCATACCTTATGAGGAACTCGATACTTTAATGTTTTGATTGAGAATGTGGACTTTGTAAATTTATTAATCGGGTATATGGGACTAAAGATGGAATACCCCAAGGTCCCAACTCCCAACCCAGAATATATATTAACAAAAAGTTCCGTTATTTTGTGAACTTCATGATTCATGTAAACTTTGTGAATCAATTTAAACCATCTACTATTATAATTAATGGCTAAGATTAAGTCAACCCTCTACCTATTATTCTTTGCAATCCTTGAAAAAACATTTTTCACATAAAATTAAAAAAAAAAAAAAAGAGTTTAAAATGTAAGGTGAGGATTGGTTCACAAAGTTTACATGAATCATGAGTTCACAAAACTAATGTGACCTAGGGGTGGGTAAAAATCGGGCCAGGCCGATCTTTGACCGGGCCTTGTAAAGACCGGGCTTTTCGGGATTTGGTTTGACCGGGCTCGGGCCGGGCCTTGAGTGTGATACCCGGACCCATTACATGTAGAAAAAGCCTAGGCTTTGAGAATCGGGCCTAGTCCCGGGCCTTGAAGAATTTTTTTTCTTTCTTTCTTTTCTCCTTTTCCCACTTATAAAACTACAATTATTTTTATAATTCTAATAATAATGGTAATATACAATATAAACTAGATCTATTTTATTTTAAACCACTAACACTAAACTATATAAAACAAATATATTTCAAAAGTTCAAGAAAATTACAAAAATGCCACTGAAAACAGGTCGAGCCGGGCCTGCCAGGCCGGGCCGGGCTTTCAAAACTTCCAAAACTAGGGTTGGGATAGGCCTGTCGGGCTAGGACCAAGCTTTGGTCGGCCTGGCCCGGCCGGGATTTTCGTCGGGCTCGGGTCGGATGCCCATCTCTAATGTGACCTACTAATAAATATGTAATTCATATGTTGATAATAATACATATGAAACACAGTAAAAAAACTAAACCCAAAGAGTATATATTATAATAGATATGTACGCGCGTGATGTGGCGCAAAACATCCGTTATTGAGCACTTCAACAAATAATCTTGTTTCGTGTCACTATATTCTCTGTGACTTGATTCCAATTTTGTGGTTTTATAAGTTTCTAAGTCTCATATTGAATATATAAAATTCAAGGTCAATTGATTAAAAGAAAATGAAATTTTTTGGCTCAATGATAGAGTTTTCAAACCCAATATAAATTAAATAAAAAACTATTCAATATTAACTTATTTTATAAGCATTAACAAGATTATTATAACTATATAAGTTATAAAAAGGTAAAAACTTATTTTTTGATATATATTAATTAACTAGTTATTTAAAAGTCCGGGCTTCGCGCCGGGTTATAAACTGTGATAGATTTTATCATTAAAAGGTTATAAACTGGATGAAGGGATGAAAACAAATGAAAATAAAAACCGTAGGGATAAAAAGAGTAGTTTTTAAAAATTAAGGATGAAAAGTGTCTAAATATCAAATTACATGGATTAAACTATAGGGACCAATGTTGTGTTTTTTTATATCAGTTTACTGTTGAATGAACAGTAAAAAGCTTTCCTCATAAATGTTATATATATATATATATAATAATTTAGGATTATGTATATTAATATAATAAAGATATAAAAATGAAAGATTTAATGAGAGATTTAAGGAGCAATGAATATGGGTGTGTTAATTAAATTGATAATGTAAAATATGTCTAGATACATGTTTAAACAAAAAAATACTGAAAACGAATCATCAAAGAGTGGCAGATGACATAAAAGTTACTTATTTATTATATATAGATTTAAATATACTATTCCATGATTAGGAAACTTTATTAAATATGGATTACAAAATTGATTTCATTATTCTTGGAGAAATTTATTGGTGATAACAGTGTGTATAAAATTTCAATTACTTATTGTAAGTTATATATTTACTTAAAGAAACAAGTACATAAAAGTGTATCCAACTTGTCACCAAAAGTTATTGTATGTATTGAACTTGAAAAAGTTACCTTTTGACGTATCAAACTTTAAAATTTTTCCATTGTATGTAGTCAACCTGCTATAGTAAGTTACTTGCTGATGTGGCACCAATTTGAATGACATGGCAGCTGACTTGGATGTTGAGTTGTATTTTATGTGGTTTAAAATAATTTTAAATTAAATTAAATTACAAAAAGAAAAAAAGAATAAAAAAACAATTCTCTTCTTCTTCCCTTCTTCATCTGCGCCTTCATTTTCCAGAAAAAAACCCTAAACCAAAAAAATAATAATCCAAATCTCAAAATCTAAGGCCAAATCAAATGAAACAAGTTAAATTGATGGAATAAGAAGTATTAGGGGATGAAATCGAACACCAATCAACAAAAAAATCCAACAAATTGAAGCAACTCTAACGCAAATTTGAAAAAATCGCAAAACCATGCTTTTTCGAAAAGCTTCAAATCGGTCTTCAAAAATGGATTGAACGATGAAATTGAAGCAATAAGGAGGATTAGGAACCAAAATCGACCCCACCCAAATGATTTGATTCGTAAAATCGGGTCTGGAACCCCCTCCCAAGTGCAAAACGACGCAAAACTGAAAAAAAGGAAAAAAACGTTGGTTTCGGCCCTGAAATCATTGGTTTCATCCCTGAAATCCGTGTTTCATCCCGTAAAATCGTTGATTTCAACTCTGAAACCGTTGGTTTCTCCCATGAAATTGTTGCTTCCATAAAAGAATAGCTATCAAGGACACTTTCAGAAGAACAAATTTGTTCTTATAGGTAAAGATCAATCATCTTCTTTATTGATTTTTGATGAGTTGTTTTGTGGGTTTCTTTGTTTTATTAGTTGATTTATGCTATCAATTTAGGGTTCATACGAAAAAGCTAAGATGTTTGTAGATCATGGATTTAGTGTTCATATTTTCATCTTCTTTTTATTAGGTTCATATGAGTTTATGTTTGTTCATAAGATTTGGTTCATATCTTCAAAACTGAAGATGTTTTCACATTTGGCAATTTGAAAGTATAAAAATTAATTAAAAACAATAAAATTACAGGCTACCTACATAGCAGGTAACCAGATACATATAATGAAGTTCTTTTAAAAGTTTGATACATCAAAAGGTAAAAGTTGAAGTTCAGTACATACAATAACTTTTGGTGACAAGTTGGATACATTTTTATGTACTTGTCCCTTACTTAAACTATGTTTCTTCAAAGACACGCACGCACACATCTCTTCTATTTTCATATTCCAGTCATTTCTTCTCCCTCTACTTGTAGTTTTTTTTTATTCTTCTTGCTCACTTGTGTAAGTGTGAATATTGTGTAAACTTTAGATTGTTTAATCATTTTCTATTTTTGCAACAATATGTAAATTATGTATTTTGTTCATTAACATAAATAGAATTTAAAAGTTAAAAATTGTGTCGTGATTGTATTCAACCTCCTCCCCCCCCCCACCCAACTTCTACAATGTTTGTTACCTTGAAAGCAACTCAAGTCCGCCAAAGGATGTATGCAAACAAGAAAAGGTAACCAAACGAGTTTCAGGTGGGAGAAACGAGATGTTAAAAGTCTGACCTTGAAAAAGGGTGTTACGTTTTGCAAAGACTGTAAGTTGAGGAACTTTGGGGTATTCATAAAAAATTTCATGTGTTCTAATCTGAGTAAGTGTTTGGCAAATGCTAGCTTGGCAGTGCTGCTAGTTGATGTAAAAGTGAACAAGAAGTTGAACTACATTGTAGAACTGTAAGCAATAGCAGACAAAAAGTAAGAAGTTGAGGAACAAATAAACCGTCTTAGTGGTGCAATGGATGTACCACAAAGAACGAGATACGACGTGGGAAACCGATGAGGAAATGAAAGCAAAGTACCTTACCTTTTTGCTTAGACGAAATTTTTAGGAAGAAATTCTATTAAGGGTGAACTACATTGTAGGACTGTAAGCAATAGTAGACGAAATTTTAAGGATGAAATTCTTTTAGTTGACAAATTTTTTACATAAATCCCAAAATATTAAAAAAAAAAAAAACGTAAGTTTTTTAACCGGTTCGATCCACCGGTTTTTTCAATAAACAGGCCGGTTCACTTCAGTCCTTAAAATGACATAAAACCAATCACATTTGACCCAGTCTTTTAACCGGTTTCCGGTTCAAACCGATTTTTAAAACACTGCAAATTTCTAATCATCACAATTACTTTAGCCGCACATAAAAAATATTAAAGTAATTACGATTTTCGTCCCAGTGGTTTGTTAAAAATTGCAACTTTCATCCCTATGGTTTAGAAATTACAAATTTCGTTCTTAAGAGTTATAATTCATTGCTATTTTCGTTCTCACAATTTATAATTTATTTTTTCATTTGGTCATTATGGTTTACCTTTCTTTACTATTTTGGTCTCTTGTAATTAAAAAAGGTAGTCTAAAGGATGAAAATTGAAATAAATTGCAAACTATGAGAACGAAAATGACAATTTCTAACCAAAAGAGTGTTAGCCTAGTGGTAAGGCTTGGGCACCACATAGTGGTGAACCCGAGTTCGAGCCCTGGGGCGCATTCTAGAGGTACGGGGGTTTCGACCCCGGGCTTTAGTAGTCGGGCTTCGGCCCAAAATTGCCGATAATTAGTCTGGGCCCAATATGGTCTGGGATATATACCTCTTCTAAAAAAATGACAATTTCTAAACCAATAAGGAAAATAGAAATTTATAACAAAAGAACGAGGACTAAAAAACGTAATTTACTCAAAAAAATATCATAAAAAATTGGTAAAAAAGAATAACTTAACGCTTCAGTAACTTGTATCTTGTGTTCTCGAACTTGTACATTATGCAGTTAAACTTTGTATCTCATTCCATCTCCGGCTATTTCAATTTTCAACACCGGAAAAATTCTCCGGCCAAATTATAGATACAAAAAACTGTATGTATATATATACTACAACGTAAAACCAACATCGAAATTAACTCAAAAACACCGTTGAACCCGGTTCGGAGAAGAAGCGGCAATCGCCGATTTAGAGTTGCATCTCTTCAACGAACCCGCCCGCATGAACGAAAGAACCGAAACCACCATTGTTTTAACCTTAACCATGGCCTTTTTAAGCTTCATATGATCATTATTAGACCTACGTAGTTTCCCTTTGGTCGTCGTATACATCGAAAGCTTGTACCCTTGAAGGAATATATGTCGGCTTCTAGCACGAACACCTCGGCGGTCGCAAACAGGAGACATGGGCATTTGATTTTGATCTGATCGCGGTTAGTTTGCGTTTTTAGTTGTCCGAAAGCCGTCGTTCGTCTCGTGGAGAACGCGCGCCATCCGCGGCTTTGTTCGGTGGGTTTTTCGAGGGGTTCGTAGGCGGTGAAGCCGCGGTTTAGACGGCGGAGAGTGGTGGTTCTAGAGATGGTGTTCATGGTGGTTAGGGTTATGGTTATGGTTGGTGAATATAAATTAAGGGGTTGGTTTTTTTGGGTATAAATATGAGTGTGAATTAAATGGTGGCCATTTGGCGTTGACTGTTTGTGGTGGTTTTTTTTCTTCAAAGGCGGGCGGTTGTGTGTGTTTCTTGGAAGGAAGTGTGGTCAAATTAATGTGTAAGGGATCAAGAAGGTTGGTTGTATATATAGAGTGTACTATATTTTAATGAAGTATATGTATTAAAGTTTAAAAAGATAATTTTTGTATTCTAATTTTCATAAAAGGGATTTTATGGATAAGATAATATGAAGGAGATAAAGTTAATTTAAAATATATAAAAATCTGATTTTTTTTATTATTTCAGTGGTTGGATAGAGATGAAACAGGAGAATTTGATACAAAATATTTCTATCCAAATTGTATTAACAAAGGGGTGTTTGTAATTGTTTATTTAAAACAACTTATGTTTGTTTGCTTATTTGTTTATTGTTGGTTGAAAAGGTTAAATGTTTTGACTTCATAAAAAACTCCTTTTTTGTTGGCTGACACATTTAAAAGTCTTTTATCCAAACAACCTAAATACCAAACATTTAAAAGCCTTTTATCCATATAAAATCGAGTCCAAATCTATACCATGATCACTCAAAGCAGTCCAAATCGAAAGTTGATTAATTAGAATCCACCAAACAAATATACACGTTTTTTACATAGGAAGGTTATTCAGACAAGTTTTCTGAATGAGAACTATCTCTAAGAATCTAATATATATGATTGGTAAACATGATCTTGTAATATTTGAAAAAAATGGGATGTTTGGTTATAACTTATAGAGTGTTTTCTTTAGGTAGGTGAATAAAAGTAAAAATGACAACTCAATTTAATCAAGAACGAAAATTTAGATTTTTGTAAACTTGAAAAACAAATTCATTATCTTATATAATAAATTAGTTTTCTTTATTAGTATTCTCATTAAATACTTTTTAATACCTTCAATCAAACCCCACTTATTGTTTATTTTGAATATAATTTAATTTATATAGATATTTTTATATGCTCAACAAATAAGCCCTTTGTGAATATCTGATTAAAAAGATATTATTAATTAAATATTTATAATAATAGCAAGGTTCAAGAAGAAGAAAATGGTCAAAAGAGGATGCCTCCAAAAATAATGCAAGTAAGACGTTTAATATCGTTGAAAATGTGCCTCTAGAACAAACACACCCTCCATGAACACATGTCAAATTAACTGGTAATTTATATTTGTAACTAACTAAATTCTTAAATAAACAAGTTCATCCATGTGGACTTTTTATTTTTCTATTTCACATCATCGTAATCATCCTCATCCTATTCATCACATATTTATATCAAATTGTATAATTAACGATACCATATAATTCATGATTCCGTTGTAAAAAATCGTTATATTTTTTAAAGGTGTCACTAAATTTATATGTAGAATTAGGATTTTCGAATAAGATAGTCCTCTTAGCCCTATTGTGAAAACTAAAATATTCCCAAAATTTTAAAAATAACAAAAACCAAAACAACAAAATGAAAAAAAACTGGTCCACCGGTCCAATTTCCTTTTCTTTATAATGCATTGACCATGAATAAAATAGGACCCGCAATTTTGTGTTTATGATTATGCAAGTATACCTTAGTTATATTCTTGTAACCGTGAATACAAATTGTATACTACATGTCATATTGCGTATGTTTGCTTTTTTCGAATTAGAAACTAACTCTAAAAATTTGCGAAATCCCCTTTGGATTGTGTATCGTTTTCTTTTTCATATTAAATTTCACATCTAAAGTTAAATTGAAGTATAAGATAGTCACTTTTTTTTTTTAGGAAACAGCAGATGTATAAAACCAAAACCAAAAGTTCAAGTACAAACAAACAAACAAACCTTCACCCTTACAAACAGAAACACCCAGCACCCTCTAAACAATAAGAAAACAGCAACCACCCCAACACCACAGCACTGCCGCACAGCAACCTCACAGACAAGGGAAAGGAAACAGACCACAGTAAAAACAGAAACACAGAGAGATTACAAGACGTAAACCCCCTGTCCTACAGACTGCAACTGATCAGACCCGTCTTCGAACTTACTCGACCCGGAAATCCCTCTAACTCCCCTTTACTAACAGCAGCAAGGATTACAAAACCGAACAGCCGGCTGGATCCGCAAGCCAATCTTCCCAGAGAATCCTCCAACCTTTGGATCTCGCCGAGATCCACTCGAAACTAATTCTTTGCATCTCCAGAAATTTATCTAGAATCTTTGTACCATTCTTTTCAAAAACCACAGCATTACGATGCCTCCACATGAGATACAAAAATACCCATTTCACCGCCAACCAAACCTCCTCTTTACCGGCACCCCACGATGGACTCGGATCTTCTTCTAGTAGCTCTTGGGCGGAGGATACCATGTCTAGATTTTTTCCCCACCACGTTCCTACCTTTTTCCATACCGCTTTCACTTCCGCACACGTCACCAACGCATGATCCGCTGTCTCGACCATATCGCCGCATCTTGGACAAAGCGTTGAATCCAAATCCACTCCTACTTTGTCTAAGAAGGAACGACAAGGCAATCTATACTTCCCGACCCTCCAAATGAAGACACACACCTTTTTCGGAATGATCTTCATCCATTTTGTGGCCACCCCATCCACATTCTCTTGCCCCTCTAATAAATCCCGCATCACTTTTACCGAATATGTCCCCGAACCATCTAGCTTCCATTCTATCTTGTCCTTGATCCCCATTTTAGGCGCTATACCGAGAAGTCTCGATGTTAGTCCTTCAAACTCGCCTATCTCCCGACCTCTAGGCTCTCTTCTCCACTTCCACTTCCATCTCCATTCACCATCGACCCATTCCCCTCTATCCGCCACCGATGCCGAGATGTCCTCCTCTAACCGAAAAAGTCTTGGAAAGGCGTCTTGTAAGCGATCACACCCGAGCCATCTCTCTTTCCACATATTGGTACTACTCCCGTCTCCCAACTTTTTTACGAACGATCTCGTAAACTCCACTCCTTTGCTGTCCATAGTTGCTCCGACCCGGATGATACTTGTCCATAAATTTCCTGCACCATCAAAATCAACATTTTTACCAAATAAACCCCCCCCTTCCCCATAGAGACTCTTAATGACTTTGACCCAAAGGGCATCCTTATCAATTAGGAATCTCGACCACCATTTGCCTAATAGGCTAAGGTTCATGGAGTCAAGACTCCCAATGTTAAGTCCGCCCTTATCGAAAGAATTTAAAGTATTTGCCCAATTAACCCAAACCCCCCCCCCCCCCCCCCCGTTTTCGCACCTTCCCCACCTCCCCCACCCCAAAAGAACCTACATCTCAAACTCTCACCCTCTTTGATTACTCCTCTCGGTGCTCGGAACAAAGAGAAAAAGTATAACGGAAGGCTTCCTAAGACCGACTTGACCAAAGTAAGTCTACCCCCGAATGAGACAAACCTCGATTTCCACGAATCCAACCGATTCCGAATTTTATCCATGGCCGCTTTCCAATGATCCAATCTTTTCATCGAAGCCCCCACCGGGAGTCCTAGATACACGAACGGTACTTTACCAAAACCACATCCCGCACTTGTGACTTGACGCCCAACTTCTCACCTCTTCTTCCTCCACCCCTAGACCGAAAATTTTGCTCTTACGGACGTTGACTTTTAACCCCGACAATTCTCGAAAGCACTCTAAGATCTTTTATCTTAGAGTTTAAAAGTACACAAAATTGGAAATGGTTACCTTTTTTAATGTTTTTATTATGGTATATTTACGTTTTGTTAACTATTGTTTCATCCATTCACACATACCAAACACATGTTAAAAGATACAAGAAGATCATCAGCCAATTCTAAAAGGTTGTGTCAAACATACCATCAAATTTTAAAATCGTAAAAAACAAACAAATAGTATTTTAATTGGTTCAAGTCGGTTTCGAGAGTTTACTTTGTAACCAACGTTTATGAACGAAATTCATAATTACTCCAATTATATAAACTAGTAACATGCACAAAAAATAATTATACTTCAATAATAGATATAAATCAAATATATAGAAACATTGGTATTTTCTTGATATATATAAAAATATATATAGTGAAAATTTAAATTCTAAAGTTTAGCACAAAATACACACTTAGTCCATGTGGTTTGCAAGTTATAACATTTTTTGCTTCTATAATTAAAAAATATAAGATGGTCATATTGTAAAAATATTTTGTTTTGATCATTTTCTATAAGGCTATCAGTACCCTAACCCTCTCAACCCTTTCCAACCTAACCACCACATCAACTGACACATCAACTTTTCTCTAACCCTCTACAACCCGTACCCCAACCCTCAACCTCATATAAAACACACACTAACAAAACACGAGACACACACAACACGCAGCAGTGTGGTGAAGCCGCTCAGCCCCCAGCCCGCCGACAGTAGCACGCCAGCTTTAAATCTTTAAGTGTGTCAATGTAGATAAAGATTTAAGGAAGCGTTATTAACGGGTGTAAGAATGAAAAGTTACCCTGCGAATATTTCTTACTTAAAAATAAAATTCTAAACTCTAAAAACGGGAAAACAGAAAAATCCGAAATAACCTTATCTTCTACAGCCATCATAACTACAAAAAGGACCAAGTTTGAACACTTTTATAAACTACAATGGCAAATCTTGTATTTTTACAGCAGTTTAGAAAACAAAACCTAAAATTTACCGGCAACGGCTCAACCGGAATCCTAAACCCTTGTCGCAATCATCGCACGCTCGCCCGCCACGCCACCGCCACCGCACGCTTCGTCGTCACTCCACTCCAGGATTCGATTCTTTTCAAAGACCCACCATTTTCCTCTTGAATGGTATAACAAACCCTTAGTGTTGAATTCTGAATTGGGTTTTTCAGGTAATTTTGCCCTTTTTTTAAGGTCAAAAGGAACTACTTTAAGTTTAAGTTTCTTAATTTTGATTGAATTGCTTTAGAAAACTTTTGAAAGTTGAGTTGGTTCATTATTGTTATAGTGTTCTTGTGAAATAGATGAGCATTTGGATTGTTCTATAAAGCTTATAAAGCTCATTAAGCTTGTTTGGATTGTTTTATAGCTATAAGCTATATAAGCTATAAATTAATTTGGATTGTTCTTAGCTTATCTATTAAGTGTATGAATTGTTCTATAAAATTTAAAATTTAATTTTGTGTTTCAGTCTGTAGCACCATCACTTAAAATTCAGGAGTGGAAACAGATTCATTCTTTAGCATCACTTAAAAAACAAACAACACCTTAGAGACTCTTATCCCGTAAGCGCTTACTGGCCTTAACATGCTTACAATCCCAACTATCCATTTTCATGGAAAAAGATGTTACAGATAAGGTAATTGAATGTGAATCTCTTGCATGTAAGCACTTACCCGGTAAGAATTTCCTTAGTGTATTTAACCACACTTTTGTATATTTTAGCTGAACTTAGATTTACATACATACATATACATATACATATTATATTATAAATTATTTAGAGGAAAGTTTCAAATGTAACCACTTTTTGGTTGTGAATGTGAGGACAACCGAAAGTCTAAGGACTTATTTGTTCCAAAAAATTGTTTAAGGACATTATCCATTTCAAACACAAAAGTCCGTTGGGTTTTCATGGACTTTTCCGGTTTTGCAGAGAGGGCTGCTGCTAAACACCCATTGAAGTGAGACCCATATGTGAGTGTGATTTCAATGGATTTTAGTTGGATTTGAGATTGTAAGAGATTTGGACTTTCCTGAACTTTCCTGCTGGTGTATCTCGAGTTCTCGACCAGAGTTGTGGTTGCCATCTAACTGGTAAGTTGAAATTAAATGATCCTAGGGATTATGATTACTTCATAAAATCGACTTATTGATATTTCCATCCTCCAATCTTACATACCTAATTGGATTGGAACTTTGAACATCAATATCTCAAATTCCACATATCCTTATCCACCACATCATTTAATAACAAATACTTGAAATCTTCAACGATCCATGATTATTGAGTATTGAAAAATGTTTTTGAATAAATTGTTAACTGTGAAAGTTGATTACATGCAAACAATCTTTTCTTTTCTTGGTATTGTTAGGATAGTTGGAGCTTACTTAACATTGAAAGAATTTGACCAATTGCTACTGTTGAAATTGTTAAGGTTTACTTACAATATGGATAAGTTTTACAAATAAAATAAAGCAATTATTGATCTGTTAAATAGCTTGCATCATGTTTTTCTAGTGGTTACGACCAAGGTATTATCGATTCAGAGTATGTTAATTTCGTCACATTGCAGTTATATAGACACCAATGAGGGGTGATAAAAATGGATTCACTGAGTTTTTACCAAATAGCAAGCTTTTGCAGTTAATTATCCGCGATACCCTTCGTCTACGGATCGTGCCATGCGCGTCTCGGGGGAGCTAAGAATTGGCAAGGTAAATCTGATTATATATATATAATATATAGGGTCAGTTCAAATGTAACTAATTTGTTGTGAACGTGAGTTCGAATTCAACACACATCTTCGGTTACGGGATGCGATCACGTAGGATTGGTGCGATTTTGTTGGTCCTCACGTTCACAATGAAAAATGAGTTCACATTTGAACTTTCCTCTCTCTCTCTCTCTCTCTGCTCTATATATATATATATAATAATTAAGGGTAGGATCGTGTGAGAAGTTGAGTTAATGGTGAAAAGCGTGAGAAGGGGATTTGAACCATTGATCACTTTTAATCTCAGCCCTCCCATGAATTGCGCTTTAGAAGGGAATTGATTCGGTGCATCTCATTCTAATGTGCATTCATTTCTCATCCACCGGTGAATAACCACTTCTCACCTATATATAATATATATATAATAGGGTCGGGTTCCTGGTGAGAAGTGCCAAATTTGGTGGTTATCACCATTGGATGAGAAATGGACAAACATTAGGATGATATGCACCGAGATAAGAATATGCACCAGATCTATTCCCTTTTAAGCGCAATTCATGAGAGGGTATTTGATTAAAAGTAATCAACGGTTTAAAAGTACTTCTCACACTTCTCATAAAAAATAGCACTTCACACACATACACATACGCTCCTCCAACGTGATCGTGAAATCTTCTTTAAATGGGTATCATCTACCATAAGTATTTAGGTTGTGTGGCTTCATCTGTAGGCTCGCCAGTCACCATCAAACAATTTAGAACTTCATTTCCGCCCAGAAGATCCGTACTCACATCCAGTATTCGGGGAGCTTTATCCTTGTAACAACTTTTTGTTGAAGATATCAAAACACAATATGGAAGGAGGTCCATCTGAAACCGATGCCGTTTCTCATTTGAAGGATGATGAGGCTCAGGTATCAGAAGGATCGGAAGATAAGATTAATGCCGATATTGTTGGTCGTGTGTCGGAAGCGTATTACTTTAATGGTTAGAAAAAATATGCAATTTCTTCATTTTGATGTTCATTTTGCTCATTAACTGTGCGTTTGGTACGCATGATAGTACAGTACAAAACCTGTTGTCCCATGTTTGGTGCGACACTTTTTTGACAAAAATAGGTGGTACCTAAATGAGGGAGATGGGACAAGATTGGTAAATTACTAAACTACCCTTGGCGAATTGAAATCCTGAAACCTTCTAGAATTCTTTCGGTTGTCTAGTCCCATCTCGTCCGGTTCAGTTTAGTTCAGCCTTGTCGTACCAAATGCACCTTGTCCTTAACGGATTACCTTCTGTTGGCTGCTTCTCTGCAATCTTTATATTCACGAATGTCTGAATCATACAGGAATGGTAGATTACCAGCACGTCCTTGCTGTTCATGCTGATGTTGTGCGAAGAAAGAAGAGAAATTGGGCTGATGTGGAACCACAATTTGGTCGGTCTCCTCATTCCATGTTCTTTTTACATATATGTTTGTCTGTGTTATTCTTCGATTATTTATTACTACTTCTGTCCCAAAATCAGGGGATGTTTGGTTGGTTTTTCATCAAGTTCTGTATAGATAAAGCTGTCTGTTGGGTTGAGAATGGTCTTGTTTGCGAGAGGGTTTTCATAGATGGACTGAGTGTACATGTTTCAAAAAAACTTGACTTTCTGAGCTCTCCCATAGATGCTTACTTAATAAGTCACTTTCTATATCATTAAGCCACTACCAAATAGTCATGTATAGCGAACTGAATAAGCTGTAAGCCCCATTAAGCTCACTAAGCTGCTAACAAACAGGCTCTAAGTGTCCACATCTTTGTGTTAGTTTGTGCCAAACTACTTTCCAGTTCTACTGTTATTTGATAGAGAAATTCATTACTCCCTCCATTAGTAAGGGTAAAATTGTCATTTAGTTGAATAAAAAGTGCAATAGTTACGTATTTCTAAAGCTCTGTTCTTTTTTTCATTGTGGGCATTTATTTTAAGATGGAGGGAGTATACATCAAGAAGGACATGTTACTAAAATGTGAATTTGTGTGTTTTATGCATCTCTTCAGAGAAACGTGGTCTTATCGATGCCGATCAAGAGGATTTGATGATTATACTACCCCCTCTTTTTTCAGTGAAGAATATACCAGAAAATGTGGTGTAAGATACCAAAATCATATTAATAATGTTTATGTGTACCAAATCCTTCAAAAGTTTTGATTAATGATGTCGTTTTTGTGACCTTGTAGGTTGAAACCATCTATGGATAGCAACTCGAAAAAGAAACAAGAGGGAGATCTGCAACACCCCGAGGTATGATTAAGTCGTTTCAAGAATGTCTTCTTTTGTTTTCTTTTTTGATTTTGTTGTGTTTATATTATTACATACATTTTAATATTGTTGTCTCCAATTTTATTTGTGAATGTAGATGGAAATTGAACGAAGCTTTGGGATTGATTTCCGCATCAAAGATATCCTTATTGTCTGCACGCCTATATATTCATGTTCGTTATAATTGCTTTTTTTATTTAATGCAAGAAAATCTCAAAAAAAATTTATCCTTTTAATGCCATTTTGACCGCTAACCTGTTGCTCTTGTAACATTTGATGATTTACATGTCAAGTTTATGGTCTACATCCCTGTTACCCTTTGGTACACATTTTGTAAATCTTTCATAAACAGGTGTGGGTATACACACACACACACATATATATAGATTATATATATATATGTAGAGAGAGAGAGAGAGGGAGAGAGAGGGAGAGAGAGAGAGAGAGAGAGAGAGAGAGAGAGAGAGGTTCAAGGGAAAACCTCAAAAGAAATTATTGGAAAACCGAGGAACACCCTGGTAGCTGTCATATGGACGGGTAAATTAAGTTGTTTTTTGGTTTTTGTGCACATGTACATGTTACAAATTACTTGTATGCACAAGTGCATACCGTTCAGATGAAGAGCTACCAAGGTGTTCTTCAGTTACCATTTTGTTGTTGTTGAGGTTTTCCCCTAAACCTGACCCTATATATACCATCAAATGTTACACGATCAACATGTTATTGGTCAAAATGGGTACAAGATAGTATCTTTTGAAAAGGTCATTCAGCCAGCGGATTCTATCTTTGACTATATGCTTCCACTATTCGTGATCTTTGTTGTCTTAACATTCATACATGTTCCTAAGAAAGTAAAGTGGGAAACGGTCATACAAGAAGGTACAGATGTTTGGAATTACCAAATGGCCGTATGTGAGTTGTTTGATGAGCGTCCCATATGGATCAAACAATCTTTGTCTGAGCATTTGTCTCATAAAGGTCTTAAAATTGGGGACAACACTATGAAAATGTGCGTTTACAAACTTCTCTTGCGTATATACATACATGTACATGCATACATACATACATATACATATAAAGGAAAGTTCAATTGTGAACTCATCTTTCATTGTGAATGTGAGGACCAACAAAATCGTGCCACGTGGCAATCTGAATCGGTGTCTAAGCTTTATTTAGACTGAATAAAGTTTTATTCATTCAGTCTGAATATTGCCACGTCAAAATTGAAAGATTCAAAAAAAAAAAAATTTTGATATCCCACGAAATTCCGGATAAGCCTCATTTTTCACTATAAACGTAATTTCTATCTTTAAAAAACATTGATCGTGGGTGGACATGTATAAATCCACCATTTTGCAAGACAAGATACTTGGCCCCCCTTTTAAGTATCTCCACTTTTAAGTGTTTTTCCTTGTGACAAAATAGGTGCATTAAAATTTGGGGCAAGTGCGCATAAATGACTAAAAAACTCCTTTTTTCAAATAAAAAAGTTCTGAGCCGCACTACCCTTTATGCCAAAAAAACGTTGACTGTGGTTTACACACCCTTTAAACATTACTTGTTTTAACAATAATGACTGTTTGGTTTTTTGAAGTTTAAAAAAACATTTAGGGGCATGTTTTTAACCCGAAAGTTGAGAAAAATATTATTATAACGTTTTTAAAATTTCCAAAACGATAATGAGACACTATTATGTGTTTCCAATATATTTCCCAAAGGAAAGAATCTTGAGCTCAAATTAAATTTTATGATGCTTTAGAAAAACCAAAAAACTTTCTGGAGTTACAACTGTTTTTTCCTTTTGTTCGTTTTAAATTCAGGAAAAGAGGTTTTTAGTTTTTCAAATATGTTTGTAGTGGTTAGATGTAATTCTAATTGTTTATTGTATCACAAAAAAGGGGCATAAAAACTGAAAAAAAAAAACATGAAGGGAAACATTTTTCATAATCTTTTTGGACATTTTTTAAAGACGGATCGATGTAAAAAGGGGGTTGTATTAAATGACGGTTAAATATTGATTGAAGTTGAAAATGGTGGACCTTTTCGAATCCCCCCGGAAATTTTGAAGATCTGCGTAGATCCTACCCGTCTTACACCCTACATTATCTGGTTCTTGCATTTTAAAATCCCAATACCAAAGACGAAATGGGATCTGCGCCCCTCAAAAAAAGCATCCATAATTTTTTATTTTAATTTGTCCTGGAGTAACGTCCACTTTCAAACGAGGGGCTTATTTTCCCGTTCTACCCTTAATACTCCTCAACTACCAGGGGGAAAATCTCATTTAGTTATATTTTAAATTTGAGTAACTACCAAAATTTTCTAAATTGCTCGTCTTTTCATCATGGAGTTGATTTTTTTGTAGTTTGGGGTATTTAATTAAAATGCATTTCCCTTTGGGTTTAAAAGGGGCGGGAATGGGTTTTCGGGGTAGTTTGGTTTTTTTTAAAAATAACCAGGGGGTTTTTGGATTTGCAGGTAGGAATGTTACTAGGGTGGGATTTGAACACGTGGGTTTCCGTTGATGGAAAATTTAAGGGGGTTGGTAATTTTTTTAAATCAACACAAAAACCCTTCTTGGTTGGTTTGTTTCGAAATAGCTTTAAACGACAGTCCCTTTTTAAATTTTTGGCTTGTAGATAGGTGACATAATTTATAAATTTATGCAGAATTATTTTCTTTTTAAGTGATTTGAGTAATTCTTTTAGCACAATTGCTGGCTATGACAAGTTTGCATTAAAGCAATTATGTTGTCATGAAAAAAAGGTAATATGGCAATATGGGTAATAAAAGTTAACGGATTGATCCTTTTTTACATTTCTTAAAAATGACATCCGTAGTCAAGTACTACCCTTATAAAGAAAAAAAGTTATAAGTTGTATTGTTAGGCCAATAACCCTTTTGGTATTTGACAATATAGGTTCATGAAGTTGTATTTGGGAAACGATCTTGTAGAGGTAATTATCAATAAGATCAACATAGGGGATTAAGATTTTGAATCATCTGGGAAAGTTATATGCGGAACTTCAACGATTTTTGGTTTTCTAGTTTCACATGTATGTACTTCTCTCCCACCGGGTAACCCATATTATAACTTAACAAAAACCCCTTTTCCCTTCTTCTTCTGGTTCAATTACACCAAGGGTATGATAATTAACAAAAATCACCAACATTATTGTCTCACAAACTTTAAACATTTGAGTTCAGATGTTGCAAAATTTTTGGGCATGAAACGCAAACATTTTGAAGTCCATACGCAACATATAGCTTGTTTTTAAAAAGGCTAATCCAAAAAAAGGGTAGTAGGGACAAAGTTGTGCATTAAATTTCCATAACAACGCTTGCCAAAAAAAAGGGGTATGTATACGGGAAAGTTTTTTATTTTACAAGCATATCTAACAACAACATATTATGATTTTTTAAAAATTTTTTGATATTTTTGTTTTAAAGTTAGGCTATAATGCATGTTAATTAAAAGATCCGAGTTAAAAAAATTTAACACGAAAGAGTATGTGATAAAATTTGTTTTTTAAAAGATAAAACATCTTAAAAATTTTCCATAGACTAAGATATTGTATTTTAGATAAACGATGTTTAACTTAAACATAATTTAACATAGGTATCTAATTAAATTGTTAAATATTATCATAATATTTAGCAAACCAAAAAACTATTAAGAGGCAAGCATTTTTTTTCATCCCACCTATCACTGGGTTTGCCAAAAGAGATCTTGAGGGATCCTTAAAAAACTTTAAACCCCAAATTTATAATATAGATCAAATGATAGGATGGTTGGGAATTACATTTTACATGCAATGCTCAAAAGTTTGGATATTTTATTGCAAGTAAAAATTTTAACTTTAATTTTTTAAGCTAGACAATAGATAGTACCAAGATAGTTCTTTTGCTAATTTTCCTCCCATTTTGATGTTTATTTTTTCGTTTTAAAGATCATTTATTTTAGTTTCAAACACATATATTTATTTTAAAAATTAAGATCGATTTTATTGAAGGAAAAATCATTTATTTCAAATCAACAAAATTTAACTTCCCATGACGAAATTGCATTAACTTTTCAAAATCAAACCACTATTTTACACATCCATTTTAAATTACACCCATTCACAAAAATTCTTAACCCCCCGTTTTACAAAAATCAGACAAAACTTTAAAAAAAATTTTTGGTTTAAAACTTTTTAATATTTTAAAACAAGGCTATCATCCTTATTTATTTGATAAGAGATAAATTTGTTGATAAACTATAAATATATATAAAATAGAAGTTACTAGTTTTGTATACATTTAATATGTTATTAGATAATA
Organism: Centaurea solstitialis; assembly: GCA_030169165.1. Taxonomy (NCBI): domain Eukaryota; kingdom Viridiplantae; phylum Streptophyta; class Magnoliopsida; order Asterales; family Asteraceae; genus Centaurea; species Centaurea solstitialis. The sequence continues at coordinate 3,534,147 of CM058043.1, read as the reverse complement.
AGTAAGTAAAATTTTTTAAAAAAAAGAAAAGAAAAATATATTTTACTAGTTTGATCCTGTGTAATTCACGGGATTTAAATTTTAAAGAAAAATTTAAATCATGCCAAAAAAAACTTATATTACAAATATTTAATTTTTTGTGTATTTTATCTTTTAACTCAATATTATTTTCTATCAAAAAACATTAATTATATTTTAAAAAAAATAAAAACTTTATTTATTTTTAATTAATTAATTGATATCAAATTTTCAACCAAAGAAAATATAACAAAGACATTTTATAGATCAAAATATAAACTATCTTTGACTTTTTAATGACCCTTAAAAATACTTTCACATATAAAGGAAAGGTATAATACAAAAGTGTACTTGGGTTGAAATATAATAATGGATACGTTTTTTCAAAAATTTGTTATAAAATTTGTTTTTTTTTTTATTTTTTTGTTATAAAAATATTAATTAACTATTATATTTTAAAACTCAATGTTATCTTCATTATATTTAAAATGAAATATTTAATTTTTTTATTTAAAGGTTTATCAATTGTTACATGAATACAAATATAAATTTTATTTTAATGTGGGGGACATACAAAACCATATGATTTATTTTTTTCATAAGAAAACAATGCACAAATTTTTCTTTACCATTCTTCAAATAATTGCAAAAAAACCCCCAAAATAAAAAAAAATTATGCATGAATGTTCTCGAAAAAATAGTTGACGAACTCTACAAATAAAGACGTTTTTCAAAAAGAAATAATAAGGAAACTTGAAAAATTAAAAAAGGAAAAGGTAAGGTTTATACGGTTTTTGTTGAAATTTCTTAGTATTTAAATATCAATTTAGGGGGAGAGGGTAGGATTTTAGATGACTTCATACCAATAGATAGGGGATAAAGTTTGTTATATTTAATAGATAATTATGGATTAATTTTTAAAAATTTTAAATTTTGAATCGGTTGTGTCAAACTTACGACATATGACACATATGCATATGATGTGGCAATGGCTCACCAGAGCGCGGGCACGTGTCAATGAGTTACTCAGAGCGCGACAGTGTCCAAAACAGTTACTTTTTATTATATTTAATAATAAATTTTATATTTATTTACAATGAACCTCCCTCTAGAGGAAAGTTCAAATGTGAACCACTTTTTGGTTTTGAACGTGAGACAACCGAGAGCGTGACACGTGGGGCTTTTTAGTGTTTATCCCCCTCTTTAATTCAATGCCTCCCCAAAGAATCGCGCCTGTATTTCCCCGTGGAATTGACATGGCGCCCAGTCATCCACCACGTGTCCACGGGTCTCGGCTTTTCCTCACGTTTACAACCAAAAAAAATAGTTCAACATTTGAACCACCCCCCTCCCTCTATATATATTATATGTAAAATGAAATTAGTAAGATATTAAAATATTAAATTGTTATTTGAGGTAAGAAATTATGGGTGTTAGGAGATTGAAACACGCCAACAACCCAAACCTTTTATTATATGTTTAGTTCAAAAAATTTTAAGGAGTATTTTGAAAATCAAGCAGGGACACCTTCAAAACGTTTATTTTTTTTCCCTTTTACGAGAATTATTGAGCGGGATAGGGGATGAACCCCTCTCTTGTAAGGGTAGGTCCCCTGTGCTTAGCTTGAGGATGATCATGCCGAAGATCTAGCCATTCTTCCTTTCTTTATTGTTAAAAAAACTTTTTTGGTCAAATTTCCCATTTATATATAGAAACATTATTATTCTTGAGATTTGGGTTTTTATTTTCTTTCTTAAAAAGAAGATGGTGGGAAAAAGATCCAATGTGAAGGCCCTTGAAATGGCAATGCAAGGTTGCTTTCTTGACAAGTCCCAGAGTTTTCTTGATCTTATTCTAACTTAAATTAAATTGTCTTAATATATCAGCAATTTTAATATTGCTGGTTGTCTTCAAGTTTTTCTTCCATAACCCCATTGAATCTTTAAGATTTTAGGCAACAATGAACACCAAAAGGGGGACAGAAATTGATGCAATGCTTAGAGGCCAGGCACAAATATTATGGTACCTTTTACGGTATTCCGATGGTATGGCTCTAAGATGTTGTGTCGAGCTTCGTATAGCTGATATAATAAGTAATCATGGTCGTCCCACCACTTTGTCTGAAATCGCCGTAGTATTGACTCAATGTCAATAAACATGGACGGGCTTTTGCCCGACTCATGAGGTTCTGGTTTACAAAAAGGTGTTCAGATGAAGTGCTTCAACCAGAAACGGGAAAGGGTGAGGGAGAAAAAGCTTACTCGTTGAACTATTGTTCTAAGTGTTTATTATTGACACGGATGTGACATTGGCACCAATGGTTAGGATGCGGACGGACCCATCAATGGTTTTGCCTCTGCATGCTCTGGTCGATCGATTAAAGAAGGTGGAACATCGTTTAAAAATGACTCATGGAGAAGAGTTGTTTGATTTTACTTTGCATAATCGGAGTTCAATTGAATCTTCAATGAGGGATATGGCGTGCACTGCTAAGATCACCATTAGATGCGATTATGTCAAAATACAAGAACGAATTTCTTGGGTTGAAAGAGCGTTGTGGATGTTGGTGGTGGTACTGGGGGTGGCAATTTCCGAGATCGGAAGACATATCACATCTAAAAGGGATCAACTTTGATTTGTCTCATGTTGTTTCCACAGCACCAACATATGATGGGGTTACCCATGTTGCTGGGAATATGTTTATGTCGATTCCTCCGCCGTACATCTTCATGAAGGTAGGTTTTTAATTTTTTTGCTAATTGTAGGCATCTAGGTGAGGTTTTTAACGTACATATACAAAAATCCCATGTAGGGACTTGAATACAACTTAGCAAAAAAATCTCGAGTGACCCCATGACTTTTTACCCCTTAAAATGACTTTTTAGATTAGTTGTTTTCTTTCTTTGGTGTAATCGGCGTTTTCCTGGGTTGCTAACGTCTTGCTAGTCCTATGGTTTAATAATACTGTCGTTTCAAAAAAAATGTGCCAACCTCCCATAAGCGACGTTGTGTGTGTTTTAGCACGCGTATCTGTGGGCTAGAACTATGAGAATTGGTGTCGCTTTCAGGGTTGTTGATACCACTCAAGAAAAAAAAACTTCGGCCATGAAGTTTTTGACGTTCTGTTTTTATCCCTTATGTTACTTCTCTTTGCAGTCTAATAGAGTTTTTTAAGTATGAAAGTCTCAATGTTGAGTTATTTTAAGAGTGTAATACACTATGCATAATGATATTTACTATCTGCATTTCAGTGGATTTTGCATGATTGGAGCGATGAAGATTGTATCAAAATCCTAAAAAATTGTCGAAAAGCACTACTTAAGGAAACTGGAAAAATAATTATTGTAGAAATCGTTCAAACATTCACAGGAAGATGTATTTTCCAGGACACACGCCTTAAATATTGATCTCGTGATGTTTTCACACTTTTCTGGTGGAAAAGAAGAACAGAAAGCGAATGGAAGAAGCTACTCGGTGGAAGGAGGGTTTCTCGTTACAATATTATCAAGATTATGCACTTCAGTCGATTATCGAGGCTTTTTCCATAATAAGGCTCACCATATCGATCTTGATTTTTATAGTATAACATTATACACACAAACAATTAATAGTTTGATTCACATCCATGACCCATTTTCTCTTCAAAAAAATCCCCTTCAATTATTAATGCCAAATAAAAAAATATTGTGGACTTAAAAGGGAATTATCCGAATCCACGTTTTTTATTTTCACTAATTCTGTAATTCATACTTATGGCAATAAAAGTATTATTTTATTTCTTATTGGTTATTTGGGTAGTTTGAATCCTTGATTATTACATGCTTGGATTTACTAATTAACTCGAGTTTATTGGCAATGGGTTATTGGTGTGGAGTACACAGGTGGGACCCAGTAAAGGGGTTTACATTTATGTGAGAGGAGGAAGGGTCAAAGGGGGTATACTTAACAACACCCAATTTATAAAATGATTAAATCATGAATAATTTAATTTATATTATATTAATAAAATATTCATGAGTGTTATTCTCGTTACTGAATGGTTAAATGGATTCTTGATGATTTGTGGTTTGTGTTTTGAATCCACAACTAACAATTAAATAGTTATGTTAGAAGAGTAATACAAAACTTTTATGGCTATTTATAATTTAAAGAAGTTTAAATAAATAATACAACATTAATATTGTATTTGTTCGAATATTTAGGACAAAAAATTAAAAGCGGGCAACTCCAATCTAGTCCATAATCGTCTACCATTTCATTACGTGGAAGACATACCTGACTCACTTAGCGGTTATGTAAACGCTTTGGACTTGAACCGAAGGACCATGCGATTTTGAATAAATGTAATTGTTAAATGTTTAAAGATGATTAAGATGATATAGTTTAATTAGAATGAGACTTGATGTAAAGGGTAATCAAATCAAGGAAATAGACGGTTTGTAGTGAAATAAAACATTAAAGATTTCAAATGATTAACAATCATATCTTAAGACATGAGAATGAAAAACGAGCTTTCTATTAGTATATGAAAAATGAGAATGAAAAACGAGCTTTCTATTAGTATATGAAAAACGAGATTTCAAATGATTAACAATCATTCTTGCCTTCGGTTAGATTTCAATTTTGGTTTCCACTTCGGCCAGGAAAAAACCGAATCGAACCGAACCGAAACGATTCGATTTCGGTTTTGATTTCCATCTCGACCGGAAAAAACGAACTGAACATACTTGGTTTCCCCAAAGACCGAAACGCTTTAAAACTATATTATTTTTGTTATATATGTAATTTTGATATATATATATATAATTTGATATTTAATAAATAAAAATACCGAGACTAAACCGAACCTTAAAAAGTTTTGGAATGAGAGAACGATGGATGGAGATGCGAAAGCCATAGATAGAGAAAACGAGAGGGATGAGGGATGATTCCAATGAATTCCGATGATATATGACTTGGAATGACAAATTCCTTGATTTAAGTGAACCAAGCGAACAACATGTAAATTTGTCATTGGAATTCATCATTTAAATTCCTTCGAATTCCACCCAAATTCTGCGACAAACGCCCCAATTAGTTCTTGTTTTGACTCCAGTTCTCAAGTTACTTCTTGCCCTTATGAAATTCTTATTTGAACCTCTTTCATATATATATATATACATGGTTTTTAAAATCAGTTGAGGTGTACACCTGAGGCGAGGTGATCCGAAAATCGTTTTTGAATAGACTTGGTAAAAATTGACCCTACTCGCTAACTTGACACAAAATAAACGGGTTTGAGTAATAAATTTCAATCCGTTTAAGTAAATGGATTGACATGACAAGAAAATTAAATGGGTAAGGTCGCGTAGTAAAAAAGATCAACTCGAAAATTATCCGACTAACCAATTTATATACGTGTGTGTGTGTAAAGTTTTTTTTTTACTAATTTACTATTTATCTTTGAGAAGTTGGGCTAGGTAAATTGGCAACCCAAAAACGATTAAAAGTCTAAACTCTTAAGTCTAAATTTTCTAACCATAGTCAACCTCAGTCAACAACCGCTTCTCACTAAGAGTTACTCGATTTCAATTTCATTTTTTCGCTTATTTGGATTTTAATTTACGGATTTTGATTCGAACTTATATACTTTGAATTTATAAAAATCTGGATGATTAATGTTTTTTGAAAATTTGATTTTTATTTAGAAAACGTTAAACTTTAAGGGTTAAAAGGGTCAAGCCGTTTACTAAACGGGGCGGATTATAGTTGGATTTTCTGACCCATTTATTAAACAGCCATGTTAGGGTTAGACGTTCACACCCCGTTTAACTTTGACCCCAAAAATACTTGACACGACAAATGGACGAATCTAGATCAAAAAACCTCGTGATTCTCTAATAAGTTTAGCAGAAAAATAAAATGTCAAAAACCTCAAAGTTGTAGTTTCTTTACAAAAAGTCGTAATTTCTTATTTTAAAGGTGTTATATTTAAAGTTGTACTTTTTATTTTAACAAAAAAAAGAAATTGTATTTCTATCTCAGTCGAAAAACCGATTAGCCCTTGTCTTTTTTATGCAGCCAACTTCTTTTCTCTCTCTCTCTCTCACTTCGTACAATATATATTCTTATATTACATATATATTAGTGAGACGAGAGAAATTTTCAAAATAAAAAAACAACTTTTAAAAAAAAGTAAGAAGTGAATTTCAGTACTATCACGGTCAGCAAATGCGGCTTTCTTGACCGGTCACCCCTTTTAATAATCTCTACCCTTTTTTATGAATCATGTCAATCCTTCGTGATCACATCACCGTAACGAAGACGAGTGCTAAGATTATTCGCACGTTCTTTAAAATTGATATGTTTCTCAATGAACCTTCTGTACTTATTCATGTTTAACATATGATAATAAAAACATATTATATTATATCCTTTTTTTCTCTCTCTCTTTTATATATATATATATTCATGTTTACGTATGATAAAAACGATATTATATTATATATTTTTTGGATAGAATATATTATATTATACTATATAAGATATAATAATTTGATGTATATCTATACTAGTTAACGTACCCGCGCGATGCGGCGGGTAGTGAAGACTTGTAGCAATAGTTATTCTGTAATAATATACACATTGATTGGCTACACAATCACATTTGACAATAAAAGCCCATGCATCTTAGAGAAGAGAAGTAGTTTATTAATTAACATATAAAAACTATCATGTTAGAACTATTTGATGATTAGAATCCTCAAACATGTAACGAATTATAAGATCTGAATTGTATGTAATAATGTATTTTCTCTTGCATGTACTCGTTTTGAATGGCAGAGTTATACTCTTAGTTCTTACCAGATCATCCAATCATCATCAATTGGCACTCTCGTATTTACACATGAAAAATTAATAAATATGTTAGATGACTTAAATGTAAAAGAAAAAAAAAAAGCATTTCCAGTTTGTACATGTGATGCATGATTTTAGTCATACGCTCAAACCAAATGATATTTTAGTTTGATAGAGCCACACTCATCCCCAAGTTTAGAATCTTAGGAGTTCCAAGAGTCCTTGTAATTAGAGAAGCCAATTATCAATACATAAAACTAATCCGTATACAATAAAATTCATCCTACACTTGGTTACTATAAACAATGTCAAATTTTTTATAAGTTAAGGAGTTTTTTTTCCATTGAATCTGAAATGAGTTTAATTGTTTTATATGGAGCAATGTCTTTATTTGAGGATGAGAGGCCAATGGGTTTAGAGGAGACAAAGAAAGTGATTTTTTTTTCCTAGGGCGTTTATGTATCAACTTACCAACCATGTTAGTCAAATAATATGAGAACTTGGGAAAAGACACAACTCACATCACCTTATATACCTTGGATCCAAAATGTGACAAACACCACACTAAGTGACATTAAGCACCATAGTTCATTGTTTTTTTTCTTTTTTCCGAAAGAAGGGGGGGGGGGAGGGGGTTGGCACATCATCATAATGCTACGGTTTATTTGACCAATAAAATGGCTACCAAATTTATAAACAAGCCAGGATGAAAATGATAGTGGATTAGGACCCATCACCTTGTACATTTGCTTTTCAAAATACACTTCCTTAACCAAACACCTGATCGCCATTACTAATTAATATCTCCATTGGTACCTCTGTTACCATCCTGTTACTCGAGACGCATCGCTCTTTTCTTGGCACTCTTCATAAATGGTTCGTGAGATGAAGTATATACAACACACACCAAGTCACCAAGAGATATGTGTTACCTGGTCATTGTATTTTGGAAGATGTTTTCCCTAAAAGTATTGTTTGCATTATTTTTGGGGAATTTGACAAAACTTGAGAAATCATCACCAAGAAAACATACAAATACCAATATATTAAAGGATGACAATGATTTCAAATGGTTCAATGGAAGTGGATCAATAATCCAAAACACAAAACGGAACAGGATACCAAGTACTAAAAAAACCATTCAACAACCAGATTATACCCATGAACTAAAACTCTAGAAAAAGGTGGTGATGATCAAACTGATAAGCCATCGCGCATTGATGCAAACTTAACCCTATAAGCAATTTAGAACCTATAAAAAAAATAATTGACATAGGCAAACCACCACATCCATAGAAACCATAAAACCCCATTATCAAGAGAAAAGAAGTGCTATTTTTTTTTAAATCTATCATAATCAAACCGATAAGCATATGGTGGATATTGAACCATAAAACTTGAAGAAGCCTTTATAGAGAGTGATTAACCAAAATAATCTGCAGAAAAACAATCCAAATGTTTCAAGACGACAATAATGATGAAACCATTAATCATGAAATTGGCAATTAAACAAATAAACAAATTACCTAAATCTAATCAGAAAGAAAACACGTGGGAGCATCGTGCATGAAGGCTTGTACGGAAATAGCATAAGCAAAACCCATAGAACCCATGTCATAAAGGGCAAAGGGTCGTGGAGTTGGAATTTCATCATGGCAGGGGCACAACAATGATGAATTGATGATTTAACAGGGATCATAATCATAATCATCATCCATATCTCACATATAATATTTTTCATAACCATATCCATATCAGATTACCCTCCAATATTTCTTCCATAACCATATCATAGTTTCCAAATTTTGTACCCGTAACTATTCTTTAGCCCATTTTGTTCTGTTCATTGTTTTCATCTAGTAAATTCCATCTCCATTTACACTCATGTTATAGGGATCAGGCTCAAATAATTAAAATTTGAAATAGAATAGGGTATGAACCGTAATATTTCTATATGTCGGTTGTCGTTTACTATATAGTTAGAAGCATTACAAGTTTAACACCATCATGGGATGGCATATTTAGCAAGTACATGCATCATTAAGTGATCATAAAAAATGGGAAGTAGGTTTCATGCAAAGTGAGCTACTAACTCTCTAGTTTGCCTTCTTTTTTCACTTGGTAGGGACATTAAATAGGACAGCAATTGGGTTTGTTTGTTTTTCACTGTTTTTAACATTAAATATGAAATTAATAAGAAGATGCATAATGAAGTACATAAATTAGGTAGTTTCATACCAAATCCACAAGAGATATTAATTCCCATTATGGTATCCCTCTGGAATAAGATCTATCGTGGACCTAAGTTACTTAAAAAGTGTCTCAAAAACATTCAGAGTGGTAGAACATGTATGGAAAAAACATGGAACATGAATGGTAAGGTACTGCTTACTGTGTACCCTAAATAGTGGACTTTGACCTGATGGAATTCTAGGAATAGATGGAGTATGCATTTATAATTAAGAGCCCGATACACATGCAAAGCTTTAACCATTCAGTTGCTAAATGTATTACCTCATAACCCAAAAAGTAGCAGCTAAACTTTATCTCTGGAAGGTCAACTCTTTGACGTAATCTGCAGTTTGCAAAAGAGACAAAGACCACCAAATAGTTTAGTACCTCTGTTTCTGATATAGGCGACAGGTCTAAGATTACTCTAGATTTTTTTTAAAGGCGTATATGCTATGCTTATGAATGTATTTTTAAAAAAACTAACTCTAAAATTCAAGAGGGCAGTAAATGTGCAATTTTGCATACTAAGTATGTGCTTTAAAGTTTAAACCTTTAACAAGCATTAAATTAACGGGGTCCATTAAATTCAGATATGTTTATGGAGCTTAGTTATCACCCATAGGCCCAAGATATCATATAGATTCCAATAATATGTGCTTTAAACAAGTGTGTGATTGTAGTGTCTATTGAGTTCAAATATGATTGGGGAGCCTACTTATTGCACCCCACAGTCCCAATATGTCCATGACCCTATTTTCGTACTTGCTATTGAATTCAGTAAAATGGAACATATGAAATTACCAATAAATTATAAATCAATTTCTTCATAACAAGTTCATGTGCCTCAAAATGGTTAATAATTATCTTCCATTCAGTTTTAATAATATCTCAAACATAATGGATCAATATCTACAATAAAAATAACCAAAAAGTAGGAGGAACTTACAATTTACGGGAGCACCGACCAATGCACTTGTATGAACTAAATGGTACTGAAATTGCATTTAGAAAAAAAGAAAGTTTGTTCCAAAGAGTCTCCTCCACTTCATGGTTTGGTGAATGGTGATGGAGATACCAATTAATCCATACTAACTAATTCTCCACAAAATTTCATTTCATTTTAATTTATTTTGTTATCCCTTCTACAATAATTGATGACAATGCTGGAGAAAGAGTACCTGCCTGACCCAAGCCACATTTGATATGCACCCGACAGATGTCCCATGCCACGTTTCGTGAACAGCTATGCCCGAGAATGAATTGTGACCTCCAATCATAATGATACTGATATATGTAGCCTCCCTCTTGTTTCTTCATATCCTCCTCGATTAATTGATTTGGATTTTCCTACATTAAACTATCAAGATCAACATCTTATTATTCTAACCTGAGAAGATAATTAATAAAGCAAACATATGTTAGTAATATACCAGTGGATGTAAGTAAAGAGAAAGAAAAATGAGAATGGTAACAATTTCAACAAGGGGAGTCAAACTGTTAGGTGAGGTTACTTCTAACTACCATGATATACTATTACCATAAAACAAGGGAAAGAATCTAAAACAAAAGAATTAAAATCAAAATGGTAAAGAGCAATAGCAGGGGCTGACAATTCTTTTTGAACCGCAAAAATTTTATTGCAAGAACCGAATACAAAGGTACAAAGAGACCAAAAAACACCATACGAATTCGGCCGAAACAGCCAACTAAAAAGCATGAGCAAACAGAAGGATACAGAAGAACACAGTAAAAAAAGAACACCGAACTCGAACCAAAAGCTGAGTATTAAGGTGCGGACTAAGAAGGAGAGGGATCAACAGTGGTTTATGAGGATTAAACAACCGATACCGATCCCAAACCGATCTTATCTACCTCAACAGGGGCTGATAATGGCAATGGACAGTGTAGAGAACGTTAAGTGATGAACCATCGAGAGATCGCAAAGGGTTTAAATCGTGTAGGGTTTTGAAAGATTAATAACTTATTTACCTTTTTTATAGTTGTCATAGATAGCTTTTGTAATTTTGTAATTTCCTCTCATGGTTTTCATCTACAGTCACATACCTGCAAAACCCATCAAAGATTACGCAAAATAAACACAATCCCATCAAGAAAAGTTGAATCTTTTCTTGATAATACATACCTTTTAATGGATTGTCTGTCATGTATAAGAAACAATAGAGAGTTGAAAATTGGAAACTCTTCCAAAAGTTTATAATGTCTAAAAGAAGAAAAAACACTTGATGAGCCATAGTTTTGTGAAAACCTTTCATTAGTTTAAAAGTAAATAAACATTAAAATTTTACCTGTGGGATTGCTGAATTAGAGAATTATTGGAAGCTTTGTTGGCCTAGGAAACCTGCATAAGATGAACAATTTGACAGAATCTGAAACAAAATCTGATGAGATAAATAAACCGTCAATAATCTACAGTTTCAAATATCAACAATCAACATGAATCCAACCGCCAAAATCACATCACAAAACACGGTTATAACATACAAAACAAACAAATCGATGACCTTAGAGCTAAATCGGCATGATTTGACCAATAACAACAGTCGATATAAAACATAGATCGAAACAGAAACAAAGGAGAGGAAGCAAATCAAATCACACAAACTCAGAATTTACCTCGAAATCAGCTTACTTGGTAGCGACGGAAATGGATTTATATATTTAGGGGTTTTAGGGTGCCGGTTAACGAAAAAGCGAATTGAGATTTGTATGGCGTGTACACGGAAGGGCCCTCTTCCCATGTCAGTGGTTATGATTTGGGTTTTAGTCAAGTTATGATTTGGATTTATATATATCATCCCGGCTAAAAACAACACCAACTTAACCGGGACATACGACCTAGATACAAGCACAAAAAACAACGAGAAATCAGCAAGAACACAACTTTGTAACGGTTTTCGAGAGATAAACCAAGGAGGCAAGCGCTTAGTGATTCAAAAAGATAACCTCTAAGTCCTATTTGACAACGATGCCCCTGCACCCAGCTGCTCCCTGACTGGCATGACTCATTGAAACCATCTATAGTTCGCAGATAGCAACCTGCAGCATCTAAGCTTTCTGGATCCTACTGATTCGACTGATCCCCACAGGTGTTCAGCAACATGTCAACATATCCACTGTTTTGATCTAGCGCCAAACTTTCACACGGTACAACGGCTGTCGCACTGCTGTCTTCGGACCCTAGGTAGCTTTTACTCCATGTTTCACATACAGCACCAACTTAACCTGCTGACTGCTGTCTTCAACCTGGTCTGTTAAAGTCAAAGTCATAATACTGATTAGTACAAACCAAGTTTCACGTAAAAGAAAGAAAACCATGTTGAGAGAACGAAATCGATAAGAGTGAGAGGAAACCCACTTTTCTTTGAACCATGAATCGATAGAGTGAGGGAAATCGGTCGATTGAGGTTTTGATGAGGAAATCCATCGATTGAGGGATGAAGTCAATCGCTTGAGGCACAAAATCATACATTATTTCAATCTTAGGGTTTTTTTTTAATTTTTCTAGACATCAAGTAGATGAAACAAAGCATATAGGGATCAAACCACAGAAGATGAATGATTCAGTGAAGCAAGCACAATAGAATCATATAGAAATCCAACCACATAAAATGAATATGTGAAGGCATAACCCACCCACTGAGCGACATAAACAAAAACGTATACGGTATACCTTTAAATGCAGAATAAGAAATGATTTAATTTGTTTTGTGCAAAACTAAAAGGCACATAGAAGGGTTTGTACAGCTAAGATTGGGAAATGTACATACATAAAATTCCAAGCTACAAATTTTAAGACCAGATTTGAGGACTATCACCAGAACCAGAAGAGAAATAATGTCATAGCTGATCTCAAACAAAAATCCAATCACGCGGCTCATAGATGTATCTTTTTTAGCAGAGATCGTAGACGGCAGCGATTTCCCCTCACTCCCCAAAAATATAAAAAAAATCACAAGATTGAAGTCATTGTGAAGGAATTGAAGTTGATTTAAATGTTAAAGAGATGAATAGAGATGTTACTAATCCAGAGCCAAAGATCAATTTTTTTTGTGAGTTTCTGCATACATTTCCAATTATGTGATGCAAGCAGGCCTTGGCCAACTCCTAGAATATATGGTGTTGTGCCCAAAAATTAATACATATTGCATTGAGATTTGATTGTTTGTTTAACAACATTAACGTGGATCAAATATAGGCCTATAAGAAGAAAATAATATTCATAATTTCATAAGAACCACAATTTGTAAACATGAAGCAAATATATCGAAATTATCATGTTGATCAAGTATATATACCTTGCATTTGATTTTTCATATACAATTGTAAAGGTCTTTCCTTTGTTTCTTTCCAGATTAACCTGCACACTGAAAACAATTATTAAAAAAAATGCGAACTCTATAAAACTATTTAATTAGTTTGTGCACTAATTCAAAGTTCACAGAAACTACTACGATGACAACTTTATATAATTCAAAGGAGGGGAAAACAGCATTGAAATACTTTTATTACTTTTAGACACTGAACAGAAGGAACATTCACCTTTTGCTGATAGAAACAGGGTACAACATAGTCAACAAAAATCCTCTAGAGTGTATCCTATTCCTACTTGCACTGGTAAGATCAGAGATCTTATCTACAAGAGCTTGATTGCTTTGAGCACCATGAGGAGACACAAGCATGAAATCATTCCCGTTAAATGAGCATAGTTGGTTCGAAAGTTTAATACCTTCTTACGACTGGGAGAAAGAAAATAATGTTGACGATCAGGCACTTTTCAATCACATGTGTGAGAAATTAAAGAGATTTACAACAAGAATGTGCATATATTTAGCTAAAATAAAAAAAAAATATAACATGATGGAAATATGAGTGGTAAAAGCTAAAAAAACACCACCAGAGAACCTACCTTGCATTCACCAACAACGCTTTAATTAGAGTGCCAATATATACCTTTTTACCATCTCATTTTTCTTTCACCAATGTATAAGCTTACCAACGTATAAATGGAATAATAAGGGGTTGTCTGATTAAAATAGAACCTAATACAATGGTAGAAGCAACAATATTCATGCAACCAGACCATAGCCCACTGGCATAATTCTATGGCTTGACTACGAGTACCACATATAGAATGGAGAACTACAACATAGACTTAATGGATACTATATGGTAAGCAATAAAAAATATACAGAAAATGAGGTGCTAGCCTTTACCTTCTGCTGAATGACTCCATGAGCAACTCTCATCTTGTAATGCTTAAATTACCCCAACAGTACCTATTAACCATGATGATTTGCATAAAATATTTAACAAGAACCATAGTGTGAAAGAATCTGGTCCTAGAAATCAATATGCAACTTAAAGAAGAAGATACAATCTTGATCAAGTAATAGTATTTGACAACTTAAAAACTCAAATTTATACAACCCTAAAACTAAACTCGCATGAATTGATTGCAGAAAACACATAAATAAAGAAGATTCTCACCTGGGTTTGGTGTAAATAAGTCGACGTTCAAGTATAAGTTGATGCCTTTTGTGAATTTCAAAGAACAAAAGCCAACCAGAATTGAAGCCAAAATAAGCCATAAATTTCCAATCAGTACATGGACCAAAATTTCTGCAAATATAACCAAACCCTAAAAAAATTACCCACAGAGATGGAACAATTGGAAGCCAATAATCGATAACTGGTGAGACTTGAGATAGAAAACCCAAATTGGGCAAAACCAATTCCAAATTAATCTCATATCATCATTTCCTTCAAAACCCGACTGGTGATTTGGTATAGAGAAAGAAATTTGAGAGGAACGATTGAAAGGCAGAGGGTGAGGGTTCTTGAGAATGGAAGGAATTTGAGACGTGGGGAGAGAAGTTGAGGTAGAACGTGGGAGGAATTCGATTTTAGAGAGTGTACACTGCAATAGGTATGTTGTACATAATGCATAAGAAATAGTACTGTGTAAAATAAGATGTTGAACAAATTAACTGGCATTTTGAGATATTCTCTTTATAATATAGTATAGATTTATACATATTAATAGGGCATTAAAAAAAATAAAAATCCTTTATGACATCATCATTTAATTGATTTTGTTTAATTAACCAATAAAATCACTCAATTTCATTTTGATGACATTAGCAATAATCTATAAAAAATTTAGATTAAAAATAGGAATCTTTAAATTTCAAGAATATCAACGATAGAATTGTAATAAAATGTAAACAACTTAATTTATATCTATTCTTAATATTTACTAATATAAATAAATTAAAAAAATATTCAATATTATACTCATTTTGAAGGTATGGTCGAGACGATTATAAGGGTGTAATTTATAAAAAAAAAACAAAAAACTTAAATGGTTTTAATTCATATACATTATTTACCTTAATATGATAAGAATGTAAAGTGAAAATTGAAAAACTAAGGGGTAATAAGTAATTTAATCAAATAATTATAAGGATACAAAATGTAAATTATAGAAGGGAAACTAATAAATTAATGAGAAGTTTTAGGTATGTAAATTTTGGAAAAAAAATGGAAATTGATTATGACATCATCATTTGATATGATTTGTTTAATTGACCAATAAAATCACTCAATTTCATTTTGATGATATCAGCAAAAACCTTCTTTTAATATATATATAGATTTCTATTTCTATCTATATATATAAATGTTTAATATAATCATAATAAAAATAGATATTATATTATATCTTTTCTAGATAGAATATATTATACTATATAATATATTTGATGTGAATGTTTTCTTACCATAAATGGGCAAGCTGGATGTATATCTATATTTCTATTTTATATCTATATATTACATGTTTAACATATCATAATAAAAATAGATATTATATTATATCTTTTCTAGATAGAATCTATTATACTATACCATATAATATATTTGATGTATATGGAGGTTGTTCATACCATACCAACTTCCATCTAAAAAATACAAAAGAACCTGCTAAGGGGTGCTTGGTTCATTTTAGGGAATGAAAATGGAAATGAAAATGGGAATGGAAATGAGCATTGTATTGTTGCTGCTTGGTTAACCCACTATAATCAATGAAAAATTGTTTCATATTAAAAAAATATTTTCCTCCACTTCTAAAATACAAAAGATGTTCTATTTAACATCAAAAGATGGAATGACGTATGGAAAAAAGAACTGAGTAGAAAGAAAATTTCCATTCCCCCCAATTTGGTCAGGAATGGAAATTAATGAATCTGCAGGAATGATTCCATTAGATAATATCAGACCAAGCAACATTATTCATTGTCATTCCCATTTCTTACCCTGCAATACCCCCAACCAAGATCCGCGTACATTTTGTAAAAAGTAATTATATTATATTACATGACTTAAAGTAATTAGATTATATAATACTAAAATCATATTAATTTGTTGACATATTTTGACATTTAATTTGAATATCATTTTTATAAAATCATATATATGATCTTACATTCATATATAATTTCACATTAACATTTGTGCAAAATCATATATGATACTTAAATTATATGTGATTTTGTTGACATAACTAATATTGTAATTTATTTTGATCTTATATTTATTCAAATAATTTACACAATGGAGTTGTATTTTAATTAAGTATGAGTGGGATGGTTGGATTAACATTTTACATGCAATAGATCATGGGTGGATTAACATTTTACATGCAATAGATCATGGGTTTGGATGGGGCGGTAAACTAACAGAACGAACAAGAAAGGAGGCTTGTTGATATTCATTCGGTTAACTTTACCGAACAAATAAACGGACATGAACGGTAAATGAATGAAATTTTTTGAGTTCTTGTCTGTTTGTTAAGAAAACACGCATGCTTATGTTTGTTTGTTTATGTTTGTTCATTAATAGTTAAACAAGCGAACATGAATGAGCATAAACAAATTTAACGAATCAAATGAACAAAAAACAACTACCATACTCATCATTTCGTTCGTAAAAAATAAAATAACAAAATGAATAGCCAAAATGAACAACAATTTCCGACACGACCCGCCAATCCGACACGACACCATACGAAGATAAACGGGTTTGGGTTGAGGTTTTTGACCCGCCAATTTCGCAGGTCATGTTCTGGTTGACCCACGAACCCGTTTATCTTTTGATTACTTATTTTTATATATATAAATAAAAATAACATATTTAGTTTGACTCTTTGACTTTTGAGCGCCCAAATAAGTGAATAACCCTAACGTACATCAGTAACATGCGTGTCTAAAACCTAAATTGACACTCACGTTCAAAACTTCAAATCAATCTCTCTCGACACTCACGTTCAAATCGAACTCCTTGCCGACTTCAATCGCCGTCGCCGGCCTTCGTCTGCCGTCGTCGGCCTTCAATCTGCCAATTTCAACTTTGGTAATTTCAACTATGACCTGCCAACTCGTTTATGAGCCATCAACCCGTGTCTGAGCTGCCAACCCGTGAGACGACCTGTCATGGGTTAGGGTTGAAGATTTCGACACGATTAGTTAAACGGGCCATGTCATAGGCTGATGTCTTTGACCCGTCAACCCAAAACGACACGTATGCCGCCCCTAATAAAAAACTTACCAGTGTGTAAATATTTAAAATTTTGTTAAACAATAGATTACTAATTTTAAATACATTAATTAAAATAAATAATTATATTTAGACAATTATTATTCTGGAAATATGTTGCTTATTTTCTCTTTCTGATAGCTATGGACAAAGAAGATGCATGGTGGGAGTAAATCTAATGAGACAGCCTTCAAATGTGCAATGCAAGATTGCGTTCACATAGAGATCTTGATCTCTTTCTAATTTCAACAATTGTCTCTATAAATTAACGTGGGTTGTCTTCAGGTTTTTCTCCCATAACTCCATTGAAATCTATAACATTTTACGCTACAATGAACACCAAAATGGAACAGAAAGTTATGCAATGTTGAGAGGCCAGGCGCAAATATTGCGGTACTTATACGGTATTTTTGATGGTATGGCTCTAAGATGTTGTGTTGAGCTTCGTATAGCTGACATAATAAGCAACCACGGTCGTCCCGCCACTTTGTCTGAAATCGCTGCTAGTATTGACTCAGTGTCAATAAACATGGACGGGCTTGGTCGACTCATGAAGTTCTTGGTTTACAAAAACGTGTTTGATGAAGTGCTTCAACCAGAAAAGGGAAAGGGTGAGGGAGAAAAAGCTTACTCGTTAAACTATTGTTCTCAGTGGTTGTTAATTGATACGAATGTGACATTGGCACCAATGGTTCGGATGCGGACGGACCCATCAATGTTTTGCCTCTGCATGCACTGAGTCGATCGATTAAAGAAGGTGGTACATCGTTTAAATTGACTCATGGAGAAGAGTTATTTGATTTTTCTTTGCTTGACTCGGAGTTCAACAGGATCTTCAACGAAGGTATGGCGTGCACTGCTAAGATCACCATAGATGCGATCTTGTCAAAGTACAAGAATGGATTTCTTGGGTTGAAAGGAAGCATTGTGGATGTTGGTGGTGGCACTGGGGTGGCAATTTCAGAGATTGTGAAGACATATCCACATCTAAAAGGGATCAACTTTGATTTGTCTCATGTTATTTTCACTGCCCCAACATATGATGGGGTTACCCATGTCGCTGGGAATATGTTTAAGGCGATTCCTCGTGCTGATACAATCTTCATGAAAGTAAGTTTTTTTTTAATTTTTTTTTGATAATTGCATGTATCTGGGTAAGGTTATACGTACCTCAAAAAATTCCTTGTAGGCCTTAAATACCGCAACTAGGAAAATTTCCAATCACCCTGAGGGGATTCTAGCTATTGACCTATAGGGAGCCCCAAGGTCCAACAGTTATTTGTTCATTGTGCTAGACATCTAGATTTTTGTTCATAACCAAATCAATCCTCTAATTCAATGAGAATGTGCCAACCTTGTGAATTAGTGGTGTGGTTCATATCACTCAAGAAAGAAGAAAAAAAAACTTTGTTCATGATGTTCATTTTTTTAGCCACTTATTTTTGCTTCTCTTTACAGTCTAATAAAAAGTTTTAAATATAAAAGTCTTAGCGTTGTGTTATAGTTATATTTTTAAATAGTGTATACAATATGGATAATGATATTACTCTTTGCATTTCAGTGGATTTTGCACGATTGGAGCGATGAAGATTGTATCAAGATTCTTAAAAATTGTCGGAAGGCACTACTTAAGAAAACTGGAAAAATAATTATTGTAGAAATCGTTCAACATTCCACAGAAGATGATCTTTTCCAGGACACACACCTTACATATGATCTCGTGATGTTTTCACACTTTTCTAGTGGAAAAGAAAGAACAGAAAGCGAATGGAAGAAGCTACTCGATGAAGGTGGCTTTTCTCGTTACAATATCATCAAGATTCATGCACTTCAGTCAATTATCGAGGCTTTTCCATAGTAAGATTCACCCACATATAGAGGAATAAAATAGTTTGATTCACATCCATAATCCATTTTCTCTTCAGAAAATCTCCTTTAATTATTGATGCCAAATAAAAAATATTGTTGACTTCAAGGAATTATTCAAATACATGTTATATTATTTTCACTAATCCATACTTGTAGCAATAAATATTATTTATAATCCCAAGATCTTTTATAAGTACCATATCACTTTGCTAAATATCTAGCTCGTATCGCTAGAAGTATGCCTTAATGATCCTATTTGATTTTTGTGAGGTATATATATTATATATATATATATATATGGACTTTCTTTTGTGAACCTTTTTTTTGTGTGAACTTGTGAACTTTCTCCAAAAAGACGATTATATGATGAAATTAGTTCTTGAAATTGTTTAATATGATGAAATTATATCATATGATACATTTTTTGTTGAAATTGTTTCATATTTCGGTGGTTTTACGTGAAATCAAAAGGTTTCATAAAAATATATGAAACAGTTTCATAAGAATGGAAAAGTTACGTAAAAAAATACCGAAATATGAAACATTTTCATCAAAAAATGAATCATATAATATAATTTCATCATATTAAACAATTTTATGAATCAATTTCATTGATTTAACCTATGAAATCGTCTTTTTGGAGAAAGTTCACAAGTTCACACAAAAAAAAAGTTTAAAAAAGAAAATATATATATATATAATATCATAGTATTTGATTAAAAAAGTCGTTAAAAAAATTGTTTTTTAGTTGGTTTTCACGGATATTCACTAATAAAATGGTTTTTATTTGATTAACACTCTATATACCTATATATATATAGGTATATAGGTAAGGGGTGGATTCAAATACAAACCACTTTTTGGTTGTAAACGTGAGGACAACCTAGAGCGCGCCGCGTGTCAGTCTGAATTTTCTGCGACTAAGCTTTATTCATAATGAAAAACACTATTATTCAGACTAAATAAAGCGTTATTCAGTATGAATAAAGCTTAGTCGCAAAAAAATCAGACTGACACGCGCGACTTGTGTGCATAAAGCCCGCGACTTAGCCTTATTCATTATGAATATAATGTTATTCACAATGAATAATACTAAGTCGCGGGTTTAAGTCGCACGTGGCAGTCTGAATTTTTGTCACGTGTCGTGCTGTCGGCTGTCCTCACGTTCACAACCAAAAAGTGGTTTGTATTTGAACTTTTCTCTATAGAGTGTCAATATATATAGCTAGATCAATTTCAGAAACTAAAAAAACATGCGTTAATGTTTCTGAAATTGATCTAGGTATATATATATATATATATTAACACTCTATATACCTATATACATATACTAGATCAATTTCAGAAACATTAACGCATGTTTTTTAGTATATGAGATTTTTCCCGAAAAAGCAATATTGACCTAGTGATGTACATACTTAATGACCTGATGAGTTCAAACGGTTTTCATCTTTAAATATATAATTGTAAACTAAAAAGATGTAATATGAATCACAATTTCTAAAATGAAATATATTAAATATAAAAGCAACATCTTTTTACTTAACTCTCTTTTAGTATCTCAATCTTCTTTATCTAGTTATTGCCCATTTTTGGTTCCGGCTGACTGAGACCGGTTATTACTTATTAAAACCGTTCCGGTTTACGATTGTGACTTATTCCATTAAGCCTTTTATAGAAGTGGACTGTATCTTTGGGCCATATTGATAAGCCCAATCCAATACAAAATTTTGTAAGCCACTTTTTGAAGTTTGGACTTTGGAGTATCAATGTATCATGTAGACTTATCATATCTAAACTGGACTTCCTCATATTTTATTTAGAGTAAACTACGGATTTGGTCCTCGTGGTTTGATAGTTTTTATGGATTTGGTCCCTAAACTTTAATAATTATAGATTTGGTCCTTGTAGTTTGCAAATTCTATTGGATTTGGTCCTTGTGGTTTGCAAATTCTATTAGATTTGGTTCTTATGGTTTGCAAATTCTATTGGATTTGGTCCCTACCTATTTGCACTACCAGGGACCAAATCCAATAGAATTGCAAACCACAAGGACCGAATCTGTAATTATTAAAGTTTGGAGACCAAATCCGTAAAAACCACCAAACCACGAGGACCAAATCCGCAATTTACTCTTTTATTTATTAAACGCTGTATATGTTTTAAGTTTTAACAAATAATTATTACTTTTTAAATTATATGTCAAAAAATATCATACTTATTAATGTGTTAATCTTTTTAAATAAAAACTTCTAAACATCAGTTTATAAATGAGTATCTATATGAAATAAGTTAGATAAGAATTAATGTTTAATTATAACTTAGTTTAATTACATATAATATTATGTTGTTTCAATAAGATTATATGATAAACCAAAAAACTTACCAAAAACAAATTTTGTAGCATTTTATAAAGAAAAATACACAAAAGATTAAATCTTGGCTGCAATGAAATCTATGTTGTAATTTAAAATACTAACATTAACGTTTTAATGCTCAAGAACTTTAAACTTTTTTTTTTAAATCTTCTTAATAACTTCAAAAAATGTAAGATATAGATGGTATAACTAACATTTAAATACAAACACAGATATCAATAATATTGTTTTCTTTTTGTACCGTGTTTAATTGTATATTTTTAAATTACCTATCTCATCTTCGTCATCAACATTATTCATACTATTTAGCTTTTGAAGGAAACGAAATAAAACATTTGAATTTTTCATATACTAATAATATTTTTTTTATTTAAAATATTGATATATTACAAAATATAATGCCAAATCATTTCTAGTCATTTATTAAATTGTTACTAACAATGTTTGGTTTTATGATAAAATAAAGGAAAAAAACTAAAAAAACAGGTTTATCTTAATAGTTAACGGATAAGTTGAACAACCATTAGTATGAATGATCAAATCCATAACAAACTGTATACGTAGAAGTTTGTTTCGTAGTAACGAAGGTAAAAGATCAAATCCGTAAAATTAATATATCTTATAAACCAAATAAATAATAAATAAATATAAACTTAAAAGTCCTATACAATACTTTATTAGGATGTATTAGTAGATCATAGTTTGTTTTAGTTTTAAAAAGATTTATATAATGAACTTTTTATATATTTATGACATGATAAAAGGCAAGATTAAGAAGCACACATGTTAGTTGGTGGGTGGATGTTTTGGGTTCTTTATTTTTATGTGGGTGTTTAAAGTGTTTGACTTAATGTTGCATATGGTTAGTGGTTGTCTCCTTAGCCAATCTATATACGGGTTGATGATGACTTGTTTTCTTGATATTGGTCCATTAACTCTTTGGATAATCTCTAAATTAAAGTGGATTATTATATAAATAATGTTATATTGTTTATTATATAAATAATCTTAAATTTTGAAAGGTTGTGATGGTTTAGTGATGCAGGATGAAAGCACATTAGATACATTATAAAATGAATGAAATGGAAGCGTGAAACATGTAAAAATATCTAATATTAAAGAGAATTTGAAGTAACTATAAGGATGGTGGTGTACTGATAAAAGGTCTAGGGGATGTAATGGAATCTTTCATCTCTGGACTTAGCGATTGTTCGGTTCAATTTCCCATATTTTGTTGCTTGATTTATAAATATATTATATAATGATAAAGCAAATAACAATATTAATTATAGAGGAGTTGGAAACCGTGGTCCATGGTAGAGACAGTGATGGTGACAATGAGCTTGACTATGGTGTGATGGCGGCAAAGGTGATGGTGGTGGTGGTGACGATGACCGTGATGGTGGTGTAGATAGCAACGATGATGGTGGTTGTAATGGTGTTGTCGGTGGTGGTAATGGCGTAGTGGCAACACGGTGGTGGTTGATGATGGTGGCAATAATGGTGGTGTTGGCAGTAATGGAGGTGGCAGTGGTGGAAACGATGGCTGCAACAATGACGACGGTGGTGGCTAGCAACGGTGGTAGTAGTAATGTGGTGGTGGTGGGTGGAAGTGGCAACGATCATCATTGTAGAATGGAATATAATCAAGAAAATATAATGGCATGTTAGTCATTCTAAAAAGGTTGGATACTATGTAACTGGAATTCCTTACAAAAACCTTAGGAATTAAAGTTCCATCATATGTAGAATCATAATTTCATACTAAAACTAATAGAATGAATGAAATGCGTGAATGAAATAGATATTTTCAATTTATTTCATGTTCCAGTAGATTCCAATGAATCAAAGACCACTTAAGAACGTTTGTTACTCAAAAGGTTCATTAAAGTTTTAGTAATTCTTGCCTCTATAATAATATAAAGAACAAAAGGGATAAAAGGTTGTTAGAGCATCTCCAACAGCATTGCTAAACTTTTTTCTAAAATAGAGAAAACAAGCTAAAATCTCTAAAAACATTTTCTATCATCTCCAACAGCTTTGCTATTTTAGAGAAACAATCATTATTTAAATTATTAAAGTATTCAATACATTTAGTATTTCAATAAAAAAAAATTAACCAACTTTTAAACAATTGGTGGGATGGATTAAAAAGTAGTTTCTCTCTTCTCATATAAAAATTTTAGAGAAATCTCTAAATTTGGAGAAAACTCAAACTTCTTCTATTTTAGCAATCCATTTAGCAATGCTGTTGGAGCATTTTTAGAAGAAAAAAACACCAATTTTGCTATTTTAGCAATGCTGTTGGAGATGCTCTTAAGCATTTAATTTTCTGATAACATTGTTTTTATGCTACTACATGAAAGGATTAACAATTCTACATTTAAATTTAAACACTAGGATACGACCAAAGACGACTCATTATGAAAAGAGCATTAAAATTTATCAAATAATAAACAAGTCGACGCTAATATTAATGTATTTAGATTCATGTTGTTTATTTCTTTAATTTGATCTTTTATTCATGTTTTCTCCAATAATCATAGTTTTAGTATTATGTTAAATGCATATGCAATGATTTGATATTATATGGATTGTTATATATTCAAAAATAACATCAATGCATTTAGAGAGAAGAATCGTGTCTTCTTTTAGCTTAATAACAAAAAACAAGCTTGTTGAATGTCTAGCCCATTTGTTATGTTAAATTTCTACCATATATTTTTGTTTATATGACCGACATAAGTTAGGTCATGATCAATGCATTAATTAACTGAAACTAATTATATCGGTCTCAAACTTCCAATCCATATGCCTTTTGACTTTTATACGCTAGTGATTCATATTTCTTAAATTATTATGTATGTTTGTTAAATAGTATCTTTTAACAAAAAAAATATTATAGGGTTATTTGACAGTTGTAGAATTGTTTTGTGTTGGATGATTAAGTTGTCAGAATGATTAAGAGGCTCTTATGATATAGTGCAGGATGAAATATGGTAGTTACGTAATTGTTAAGAATGAAACCATCCTAAAAAAACATGATTAGGTCCTGAAAATTGTTCAAATTTTATGGCTTTAGGTCTCACTTGAGCCGGGCCATGTAGACTCGCTAGGCTACTAAATTTTCATCGAATTTCGAGCATCAAACTTTAGGTCTCACATGCCTTAAACAGTACGCCAGAACTAGCATAGAAGTAGCTTGTTAATCCTTCTACCTTAGATTCAAATTCAGGCGTTTCCAAATTGTGACTACTGGATTAACTCAGGACGACATGCTTTAGCTATCGGTAAACTTTGCCAAAATTAGTTGAAGCAAAGACTCGGATACTTTTCCCAAAAAAATTAATCGAAACTGAAATTGGTATAATTCTATTTAGATATTTTCATTTTTAGTTTACGTGGTTCTTTGTTTCAAAAAATTTGTGAAGGGTTATTTTCAAGATCTCTTAAATTACATAAAAATATTTATTAATACAAAATATCTAATAATTTTCAAAGGATGTGGATGACACGTGTAAGTTTGTAGAAGAGTAGTGAGTGTGAAATGTCAAATGTGAAGATATATATAAGCCACATAACAAATGTGGGCCCCATTGCATATTGCAGAGTACTCCACTCCATCAAGTCAAGAAATATGGGCCTGAAATTCTATGAAGAGACAAAAATCATTTAATTTCCTTTTTGTTACAATATTAAAATATGTGTATTTTAAATTACAGTAAATTTAAATGTGATTTTAATTGAAATTAGCTATTTAAGAATTTCTTTAACATCCCCTAATTATTTCCCTTTAAAAAATTTAAAATATCCAATTTTTTTGCTAAAAGGGGAAAAACGTAAAAAACAACCTTTGTTAATAGCAAAAATGTTTTAAAATTTACATTTTGGTCCCTGAATGACATATATCTTTGGTCCCTGAATGATAAACTTTTATGTTTTCAACCCTTCTTGCTATTAGCGAAGATTGTTTTTAGTGGAGTTCTCTTTTTAACGGATAAGTTGGCTATTTTGAAGGTTTTGACAAGAAAATGGTTAGGAGTTATTAAATGTATTTTTAAACGGCTAAAAGAATTAATTTATTTTTTAATAACCCTTTTTCAAAATATAAATATTAAAAAAAATACAAACACTTTTATCTTTTTGAGTTATTTACAAATTAGCTGACAATAAGAACAGTAACTTTGTTCTTAGTGGACCGTCTTTACAGCAATAATGGATCCAAGATTTTTTTTTCTAGTGGGATCGCTTTTAAGATATATTAAAGGTCTACAAAGTTTTTCAATATATTTTTAGCCTAATTCCACCATTTCAAAATGATTTAAGTTTTGTTGATTATATCAAAGTATTTTTACATTTTTTGATTGGTTTTGAATGGTTTATTTGTTTTTTTTTTCTTTTGATTCCAAAAGACTCTTTTTGGTTGATTTCAAAGTAATTTTTTGATTGATGAAGTCCCAACCGGAAAATCAATGGGAGACACAATGATAAAAGATTAAAAAAAAAAACTTTGTTTTTTACATAAGAAAGTTTGTTTTTTTTTTTCAAGAAGGGGGGGGGGGGGGGGGGGGGGGGGGGGGGGATCCCCTCACACCAAGACATGTGAATCCACCCCTCTTCATGGGTTAAGTTAAATAGAGACTTTTAAGATATGGCCATTTTTGTATGTTAACTTGTATATTAAAATAGACAAAAGTAGAAAGAGATAAAAAGAATCTTCAGATTTAGAGAAATCTCTAAAACTTTATAAAAAGTTAATATTTTCTATCATTGTAAGACGAGTTGTTACAAACTACCACACTTAAATGCCTACGTCCTCATCAGGCTGGCTTATAATCTTCCTTCATGTGATTGGTGCGGATTTGACTAGTAACTATTAACACTAAGATCCATAGAAACCCTCAAATTAGGTCTCACTTTTCCTAAATCATAATTAGTATAAAACATCTAAGAATTTAGAGCAAGTGTTATATGACCTTTTTGAAAATAGTTAAGATGTTCAAAGAAAGAACCGCCTAAACTCTAAAGTGGTGATTTTTTTTTCAAATATGCATACAATGACTTCCATAAAATAGTGTATGATCAAGTTTTTCAATAACAAGATATACTTGAAATGAAGTTTGCAATACACTACAAATAATCATTTTGACATGTATCTAATTTAATAGGGCATATTAAACTCACATGCTAGGTTTTTTAGAGAAAACTTAGAAACTTGGCAAGAACCCTACACTTATATCTTCTAGATTAAAGACTCTATTAAATGTCTTCAATATTGTCAAAAAGGTTACCTTGAAAAGCCCTGAATTCGGAGTAAATGAAGAGAGAGCAAAAGAAAAGGAATGATGAGGAGTAAATGAGCATGAGTTAACATAAATCACCCTATTTACACACGACTAGACTTTAGGGACCATCGCTGTCAATGCTAGGGTCACGGTGTAAAGATCTCTTGCATCCCAAACCACTCACAGTTGGTACACAAACGCGACCGCTGTTCGCGGTGTTAGGTTTGTGACTTAAGGATTTCCCGGCCCCAAATCGGACCACCTACGATACATAAGATACAAGCTTCGCCTCAGGATTCAAGGATCTCGATTTACATCTAATGCACAAAATGTAACTTTTTCAACAAAAATTTAAGGGTTAACTCACCCTCCTTAGCTATGCCAAAGTCGACAGTGAGTTTAATTAACGCCATTTTCTTAAATGAAGTAACATTATACAAGTTTAATATGAAAATCATGGATGTTACAAGTTGTTGCACTTATGCTTGACTAACATTGCCTAAGAGAAATTAAGATTAAATGTGCAAGAAAAGAATAATATTTTATTAATATACTTAACATCAGAACTGTTAAATCGAACTTTCATATCTTATTAGAAAAAAAGAGCATATCATAGATGTTAAAAATGCTCTTACAACATGCTTATTATCTTAACAAATAGTAAAACTAAGTTTTTTAAAATAAATCAATAGAGATGTTATGTAATAAAAATAAAATAATTTGATTGTTCTCAAATATATATTTTTGTAACATTAAACGACTAAACTGTTAGTTTTTTCAAATGAAAAATGGAAGAGATTGGAGAAAGTATCAAACAAACTTTATTATTTTTAATTTATCAAGTCCTTGGATCTTTTTTTTTTTAAGATGAAAAAGATTTTTCTCATTTTAAATATTAAACTTTTAAACATTTATTAACCATCGAACTTTTATAAATTGGTTACTTATAATTCTTTTTACAACAGAAAAACTACAAGCCACTGGCTAGAGAATGTTTTACCAAGAAAACTCTCCATCCCTCATAGCCTTACCGTCGTTTGCTCTCAATCACCGTCGATAGCTGCCATTGGCATTATCTCTCTTTTCTTAATTGGTTATAAGCTTTGAGTTATAAAAAATTTATTTATTATAGAATTCAACAATTTAATCGTTTAGGATAAAGATATTCAATGGTTTATTTATAAAATAACTGAAACTTGAATTGATTTATTGGATCTCTATGAAGTTTTTCTATAAATAATAGATGTCTTGGATTTAAAATGCAAGTGAAAACTAAAATCCATTAATAACGTGTCAAAATCACTAAAATATTATATAATATCTTCATTTGACAATTTCAGACTTTTTGAAAATATAATAAAATACAAAAAGAAAAGGAGTTCTGCCTAACATTTGTTATAATTAAATACAAAATAAACACCAAAATGATGTGGAGGCCATGTGTGGATGTCATCAAAATAGGTACATTTCATGAAGTGATCATGGGTCGGGTAAGGTTCATCCAACAACATTTTCACTATAATACTTAAAAGTAAATTATACACTATTAAAAAATTGTATATTATAGACGGACAACTAAAAGCAAATAAGAATTTTTGATTATTTTTCGATGATTTACCAACTGTTGTTTTTCATTTTATTTTGTAATAAGTCGTTGGAAAACCGTCGAAAAACTATCAGAAAATCGTCGGTAACTCGTTGAAAAGCCATCAATATATGAAACAGTCAAAAATCAGTCAGTAAGAGTCATCAGTAAAGGAAACAGTCGGCAAGCAGTCCGTAAAAATCCTCAAATAAACCGTTGGTAGATTTTACCGACTAGGTTTTTAGCTATGCTCATTTCGTCGGAATACCATCGATAAAACCGATTTCCAACCGTTTCTAACTGTTTCGACTGTCGGTAATATCCTTTTTTGGTGATGATACTCGTTTGTCTATCCAGTTATTATTCACTATTAAATTATGCTCTTATTTCATGTTAATTATAATTTTATTTTTTATGGTAGTCATTTTATTTTGTTAGTTAGACTAGCTCTAGTTAAAAACATTAGTTAATTAAAGGATAATTAGGTTGTTTTTATCATTTTTGTCTTTTTCCATTAAAAAAGATAGAACAACAGTTAATATTTGAGTAAATCCAAAAAGTTAATGTTTAATCAATTTTTTTGGTAAAACTCAAAAAACAACGTTTAATTATCATATTTTAAATACACTCCATAAATATTAAAATAAAATTATACATACTCACATCATAATTGACTAATTAAAGATGACGGCTTTGACGGTCAACGTCGCAATTTTTGACTAGTCAACTATGATCCCAACCGTATCAACGATTGAGATCACTTCTCTATTTCATATTTTTTTAACCCTTCTCATTTGAATCTTTCTCTTTCTCTCTCTATATATACACACATAAATTAGGGGTGTACAACAGCCAGCGTTCGAGTCAGGTTCAAAAGTTCGAATATCCATAATTTTCAAAGGTAATATAAGGAGCCTAATTCAAAATCAACAACATTGACGTCCATATTCGGCAAACCTGAACCAAATCGCCTTGCGCAACATCCATTGTCCATTTGAAAACATCCAAGTAGTTCCAAAGTCATGTTATGGAACTAAATTAAGAAGCCACCGATAGCAGCAAACGAACACAGTCGACACACATGTGGCAGTGGCCTTATAAACCTCAATATCTCATCGCCTTGATAGTCAATAGAATCGAGAGAGAGATTCGAGTGCTTCTGTCGGGTACGGGTATAGTCGGATTTTTTGGGTGGGGTCGGGTTTTGCTCACTCCTAACACATATATATAGTATTATATAATCTAATATAAAGTAAAAAAGACAACAAAATTGTAAAAGACTAAAATACCCTTATGTTAACTAACATTTTTAACTGAAGTTAGCTCGAAATGTCTGGTAGTGGCTGAAACGAGAATTAGTATAGAATAAAGACCAAACTTAATAGTAAATGACAACCAACCAACCATAAGGACCAAAAATGTCATTTACTCATACTTTTATTTATTATACATTTTTATAAATAAAACATTTAAAAAAAACTATTAAACATACAAGTATAAATAATATGATGAATAGCGTAATAGATATATACAATAAATAGAACTTGTTAAATAATACTATTAAAGGTTTTTAGATAAATTTTTTATACTTGCATAACACTTAAATAACTCACATGTTTCATATTCAATGAAGTTTTAATCATATAATGAACATCATCTTTAACATAAATTGACTCATATTTACATAAATATGTCAAAAATATTTACTTAGGGTTTTCAAATAAAAATTGCTTACCAACACTAATTTAAACTCATAATTTCTTTTTATATATTCTACTATTTCAGCTAATGACATATGAAGAAGATGCTTTCTAGCGTTTTTGTACACAATTCTTGCTTCTTTATTTTTATTTTTCTTATAATAATTAATGTCACAAGTACGATATTTTTAACAATAAAGATTTGATGTTGAATAAAATACATCTATTGATATTGACATCAAATCCAAACATAATTTGATTAGATATAAAACCTGAAACTTCTACTTATCCTTTATCCACTGATTGATACTAAAACACTATAAACAAATTAATTTTTCATATCCATGAGTTTTTATTTGTTAATATAGATTTTTTTCAATAAACCATTACTCCATTCTTCAAACAATAATCACATTTTTAAGTTTTGGTTGCCTTACATATATCTAATGTTCTTTTTTAATGACATCATGATCTTGTTTTATATATTTTTTGTTATTGATCATTTTTAAGTGGCATTGATTTTATGTTTATTTTCTTACACCATATATTAATTCAATTATTCAAATATCCAAGCTAATATTATAACAATAAAAAATCATAAGAGGTGTCATGTTTCTATTCAATACAACACATGTAGGGATCGTACTTCATGTAACATGTTCTTCTACATGTCTTATCTTATCTATACGTATCAATTATTTCTCAATAGTTTGGAAGTTCAAATAAAATGGTATTTATATTTTTTTTCGGTGGATTTACAATGATATTTTAATAATAGTGCTTGTATTTATATGTTTCTTGCAAGTAAAAAAGAAAATTATGTATTTTGTGTTTCTTTTATCGTGGAAGCACACAATTATTGGTTCTCGATAAAACATAGAAAGCCAATAGATACGTTTTTAAAAACAGTTGAACGCAATTATCGTCATTTATTAATGATGTAATTATGTTTTTACTTCAAAGCGTAAAAAACCAACAAATATGTCTTAAAAAAACATGAATTCATTATTTAAAGGTCATTTTTTGGCAATATATAATACCTTTTTTTCCCTTTAAAACGTAAAAGGTACATAGATACGCGTTAAAAAAACTGAAAATCATCGTTTAAACGTAATTCCTAGATGATGCAACTTCTTTAAGGTTAACCGTATTTCTCGTGTCTTTTTCCAAAGTTAACATAAAATACGATTGAATATATACATCAATAAAACAGTTTTAACAAGTACTCGCTATCAACATATACAAAATCCCATAACTCCACAAGATTTCAAAACATCTAGTTCGACACTAAAGAAACAAAAGGGCAAACAAGAAACTAACTTTCGGCCTAACATCCTCTCCCTAATCCTCCTCTCTTAATGCCAAAAAGAAACCGAAAAGGCGGAAAGAAAAGATAACAGAAAGACTTTCCACAAGTCAATGTCACCACTCTCCCAAAAACATCATATTTACTTGGTTATCAACCATACCGATACCCCATAAAGTAGTTAAAATCATGGTGTTGTACATTCAACTGTTTTAGCCAGCAACCAGCCACGTTCAAAAGTGAAACAAGCTTTTCTTGGTCTTTGCCACTCTTACACGATATCCACACATCCCCTTGCATCTTGTAAGTGGCAAGTCCAAACGGAGGGAGTTGGATTCCTTCTTCCTCTTTGTCTTTCTTCTTTACCGAGAATCCATTCTGATCTTCATTATCTGTATCTGGATTCATCAATTTCATACTAGGTAAACTTTTATATAAAGATTCCCTCTAAATAACAAGATAAGCAAATCACATACCTTGAAATGATGATGAAAGGGTGTGGTAAGTGAGGAAACATGTCGACAAGTCCTTTATGGTCCTTCCCAATGGAATGTGATATATTGGGTACCTAAAATATATTAACCACATACTAATGTCACAAGGGAAAAATACCAATTATAAGGACAAAAATAGTTATTTAGATATGACATAAATGATTACCATGTACTTCCATGTGCTCATTATGCACGATAAATAGTGTGTAATCATTTCTTATAAATCTGGTTGATTTGTTACATCACGTACACATGATCACATGATATAATAAGGGGAATGCTATTTGCACCCCTTAAATTAAGTCATTTTGTATTTTTGTGTATTAGAAATGTAAAAAGATGTGTGTGAGGTAAAAAAAACTAAAAATTATTTACAGGGGTGCTTTTAGCAATCCATAAGGGGTGCAATTAGCCTCACCATAATCAAACACCTAATATTTTCCTAGCCGAGACTAAGAGAGAGAGAGAGGGAGAAGGGGGAGATACCATGCAACTGCCATCCAACTAGCCGGCGAGAGATCGACACTTCTTAGTGACATTAATCCAGGGTGCTTTTGAGATAACATATAAATCTGTATGAAATGAAAAAAAAACACATAATATAAGATAACTATAAATAAAAAAAAGTTGAAGGGCTTGAAGGCATTTTAGCATATTATAGGGTCATTTATGCACATCCGATTCTTGGTTCATTGAACAAGATAAGCAACAATCATCGAGTGAAAACAAAACCGTGTGTCCATTGGCCTCGTCTTAAAGCTAGGTTGTGTTTGTCTAAAAGGGTCTAAAACCATACAAATAGTGCGAAAGCAGTTGCTTATATAGTAATATTGAAACAACTATTATAAACTAAACGGATTATGCACATGAAAAGAAATAGATAGGACTAATGAGAGGAATAGGATGTATAATTAGTTGGGGAAAAAGACAATTCCAAAATAAGCTAGGACTTGTATAATGAATAGCTTTAGTCCATTTCACATCAAACGCTTAATGACCGGTTATAATAAGGACACTTAAGAAAATGACGAGTTACACCAGAAACGGTACCACACATCAAATCTAACTTTTTATGCATCTTTAGTAATACAAAATTACAAATAAGAATAAGTGCAATATAACTAAATCAAAATGGTACCTTGTCCATGAGAGGAACTCTTTCGTAAGGCGTTGATCTTTCAAAGTACTGACAATACAGGTAACCCAATCTATCATTAAAATGCAAAGGAGTCTCACGATCGAACACACCTTCCTCTGATGAACATCCATCCCACCTTGACAATTTCTCACTCTCACTCTCGTCACTAAACGAGTCGCTAAATGAATCCCTTGTTTCCGAGTCCGTCTTTCCCTGAAACAAAAACACTTTGATCAGTTTAAGTCCCTCCAATGCTACTGAACTTTTGCTAACTATTTTCTAAGGCCTATAGGATTCATCGAGGTGTATGCAAACTAGTTGGATGTGGTTAACAAAAATGATAATTTTAATTAAGAATTCACTTCTTAGAATACATATCTAATGTTTTTATGTATAAGAAAAAGATAATTAGAAAATAAAAGCGATCAATAAAAAACATTAGATTTTATTTTAACAAAAAATGTTTTTTCATTAAAGTAAAATTTAATGTTTTAATTGGGGGATAAGGACATAAGGTATTAACTAAAAGGAATATGCCTTCCACTTTTCCAACCACATCATGACATTATCCATAAAAATTGAAAAAGGTAAGAAAAAGTCTAGTAAACTACGTATTTACATAAATGGTCTTAGACTATTTTTCAATTGTCGTTTTTAATCCCTTGATTAATAATTTTACATTGCCACCCCAAAATTACTTTTTCTTCCCCAATAATTTTTATCCACATATATTTAAACTTATTTTTCATGGTCCCCGTATATAATAATTTTTTCAAACCTTTTGAGTATAAAATCAAACTAATAAATATAATGATGCTTGGTTCAAGTTGAGATATAAAAATAAAGTTAAAAATATAAGAAATGACAATAAGAATGAATTTGCACTCCTTCCCATTTAACCTTCAATGATAACTTAGACTTCACAATGAGCCCATTATGTAGTGAAAGAAGGTTTAAAGGAAAACTTTAAAAAACAAAAAACCGATAAATATCTCCGTAGTCATCCATCTGGATCGTATACATTTATGTATAACAGTAAATTAATTTTTTTTAGTTTTTATACACAAGTACATCTTAACAAGTATGCATATATTACAATTTAATGTATGCACGAATGCATACGGTCCAAGACCGACAACTACAAGGGCGTTCTCGTTTCTTTAAGATTTTCCGAAAACATGATCCTTATATAGTATATAATCAAATATTTTCTTTTATTTTTATTTCGTATTTATTACATTTAATACATTTAAACATACACCCACTAATTTTGGCCCAAATATAGTCTTTTTTAATCAACTTTAACTTATTTAGTTCATTTTGTATACATAAATATATAAATAAACATATAATATAAAATCTAAAACACGCATCCAAGATTAAAAAGTAAATAAAAAGTTAATGGTTTAAAGTTTAAACATTCTTGATTGTTCGATATATGTCACAAGACGTTTTGCATACACCATGAAAACCAAAATGTCGACATCATATTTCAATCATAAAATAAAATAAATAAATAAATAAATAATAATAAATCATTTTCTATATAATAATAATTATTATTATTATAATTATAATAAAATATTTTGTTTTATGTTATTTTTAGGGATGGTTTTATTCATACCTTAAATAGTTCAAAGATGAATTGCTGGTAAAGATTTGAATGGCAGATAAGTATGGAACAAAATACTGAATGATTGTTTCATCTTCTCCGGCGTCGACGGTGATCGGAACTCCGGCACCGTACGCACTCCATTCGTCGAAACTGTTCCAAAGATCGCTCAATGTGAAGAACTCAACTTTCTCCCTCTCCCATGGATGCCATAGCCGATTAAGCTTCGAAACCTCACTCTGCAAAAACCCCAAAATTCAACACCAATTTCACAAATCAAATCAAGAAAACAACAATTCCCATATGGGTTTTGCATAAATTCAACAAACTCATCTGGGTTTTTCATAAATCCATTAAAATTTCATTAATTTCATATAACATTAAAAAAATACACACACACATATATATATATATATAAATATACAAAACATGTCTACTCCAGTGGTAAGGTAACATTTTGATATAATATCCAGATCATAGGTCTGCCACATAGTGGTATCCTTAATTGGGCCGGGTCATGGTCGACCAGGATTAGTTGGGTGCCCCTATGAGCCCGAATACATTAGAAATGTGTGTTTGCTTGCCGTTAGAACAAAATTTAAAAAATAAACAAAATTGGGGGTTTTATAAATCGATGAAAGTTTCGTTAGATTCGTACCTTGGAGAGGAATTGAGATGGTACAACAGGTGTTGTACAGTTCAAGAAGCTTTCGAGATTGGATGATTGCATTGATCGATCGATCAATTCTATTTCTTCCACAAAGAAAACAAAATGATATATATATATATGTATATATATATATTGTATTAGAAATTGAAGAAGAAGAAGAAGGAGGTAGATCAGGGAGATTTTGGGCAGAATTGAATTGGGTTTTAAGATAAGGAAAAAAAGGAAATGAGACGATTTTTTTACATAAATTACGGCTTTAAAAGGATAAAAGTTGAAATAGGAAAGTAGATAAAACAGGGGAGGGAAAATGTTTATATTGTCACCGGAAAATCAAGATTCCGGCAAAGATAGATAGATTTAAATAAAAAGCTGCCGGAAAATGAGAAGAGAAGAACAGAAGATGTTGGAATTTATGGATGAATTGGAGTTAGCAAAGCGGTCCAATGTAGAAGAAGACTCATGTTTTGGTTTGTCTTCAAAGAGATTTATCAAGAGAGAGATAGAGAGAGATAGAGAGAGAAAGAGAGAGAGAGAGAGAGATTATGAGACCCTCCACATGTCTTCCAATTTTAGCATTCACATTCCACACATCATCACTATAATTGAAACTTTTTTATTTTTGGTATTTTTTATTCTACTCATTAAATTCTAAGAATTTTTAATAATATATTTCAACAAATTTTCTCCATTTAAGGATATTTGTGTGAGTTTTTAAGTGAAAAGTCAAAATTTTTAAAAGATTTGTATTTAATTAAAAATATTTGTTTATTTTAAAGATTTTGATGGTAATTATATTATTATAAAATATTTTGTAATTTGATCATATCAATATGTTTCTTTTTAAATAATGGTAATTTAATTTCAATGGGTAATCGTTGGTTTTGGGGTGTGTATCGATTTACTATTCGGGTGACCATAACCTTTATGGCTCCTTTACCACTTTTTATCAGCTGTCACCTCAGTGTTATATCGGTATTCCACTTAAGCTACCACCTTACCACCACCATATCATACCATTCTTACCAATACCAATTCCATATCAATATAATTAATTAATTAAAAAGGAAAAGAAAAGAAGAGAGAGGCAGAGAGAAAGGAGAGAGAGCGTGGGGTGGGGTGGGTAGAGTAAAGAGAACGGCATTGAGTTGTTGGGTGGGTCTCCTACCGGTTCCATACCGGTCGTCCAAAACGGTGTTACCGTCGGTACCGGGCCGGTACCGGCCCTCTCCCGTTCCCGGTCGTGGATGGCCTAAGAGCTTTGATAGTGTTTGGATTTGAACATGGAATGGCTATGTTTGGCAAACTAGCTGATAAGTTAGCTGTTGATTGATAAACTAGCTAATAGCTGATAAGCTAACTGTTGAACAAATTATGTTTGGCAAAAACTAGCTTATGGGTATGTAAAATGACCAAAAAAAGTTTCTTGGAATTTAATAATTAATATTAATAATAATATAATTGGAAAAAGCTATTCAAAACAACGTTTCAAAAAGCTAACTTATGGTACATGTTTGGATGGACTAGCTTATAAGCTAGCTTATTTTTGCTAAACAGAACCGGGGAATATGAGGTTTCTACTATTTTTCCCTAAGAGCATCGCTAATAACTTTTTCAAAGGGATAAATGAATAATAATATAAGGATTTATGTTATTTTCTTCAAACAACTTCCACAAAACTATGTTCAAAATAGAGAAATTAAGAGAAAAAATAGTTTTATTTTCAATTAGGGACATAACCCAAGAAATGATTATTACATGAGAGCCTAAATAGAAAATTTTGAAAATATATATTTGTAATATTTAAATAGATGAATAAATATATTTTGATATGAGTTAACTTCACTTTTGGTTTCTAATGTTTGTCAACTTTACCGGATATTGTTCCTAAACTTTAAAAACTCATTTTTGGATCTCACGTTTATTATTGCATAACGTCTTTGGTCTTCCTTCTAACGATCGTTAATTTTTTTTCTTCAAGTCCAATTAAATGAGTGGTATTTTATTCATTTTTAGCATTTTGTTGACCAAAACACTCCTCATTTAATCGGGTGTTGATGGATTTAACTTAGAATTTTTAAAATTTTAAAATGACTAAAATACTTCTTAATTAGTTGAACTTAAAAGAAAATTTTAATAGCCATTTGAAGGATGGACTAAAACCGTTTAAAACGGTTATAAAATGACAAACTTGAGTTATCAAATCCAAGTTTCCAAAATTGAGGGTTGATATAGATTAAAATTGACAAATACTAGAGATCAAAAATAAAGTTTACTCTTTTAATATTATAATCAATGTTAAATTTTTTGGAATAAAGAAGCTATTGAAGGAGGTGAATGTATTTTTATTTTATGTTTTTGGATTTTGACTTTTAATTTTTTATTTTGTAGAAATGATTTTTTTTTTTTTGGTTAAAGATGCTCTAATT
The DNA here is from genome assembly GCA_030169165.1 of Centaurea solstitialis. Taxonomy (NCBI): domain Eukaryota; kingdom Viridiplantae; phylum Streptophyta; class Magnoliopsida; order Asterales; family Asteraceae; genus Centaurea; species Centaurea solstitialis. The sequence goes on along the minus strand of CM058043.1, from coordinate 3,495,984 downwards.
CTTACCTTTCTACAAACCAAATGGTTTAATAATTCAATTTTATTAATGAGAATATATAAGGAAAAAGTAAATTACATTGTAGGTCCTAAGGTTTACTCTAAATTTGGATATGGTCCTGCGTTGGAAAATACTCATTTTTTGTCCTTGTAGTTTGCGTTTCGTAACACTCCGGGTCCTTATCACTAACGTTAAAAAACATCCGTTAACTCAAGGTATTTTTGTTATTTTATAATATTTGTTGTCTTATTCCTATTAAAAACTATATTTATTTTATTATTATTAAATATATGGCACCCACCCACCTACCTCCACCTTGAAAGCCTCCCATGGGGTTACCCATCATGGTACTACTCTCACCCAAGCACGCTCAGCTACAAAGTTTTAAGAACTTGTCGTGTATGTGGTCCCAAAACACGTTGTGTCTAGTAAGGCCAAAGTATTACCTATGAACCCAACATCTCTACTGTTCGCGACGATATGAGATTTAACTAAGGTGCTACACAAACCTAAATCACCAAACTCCACACCATCTAATCAAAATTTAATCCCTATTTCCACCTTTTTCTGGCAATCACCCTCTTGATTTTCTAAATCCATACCTAAATCGGAGGTTTTTAACTATGTTTATTGCTTCAAAAAACTTTCTTTCATTGATTGCATTTATTTCTTTTCCATAGTTCTCCTACTTATCTTTCTTGCTTTTCAAGTTCCAGAAAATTGAAATTATCGTTGAATATGGATTTCTCGCTTCTCTAATTTCATCAATAGTTTTGAGTGCGCCTCTTTAGCTCAAGCTCTCCTCTGAACTTTACTACGCCAAATCCCCTATCTTTGATTTTAGATGATTGGAGACGAATTTGCATTATGGATACTAGTTCATTGAAGTGTCGGTTGTTGTACCTGGCGGTTGTGGTTGTTTGTATCTTTTGGGAAGAAGAGCCTTGGCAAAACGCCGACGAAGGCTTGTGATTGGGGAGGGGAAAAGGTTATTTGTCTTTTGCAGCTAAGAGGTATGGTGATATTTGTATTTTTTACAGGGTCATTGTTGAAAGAGGAAGGAGGCAGTCAAAAAGTGAGAAGAAAAAAGTCAAATGGAGAGAAAAGATAGGAAACATTGTCTTCATATTATTGGTTTTCAAAAATTGTTTTTAATTAAAAGATAAAATGATTATGTTTCCCTTGGGTTAACGGATTCAAATTAACGATGTTAAGGTCAAGGAGCCAACGTGAAATGAATTGCAAATCACAAAGACGGAAAAAAGAGTTTTTTTAAAGTAG